>CM046878.1:446284073-446884073 GCA_025667525.1 Glebionis coronaria
ATATATATATATATATATATATATATATATATATATATATATATATATATATATATATATATATATATATATATATATATATATATATATATATATATATATATATATATATATATATATATATATATATATATATATATATATATATATATATATATATATATATATATATATATATATATATATATATATATATATATATATATATATATATATATATATATATATATATATATATATATATATATATATATATATATATATATATATATTATATATATATATATATATATATATATATATATAATATATATATATATATATATATATATATATATATATATATATATATATATATATATATATATATATACATATATATATATATATATATATATATATATATATATATATATATATATATATATATATATATATATATATATATATATATATACATGTATATACATATGTATATATGTATATATATATATATATATATATATATATATATATATATATATATATATATATATATATACTATTATATATATATATATATATATATATATATATATATATATATATATATATATATACATATGTATATATATATATATATATATATATATATATATATATATATATATATATATATATATATATATATATATATATATATATATATATATATATATATATATATATATATATATATATATATATATATATATATATATATATATATATATATATATATATATATATATATATATATATATATATATATATATATATATATATATATATATATATATATATATATACTAGTGGCAAAACCCGTCTGATGGACGGGTATGACTTCTGATTGTCGTTTAATTTTTTTATTTGGTAAATATTTGTTGTTAATTGTTTTAGCATAATTTTCTTTTAATTATTAGTCAGGATAACTTGTAACTGAGCATTACTTGTAATTATTGTTTCCACTTTAGGATCTATGCATTTCAATTCTTGCATCAATCTAAAAGGCTCAAGCCAATGAATTTCATAATCCAACTAATACTTGTCAAACATGACGTATTGCCACCATGAGTTATTGGTAGGTGTATAACTCTAACAAAGGATCTACATCATGTATGAAAATTAGAACATTGGAAAACATTGGGACCAATCTATATACTTCTCCAAAGTATTTGAAGTGTATTTCAAACTGCTAAATAATTTTTTTTTGTTAGATTCAAATTTTCTAAACCTCGCATGGGAAAAATGATAGATGTAATTTTAAACCATCTACTTTTGTATGTGTTAAATTAAGGGTTATGAATGGGTTGATTTAAGTATGCTTTAACGGTTCAAGGTAAAAAAATAATTAAACTATAGGTGACCATTCAATCATGCATGTATCAGCCTTGCATTTTCTAAAAGTTATTTGAGTTGTGAATGAGTAAATAAACTTCTACTAATAAGCATACTTGTATATAAGTAAAATACGTAACAAACCTTTTTTAAATAACAGTACAAACCATTTCTAAAACAGACAAATAAGGGGAAATTTGCTAAAGTAATGATAACTTAAATACGATTCTTTCCCAAACATTACATTTAATAAAAGATACGCAAACAGATATATGCGTAATCTACACCAACATAAATCATTATCAACCTATAGTTAGATCTATCTGTAAAAAACACTATTATTTTTATCATATCCATTTAAGTTAATATGAATGATGTTATACAACCATATGTTATAACTAATAGTAATGTTAGAATTTTGTCAATTCTTTCTATCTCTATATTTTTCGTTCCACAAATCGACTCGAATTTGATTTCTGGTTAATCGTAAGATTATATTTGTTTTTGGTAACGTATATTTTTTGGGTATTAAAAACTATTTAATAAAACTAATTTAAAATTTAAATAAAACTAACAATTATTTAATCTAAAAAAAATCTTTGAAACTAATTAAAAAAAATGTAAACTAACTAAAAGCTTAATTTTATAAAAACTTTAAATAAAAGGAAATTTTTTTAAATAAAAGTAAATTTAAAACTAATTTAAAATTTATAAAAGTAATTAAAATTAAAATAAATATTTTTTTATCTTTTTATTTTTGAAAAACTGAATTTAAGAAAAACTGATTTAAAACTTGTTAATTAAAATTAAAATAAAACTTAAAAGCTTGCATTAATCTAATTTAAATAAAACTGCCACTAATTAAATAAAGCTATATTAATAAGATGTTACAATTTAATACACAAAAGCAAGTCTAGCAGAGATGGTTAGGGTGTTTGGTTGCTATACGAGAGGTCTGGGGTTCGAAACCCAGCCCAGACGAAATTTTTGCTATATTATTTTTTTGAACAGATAGTAACCAAACAAATCAATGGTATATGTTAGATATAAGCAGATAAGTAAAACGATTAAGCTAAAAGAGAGAACTAAATAAGTAGATTTAAATAGCTGAAAACCAAAAAAAACAAGTAAACACACGAAACAAATAAGCAAATAATCTAAATATACCAAATCCTAAACAAGCAAATAATCAAAATCTTAAAACAAATAAGCTGCAAGCTAAAATGATAAGCAAATAAACTTATAATCAAACTAGTTAAGCTATAAATCTAAACCGTAGTCAAAACAAACCAATAAGCAAAACCAACTAATCCTATAAGCTAATATAAACTGAAATAAAAGCAATCAAATAAGCAAAACAGCAAATCTAAATAAGGCAGATTCCAAACTAACAGATAATTCCTTAAAATAAAATAGATCCAAAACAAACTAAAGCAAATTAATAAGTAGATAAAAATAACTCGAAATCCAAACAAATGCTTAATAGAAAACGAAAAAGCAAATCAAACAAACCTAATAAGCAACCTACGAAAACTATTTAACAAAACCAAAAAGCAGATCCAACGCAACTTAGACAAATCAGATAACCAAAACAGATAAACAGTAACCAATAACTAAAACGAGCAGATAATCAAAAAGCTATAACCTAAAATAAACATAAGCATAAGCAGATTTAAACTAAATTGTAAACTTAACAATAATTTAAAAAGAGGATTAAAACTCGGTGTCAATTTCCGTTGGGGAGAAGGGTGGTGCTGAACCCCCTTTGTCACCGAATACAAACACCACCTCAAATCATCAACATCGTCTTCAACCTCGAACAGTAACTATCTTTGAATCCAACAATATCCAAATCGACAGTAACTTTTTTAATATTTTCTAGTGGGAAAATACTTTCACTTTCCTTTTATTTATTATTATTTTTTTATATCAATAATAATTCGGATGAACAGTATCAAAGACGAACAATAAAATTAAAAAGCAGTTTAAAGATGATAATAAAAATTGACATAAAATAAATTGAGACACGAAGTAATTAAAATAAACTTTTCATTAATTAATATAAAAATTACATAAACTGAAAATTAAAATTACAAAATTAAATCTAAAACTAATTTGCAGAAAATTAAAAATAAATAAAAAGTGCTATCATTACATCTTTTGATGGGGTTTTTATAGGCAAAACCACCAAAACTTCTTGAATCTTCTTGGTGCCCACGGCTTCGAATCATGGCCATTCATTTCATCTTTTTACTTCTCTTTCTTGATCTTGCGGTGGAAAACACTCCTTGCATCACGGATTGCCAACCTGGATGAATTTGTGTTTGTTTAGGTTGATGTGGAGGTTCTTTATTGGTGGATGGGTATTGGTGATTTGTTTTCACCAATCAAAAGCAAGAGACTGGCCACGTTTGATAGGACCACCACAAGTTCTTCCCGGTTTTCATGGGGATTTATTTCCCCTTTGTGTGAATTACATGATTTGGGTAAAATCCCCAATAATTAATGGGTAACTGATGTGATCGTGATAGTATAGTGATAATTTGGATACGTTATAGGGTAAATTAGAAAATTACCTTTAGGAAAAAGTAATAGTCTAATAATACCAATGACGAATTCAATTAAACACGTGAGTGAGTCGAGTTCGTTGTACAAAAAGATCTGATGAATTTGAGACGTTTTGCTTTGATTTGGACAATCGATTTGAATTGGTTTGTGGATTTTAAACTACAATTAAAAACTACGAATTTTAAGCTATTTAAAATAAACCTAAAGTGCATGAATCGTAAACCCCGCCAATTTAAAATTTTAACAAACAATTAATTACTTAAAAATAAAACTAATTAAAAATTAAACTAATTTATACTCTATAAAATTTAATTCTACTTAGTGAGATAACTTTTACACTAATATACTTAATTTATTAAAAATTACTTAAAACAAATTATTTAAAAACTATTTTTTTTTAAATCTAAAGTTATGAAAATTAAGCTAATTAAAATTTAAACTAATTAACTATTTAAATAAAAACATTTTTTATTATTTTTTTTTACTTAAACTATTTGTTTATATAAAGAATTTACTTTAATATAAAGGAATAAAAAGTTATATTAAATAAAAAAACGTGATAAAGAAAATAAAACTAAAACAAAAGCTGCCAAGTTATTAATACTATATTAATGAAATAAGAGATATTAAAATCAAAAGAGCACTTGGCTCAGATGGCTATCACGTTGGGTGAGTGACCAGGAGGTCACGGGTTCAAGTCCCGTGAGGGACATTATTTTTTTGGATTAATTCTTATTGACAAATTACTAAAAATTAAGTCTTAGGAAAGACTGTGATAAGCTTATTGTGAAAAGCTGTTAGGAAAACAGCTTGTGAGCTTAATCAAAACAATAACTCTGATAAGCCAGGAACAAACATAACAAATCAAACATCTGTTCAATTAACAATCAGTTTAGACTAAAGACAGACTAGTAATTATCATCAGAAAACAAAATCAAAATAGCATAACTGAGATACTTATAAACAGATCCACAGTCCATTAAAAACATATTCAAAAACTAGCCAAAAATAACAGTAACTGTGATATTCAAATTCGGCAATACTCAATGACATCAAACTAAGCATAATCAAATCACAATCGCAGTAACAAAGATCAATTAAATCTAAGCTCAGGTACACAGCAAAGTTGAACCAAATCAGATATCACGGCAACTTAACGGTCAATTAATTGCAGCAAATAAGCCTTAATATTACAGCTATCTAACAGATTAAAATCTCAGAACTAGTAAACAAACTATATCAGATTTATAAAACTACTTACTATAATGACCAGACTCAACAAAAACACACAGGTTCACAGATTATCATACACATAGACAGATTCATTCTCCCAAATCATTACATCCAAACTCACAAGTGAAGATATAACTAAAATACAAAGTCATACCCTATCAGACTAAGCAGATTCCTAAACTGTATCAATCCCCAACCAAACATTTTTCAACAATCATAAACTTTCACGTTTAAACCTTAATAAAAACAGTAATAAACACTAACTAGCATCTCATATATAAAAATCATTTAAACAGTTAAAGAAAAACTTTCATATAGCAGACTTAATACACCTATAAAACAAAAAAAAATAAATAAATGAAAAAGAGATAGAACCTTTTGGGATAACCGTTGTGCCGAAGGTTGTGCTGTACAACCTTACGATCCGAAACTCGAACCACCATACACCATTTTCACCTTAATCTGATCCATCAGCCGAATCATATGATATCCTCGAACATTTATACTCTTCCAGTGGGAAAAAGTATTTTTAATCCTTTTACTTTAAATATTAAACTTAGACTATTAATTAGTCTAAACTTAATATGTCAATTATTATTAATGTTCAATAGTTATAAGAGATTAATTAATATATTGATTTAAACAGAAAATAAAAAAAACGAGACACCCATTGAGTAAATAAACTGATCTTTATTACTTCTCAAAAGAAATTACAAGATTGAAAGAGAAATACAAGAACTAATTTCTATAACTAATTTGACAGCATAATAATAAAGTAAAGAAGAGGATAAAAATTACACAAGAAATTTGGGGGTATTTATAGCCCCCCCAAGGGCATCCTTCTGCGGATATTCGCATCTTTTTGGAATATTCTTCTTTAATCTGAGCCTTTGATCTTCAAATCCTTATTCTCTCTCTTGTTTGATGGCTGAGATGATTCCAAATAGCACACGGATCGCCAACGTGGCATCCGTGTGCTAGTTGTGTTTCTTCTTTGAGATTTGATTGGCTGGATTGGTGAAATGATGTGTAGTATCGAATCAAATTTGGCCACGTAGCTTAGCCCCTCCATACCCTCTCTTCCTACAAACTTGGGGGTTTTAATCCCTTTGATGTGAATTAATTAATTTCATTAAAAGCCCCATGTATAATTATCTTTATATTGGACTAGGGTTTTTAAACAGTAACAAAAAGTTACTGGTTTTATTAGGTTTGGGGAAGAAAAAGAAAATGGGGAAGAAGGACATCGAAGGTAACGAAGCCGTTTTATTTATTAAATGAGTGGGGATAAGTGGGTAAATGGACGGTTTTTTTTATTTATTAAAATGGAAGTGACGTGTGGGTATTGTGTGGTGGTAAACGAATAAGAATGGGTGAATGAAAAGTGAGAGTTTATTTGTTTTGGGCAACGTACTTTAAATACACGTTTTAAAACAAAGCAACCCTAGAAGCCCATGATCCGTTCCATTTATTTTCAATCTTGGACAGTTGGGCCTTAAGCCCAATATCATTAATCCGACCATTAGTTTTCCCATTTTGGGCCAATGCCTTGGGCTTTATTCAACTTAACACAAACCAATATGAAAAATAAATGGGCTTTTGAGCCTATTTTCCCCATTGTGGGACCCACTAAGCCCGTTAACTTGATAAATGATATAATCCTCTAAAATCGAGATCGGTTTTGGCTTCCTCAATCTTTATCATCAAACTCGTGTCGATTATTGCCGGTTTTTGTGAACTTGGTACCTACACATATGAAAACAAGAAACATGCATTTCCAAGGCATATTTGATATAAATCATGCAATATTTCAATGTTTTAAGCTATAAATGATATGAGTAATTAAGCTCATATCAAATTTCCCCATGCTAAGCAATTGCCGTGTCCTCACGTAATGATAAAATAAAACTATAGCTACACCATTATTCAACTTTTGACATATTATTTTTGTAAAGACATAAAATAACTTTAAGGAACATAAAAACCCAAATAGATCCATCGTCCTCGACTTTTCACTTTTCCATGCCAAGTGCAAAAACAAGATCATTGTTATTATAAGTTGGTAGACAAACACGAACTCATGTGGGCCAATTATTCACTTAGACTCCCTTATTCCTAATTGTTTCTCTTATATTTTATTGTTGTCTTGAATGATCACGAGGATGCATTGTTGACTTATTTCGATAATTTAATAGGCCGAAAATAAAGTGAACGATTTAATCAATAGTTAGCTAAAGGACAAAATCTTTTAAAACTGCTTCTCGAGCTCTCATAAAGTTCATATCTTGGCATAACTTGTTTCGCGATGTGAGACCTTTCTCGGATCGATATTTGGCAATGACTTAATACTTCCAACCTTGAGAGACGTTCACGAAATAATGGTCTTCTCTTCATAATATTTCTTCACTTGAATTTTTGAGAGATTCATACTTGGACCACGACTTCTTCATTTTTCTCCAATCTTTATTGGGATTTTGATTAACAACGATTCGCCTCCTTTTTGGACTTGGCTTCATTTATCCTCATACCTTATTATGGTCTTTTTGGATAGACTTCTCCATGACTTTTTGGGAGTATTTGCTTTTCGTCGTGTGTCTCGATCCTTCATATTGATTTTTGATAAATGAATCTTCACATCACTTGAGATCTTTAGCAATAAAACATAGCCCTCATGTCTTGTTAGGACCTTTTTGGACTCTCCAATCTTCGCATCCCGCTTCAATAAGTTATGCCTTGGCTATGAACTCTAATCCATACCGAGCAACTTTTAAACGATCTTGGGCTAGAAGCTAAGTAACTTTTCAAATCGTTCAACATTATTTATTGCAATTAAAATTATTAACAAGTGATGGGAGAATAGGCTCATAATTAACTCACATAAATTCCCGAAAGAATACCGAACTTATAATTGGCTCTATCATCTCTTGTTCTCCATATTGTAAAATTCCAAAAATGTGAAATCAATGGATACTTAGCCTATTAAATCAAAGTTTTGGGTTTTCAAGTCATCTATAGGATCTTGCATCTTCTTATACTCTTGCAAGTTTTAGAATTTGCGTTTTAAAGTTCCCTTAATATACGACTTTCTAGGATCAATTATAAGAGCTTGCGAAAAGTTCTTGCTCTTAACTCGTATGAATTAAGAATTTCGCGTTTTAAAGCTCCCTATATAATAGCCTAGCAAAACTTAATTCAAATACGTTAAGGAAAAGCTAAGGTTAAAAACCGAGTCGAGTCAAAAACTATTCTTATTAAAAGCCTACATTCATGTCAAAAACACTTATTTTATTTATTAAAACTTAAAAATAACACTAAAAATTTATAATTTTATTGAAAAATGAGAAAACTATACGTTTGGACACGACAAAAGCAATTGCAAGCGATTATATCGATTGACTCCCCCATGCTAAAACCAAACATTGTCCTCAATGTTTCTTAGCTCAAGAGTGACACCCCCTTGCTAAGACACGAAGAGTCTAATGCAAACTCCTAGCATGGAAAGAGCACGCACATCTATAAGCCGTTTATTAATTATGCCTCAAGATAAGACGTTAGTCAATAATAATCAAGGGATAGAGAGTGTGCCCCTTTTTGGCATTCAAAGAATGGAAGATCAAGTGGACCGGCAAAAACCGAACACGAGAGTCTTCAAAAATTAGGGTCATACCTAAGATCACAACACAACAATTCACGAACACGAGCTTGAAAGATCAAGCCTTATTAGGTGTTAGAAAATACAAAGAAGATAGAATGTATGGGACTCCCCCACAAGGTACCTCGTTTTTGTTTACCGAGTCATGAGCTCGACTCGATCCCCGCATTCATTGGTCCTTAGGGAAAGTTTGAAGATCTGGGAAAACCTCCGTAGGTATGTCCCCTCCAAAGTAATGTTTCACACGATGACCATTCACCTTAAAGTTAGGCCCGTCTTTTTGAGCTAGCTCACCGGTGCCATAAGGGAAAACATGAGCAATGGTGAATGGTCCGGACCAACGGGATTTAAGCTTGCCCGAGAAAATCTTAAGTCTAGAGTTGAATAAGAGGACTTGATCACCAACATTGAAAATGCGGTTTTTGATCTTAGAGTCATGAATCCTCTTAGTCTTCTCTTTGTAGATCAAAGAATTTTCATAAGCTTGATCCCTTAGTTCACTTAGTTCATTTAATTGAACCTTGCGATGATCACCCGCGGTCCTCAAATCAAAGTTACAATGTTTAAGAGCCCAATACGCCTTATGTTCGAGTTCAATTGGCAAGTGGCATGCTTTTCCGTAGACCAACCTAAATGGTGTACAACCAATTGGCGTCTTGTAAGCCGTACGGAAAGCCCACAATGCATCATCCAATTTATCCGACCATGAAGTGCGATTTTCTCCAATAGAACGCTCCAAAATCCTTTTAAGAGCTCGGTTTGAAACCTCCACTTGACCACTCGTTTGAGGGTGATAAGCCGTAGAAAGTCGATGAGTGACACCATATTTCTTTAGAACTCTTTCAAATTGTTCATTACAAAAATAGGTCCCACGATCACTTATAATAGCCCGTGGAGTTCCAAACCTAGCAAAGAGTTGTTTCAAAAAGTTCACTACAACTCGAGCATCATTCGTGGGAAAAGCCTTAGCTTCAACCCATTTAGACAAATAGTCCACGACTACGAGAATGTATTTGTTTCCTTTCGAAGAAGGAAACGGCCCCATAAAATCGATCCCCCACATGTCAAAGATTTCACAAACTTGGATAATGTTTTGAGGCATTTCATCCCTTTGTGAGTTCTTTCCTTGACGTTGACAAGCATCACAAGTCTTGATCAAATCTTGGGCATCACGATATATGGAAGGCCAAAAGAAGCCGGCATCAAAGACTTTCTTCGCGGTGGCGTTAGCACCATGATGTCCCCCGGTGGGTCCCTCATGACAAGATTTAAGGATATCTTGAGCTTCTTTGCCAAACACGCACCTACGAATCACTTGATCCGCGCACACACGAAACAAATAGGGGTCGTCCCAAAAGTAGTAGGAAATATCCTTGAAAAACTTTCGTTTTTGTTGGGACGACATACTTTTGATCACAAACTTCCCCGCATGGTAATTTGCGATGTCCGCAAACCATGGGGTATTATCATCACCACGAAAAGCAATCATACCAAGCGTCTCGAGAGGAAATGTTTCATTAATTTCCTTGTTCTCTCGATCGCTTTGGTGAGGATTCTCAAGTCGAGATAAATGATCGGCCGCGAGATTCTCGGCTCCTTTCTTGTCTAGAATTTTGACATTAAATTCTTGAAGGAGGAGAATCCACCAGAGCAACCTCGGCTTAGCATCTTGTTTATTAAGAAGATATTTGATAGCCGAGTGGTCCGTATACACTATTGTTTGAGACAAGACGAGATATGGTCTAAACTTTTCAAAAGCATACACGACGGCAAGTAACTCCTTTTCCGTTGTAGTGTACTTTGTTTGAGCATCCGTCATAGTCTTACTTGCATAGTGTATAGGCAAGAAGTGTTTTAGCTTACGTTGCCCCAAAACCGCACCTACCGCATAATCACTAGCATCACACATAATTTCAAAAGGTAGATCCCAATCCGGGGCAACTAGGATTGGAGATTCGGTTAACTTTCTTTTAAGCATCTCAAAGGCTTGAATACACTCATCCGAAAAGATGAAAGGAGTCTCTTTTTCCAAAAGATGGGTCATAGGCCGAGCTATCTTAGAGAAGTCTTGTATAAAACGACGATAGAAGCCGGCATGGCCGAGAAAACTCCTTACTCCCTTAACGGTGGTGGGTGGAGGCAATTTGGCAATCACGTCGATTTTAGCCCTATCAACCTCAATACCGGCCTTAGAGATCTTATGTCCTAACACAATTCCCTCTTTGCACATGAAGTGACATTTCTCATAATTAAGCACAAGATTAGTTTCCTCACAACGTTGCAACATTCTTTCAAGGTTAGAGAGACATGAAGTGAAAGATTCCCCAAAAACCGAAAAGTCATCCATGAAGACTTCCATGGTTTTCTCGATCATATCATGGAAAATGGCCATCATGCACCTTTGGAACGTCCCCGGAGCATTGCATAGTCCAAAAGGCATGCGACGATAGGCAAATGTTCCATAAGGATAAGTGAATGTGGTCTTTTCTTGATCACGAGGGTCAATGGGAATTCGGAAATAGCCGGAAAATCCATCCAAAAAGAAATAGAATTCATTCCCCGCTAGTCTCTCTAATATTTGATCCATAAAAGGTAATGGAAAATGATCCTTCCTAGTGGCATCATTAAGCTTCCTATAGTCAATACAAACACGCCAACCGGTCACAAGTCTAGTAGGAATCAATTCATTATCCTCATTAGTAACAACCGTCATTCCTCCTTTCTTTGGAACACAATGCACGAGGCTAACCCATGGACTATCCGAGATAGGGTAGATCATTCCGGCGTCTAGAAGTTTAGTGACTTCCTTTTTGATCACCTCATGAATCTTTGGATTGACCCTTCTTTGATTTTGGATAGCGGGTTTATAATCTTCCTCCATTAGAATTTTATGAGTACAAAATTTGGGATCTATACCCTTAATGTCGGAGATTTTCCATGCAATGGCCCGTTTATGTTTCTTAAGCACTTTAATAAGCTCATCCTTTTCATTTTCCTTTAATCCCTTAGCAATAATCACCGGTAACTTATCCGATCCCTCAAGAAAAGCATACTCCAAATGAGTGGGTAATTCCTTAAGTTCTAATTCGGGTGCTTCCTCAATAGATGTTTTCACTTTAGTCTCATTTTCATTCACAACTTTTAAGTCCATAGGTGGTGACTCAAAAGGATCCATATTCAACAATTTCTCAATTAACGCAATATCTCCCTCGGGATCAAAGTAATCACTATCAAACTCACTAGGGTCAAATGGTGTGCTAAGGTAATCATCAATTTCCTTCTCGATTTTTGAATATCCATTATTCTCAAGCTCTTGAAGAACGAAGTCACCTCCCTCAAATGGAGTGAGTGAAGGCTTAGCCGAAGAGATAATAGGATCCGAAGAAGTGGGATTGCCACTCTTAGAAGAAGCCGAGAATCCAAGAACTTCTTGAGAATATTCTTCACAAGTAACATCAATCAAATCGACTTGATTGTTTGATTCCTCGTAGTACTTGGAAGAAAATTTCGAGATATGACCAATATCAAACGTGATATGTTCTTCATCAACTCTCAAAGTCAATTTCCCCACTTTCATGTCAACTAAAGCACTAGCCATCATTAGAAACGGTCTTCCCAAAATTAATGGAACACGAGAATCTTCGGGATAATCGCAAACCACAAAGTCCGTTGGAAAGACGAGTTTCCCTACTTTGACAAACACGTCCTCGGCTATACCTTTTGGTAAGGCAATCGATCGATTCGCTAGCTCGAGAGTCATCTTAGTAGGTGTAAGCTCGGGAACTGATAACCTTTTCCACACGGAAAGAGGCATCAAATTAATGCTAGCACCAAGATCGACTAAAGCTAAGCATTCTTCCATATTAGGGAAATCACATGGTATCACAAACTTGCCCGGGTCTCCAAGCTTTTTGGGAAGCTTTTGTGTAAGAACCGCGGAACAATTAGCATCTAAGGATGTAGACACTTCAACCAATTTCCCTTTATCATTTATCAATCTCTTAATTGTCGAAGCAAACTTAGGCATGTGAAGCAATGCATCCGCGAAACTAACATTAATATGAATATTCTTAAACATTTCTAAAAAAGTAGCCATTTGAGCATTGGACTTTTCGCGGAGCTTCTCTTGGTTAAGTCTCGAAGGGTAGGGTAGTGTGGGTTTAGTCTTCGGAAGCTCGGGTTCCGGAATAGGCAATTGGTCTACCTTTGGTGGAATAGGAATTTCCTTTTCTTTAACCACCTCGGGTTCTTGCTCCACTTCCCTCACCGTAGAGGTACTCACATGTGGAAGCAAAGGTCCGTCTAAAGCTTTCCCACTACGTGTGGTTATAGCTTTCATCTCACCCTTCGGGTTTGGAATGGTATTACTAGGTAAGCCACCCGAAGACGAGGAAGGTTGACTCATGAAAGATTCAAACATCGAGAGTAATTTATTTTGACCTTGTTATAAACTTTGTTGCATACGATTTTGACTTTGCTCTAATCTTTGCTCAAAACGGTTTTGGTTTTGTTCTAGCCTTTTTTGATTAAGCTCAATCTTATTGTTTTGCCCTTTAATCGTATTTTGAAACTCGTTTATCAAAGTAGCCATTTGTCCTTGAATGTTGTTTTGAAAAGCCTTCAAATTTGCCTCATTCGTTTTAATGTAGCTTGACAAATCATTTTGATTATTCCCTTGAAAACCTTGATTGTTTTGATTAGCATTAAACCCATTTCCTTGATTATAATTCCCTTGGTTACCACGGTTAAAATTAATCCCATTGTTTCCATTGTTGTACCTATTTTGAACCGGAGGAAAACCCGGTGGAGCAACATGATTTTGACGAGGAACTTGACCGTTGGAGCCATAAGTTCCCGTCGCGGCAAAAGCACTAGCTTGATCAAACCCCGCGTTTAAACAAGCATAATTAGGATGTGCTCCACCACACGATACACAAACATTCTCAACCATATTAATCGATCCATGAGGATTCTTCCTAATCTCACTCAACAAAGTCGCAAATCCACTATCAATCTTAGAGTCCAATCTAAAAATCTTGGCATTAGATGAATTCACATTGGAAACAACCGGTGTGTTTCGTGAATATTGTGCTCTAGACTTATCCTCAATTATTCCCCACGCGTCTCTCGGAGTTTTTCTTAAAAGATTACCACCCGCGGCGGCATTTAAAGAATCTTGTTCAATCATATTAAGCCCATTATAAAAAGTATTTATTTGATGCAATTCCGAGAAACCGTGGTGTGGACATTGTCTTAACAAATCTTTAAATCTTTCCCAAGCAACCCCAAACGATTCATGCACTTTTTGTTCAAATCTAGTGATCTTATTTTTAAAGTGTGTTGTCTTGGACGGTGGAAAGAAATAATTCATAAACTTTGACACTAAATCATCCCAAGTTAAAATCGAACCCGGTGGTTCTTTCTCATACCAAAGCTTAGCATTACCCTCGAGCGAGTACGGAAAAAGCATGAGCTTAATCACGTCATTCGGCACATCTCTAAACTTGAGAGTCGAGGTAATTCGATTAAAATTCTGAATGTGAGAATGCGGGCTATCGGTCTCATTGCCACGAAATTGGTCGGCACGAATGAGCGATAAAAGACCCGTCTTAATCTCAAAATGATCCGCCAAAATAGCCGGCACAACGATTGCTTCCCCATACCCTTCGGTGGGTGCACGGAGCAATTCCTCCATTGTTCGGTTATCGGCCATCTCTACAACAATAGGTGGAATCTCGGGTTCCACTATTCGTTGTTGACGATTTCTATTTCTACGAGGAATATTTTCAAGCCTATTAAAATCAATCACAAGACGAGAAGAACGTAATTGCATACACTACAAAGACGAGAATTTAGAGGATTGAAGAAAAGAAATTAGACAAGAAAGAAGATTATTTTTGGTATTTTATTTGGTATTGCTCAATCAATAATGATCGATAAAAAACAAGGAATAAGGATAACTACTATGGAAGTAAATTACCCTCGGTCGACTTTGAAACGATAGGTGAAAACCTAAACGTCTCGAGGTTCAATAAGTAAATAACAAAAAATAAGATTTATTACTACTTGAGTCGGCAAACCAATAATAGGTTGTCCCTCTCAATATACGCACAAGCAAGCGGGGAAACGAGGTGGCACAAAGCACTTAAAAACCTTTTTCCTTAGACGGCCTTTTATAGCACGTCGCCTTATACCCACCTTATAGTTTGTATAAATCGAGTTCAAACTTCTTATTAGTATTTATCTATTTTGCCTTTATTTTTGTTTTGGGTTCGAATACATTAGCTAGGTGATGAAATCCCAACTAAGGCTTATTTGAAAAGTATTTAAAATTATTGTGCTACGTAATACAATATATTATTCACAAAAAACGAGAAAAATGATACATACTATATAATAGAAAAATAACAAAACTTTCCGAGGACGGAAAGGGTCTTCAAATCCACGATCAACAAATCTCCACAAAAACGAATCGTACACAAGATCCCCGGCAGCGGCGCCAAAATTTTTGATGTTGATGAGATGGCATTTATACATGATCTCATCGTTCTTTTCGGGCTTTAAATGCACAAAAATGTCATAAAATACCATATATATGCTTGTGTTTGTTTACTTGTGTATTTTAGGTATGGATATCGTGAAAAAGACAAAAGATCACAAGTTACAAGGAAAAATGGACATGAAAAACGAAGCCGTACAAAGAACCGGGCCCTAATCATGGAATTCTCAACAAAATACCTTGAAGATTTGAAGACAAACAAGATTGATCCTCATTTATTGAAGAAATGACACTTAAAACCCTTATATATTAATAATTACAAGTTTGGTCCCTTAAGTTTGTCAAAATTACACAAAAGGTCCTTCAACTTTGAAGAAATGGCAAGATTAGTCCCTCAACAAATCCAAACTGCCAATAATGGTCCCTCATGAAGATTAAGATACATTGAAGACCTTTGAAGATCAACAATGTCCAAAATCAGCCCTTGCAATATTCAAAAATGTCAAATATAACCCTTGAAACACTTTTTTGTAAAGTTTGTGCCAAAAATGACAAAAGGTGAAACGTTGATACAAGCTTAAATGGGTGCTGATGGACTTTTTACCACAAATGCAAAAAGAAAGGAAGAACAAGGGCTGAACTTGTGCAAATGAAACATTTAAACACGTTTTTGCGCCAAACAACATAACACTCCACCAAAAACGGATCAAAAGGACAACTATTCACCTTTACAGCCCAGATTTTACACAACTTAAAACAAAGGGTAAAATGAAATTACCCAGGCACACGTTTGATTCACACATGCAGGAACCTATCCCACACACAAAACCCTCATCTCCACTCACTATGGACCCCACCCCAATACCCTTTCCACCAATCAGCAAGCAACTTAGCCTCCAAGTCATGTGACGTGTCAAGATCAACAGCTGAGAGCCTTTGCTTGATCACAAAGCTAAAATGAACGTGTAGGATCATTTTGGACAGCTCAACAACAACAAACGTACTCAAGGACTTAGGGCATTTAGGGAATTTCACATCTAGGGTTTATGAACAGTGTAGCTAATAAGTGTGAAAACACTTATCCTTTTACCACTTATTTCCAATAATAACAAGACCAAAACGTGTGATTTATGTCATAAAAGTCGGAATTATGCGTGGTTTGTGTTTTTATTGTGTTTTAGGACCAAAATATGAAAAAGGAAGAAAACACGGGCTTTCACGGGCTTTTATCGAAGAAAACGGGAAAAGACGAAGTCAAAAGATCAAGAGTGCAAAAAGAACGGAAGTCCAAGACCTATTCCGAAGATTTATCGAAGAAAAAGTCAAAAGACGGAAGTTTAACGAAGTCGAAGAACTTAAGTCTAATAGAAGAAGAAAATTAAAAGGCAAGTTCAAATCCCGAGACGACAAAGACGAAGAATTAAAGTCGAGTCGAGAAAACGTGAAGAAAGCAAGAGAGAAGATGCAACACATGCACTCCTTCCCTATAAATACCCTCCTAATAGTCATTAGGAGGGTAGTTAGATTTTTTTTAGTTAATTTTTCACTTTTTAGTTTTTAGAGAGAGAAAGTCTTAAACTTTCTCTCACTAGTTCATCTTTTTCTTTTAATCTTTCAAGATTAACTCTTTGTATTGCTTATTTTTATTAATCAAGTTCCATTTTAAGCTTTTATCTCTTAATCTCATTCTACTTTTCTTTGATTTAAGATTGATTTTGGTGTGATTATCATGTGATCCGTGTTGTTCTAGTTGATTTCATGCTAAAAAGTTAATCTTTTGATCATTTTATAAGTTTTCATTTGATTAAGCTTTAAGACTTTTGTGCTTATTGGCTTATTTTTATGATTATCTTGTTTTTCTTATTAAAAAGTTTTATTAAAAAGTTTATGTTTTTATTGTTTGATCTAAAAAGTTGCTTGATTTCGAGTTAGATAAGTTGATCTAAGTGCTTGTTTGATTCGATTTTGTATTTGGATTGATAAGTTTTGGTACTAGCTTATTACTTTAGCTTTTTACCTTGCTTTTCCCCATTTCCATAGATTTCAGAAAGGGTTTAAAAGCCCTTTTCCGATTGGCTTTCCGACCGGTGTACCACCATAACCAATTTCCTTGATTTAGGAATGTTGTTAGGCCCCTTTCCGATTGCCCCTTATTCCGACGGGTCCCATCTCCACTTTCCGATCGAGTGATCGGATTAAGTCTTTGATATTCGGATTGGCACCACAAGCATTCCGACGGCAGGACTTGTCCCTTTTTCCGATTGTAGCCTTATTCCCCCATTCCGATTGGTTTGATCTTTGAGCATTATTCCGATTGGGGTTTCCCCGTATTCCGATTGGTACCCACTTTCCCACTATTCCGATTGAGTTGCTCCGTCCACATTCCGACCATCCGATCGGAAAACATTCCGATCGGGGACCTTTTTGGGTTGTTTTGGTTTCTTTCGATATAACTTTCTTATAGTACCTTTATTTTTCTGAAATTTTTCCAAGTGTTAGTTTTATTTAGTGAGTTAGAATTTCTCCGTTGTCACCTTGAAGTTTATATGCATTATTTTACTTGTCATTTCAATATTAATCTTTTAACTTCCATTTACTCAACGACACTTTAATTACTTGCTATTAGATTAAAACAAATCAACCAAACCTTTGATTCACCAAAAGACGATTGAGTCGCACTTTAGACCGGTTTTCAATTCGAAAAGATTCGGAACTATAACGAACTTTCATATAGGGTGTCAAAAGCCTTGTATTAAATGGCGCCGCTGCCGGCTCTTTTCGTTACGATAAACGGTTTCTAGTGAGAGACGCATTGAATTTTGGGATCCGTTCTTTGAACGTTATTTTCATTGCTATTAAAATTTCCAAAAATCCTAAAAAATATAAAACTCTTCAAAAATACAAAAACATTAAAAAATACCTATAAAAACCAAAAAGATTATATAGATATTCCTTGTGTATATTTTTCTTCTGCAGGTGCATGCGTACTAGATCTTCCAACTATTCTGAGCCCGAGACTCTTGAAGATTTAGATATGGCTGGTGTTAATAACAACAATAATCACCCACCTCAAAATAATTTGAATAACAACAACAACAACAACAACAATGTCCTTCAACCTGATTTACGAACCATGGAGGAATTGTGCCAACCCACCATGAACGGACGCGGAGGCCCGATTGCGCCAATGCACGTCACGGCTCAGGAGTTTTCGTTGAAGCATCACATGATACAACAAGTGCAAACGAACCCGTTTCGTGGAATTCCGGATGATGATGCCAACAAACACCTCGACAAATTCATTACCATTACCCAAAGCATGAAGTGCCCCGGTGTTTCTATGGATGACCTTCGCCTTCAACTTTTTCCACACTCACTTTCTCACCATGCCGAAAAATGGTTTGACCGTCTTCCTAAGAATTCTATTCATACGTGGAACGACATGACTCAACGCTTTTTATCGCGCTACTTTCCCCCATCCATGGTCACTAGCCTTCGTAACCAAATCAGTGGATTTATGCAAGAGAATGATGAATCGCTTTTCGATGCTTGGGAACGTTACAATGATTTGATCGACCGCTGTCCTAATCACAATATGCTCCCCGTCACTCTCATTGACACCTTCTACAATGGTCTCACCTTTCGTGATCGTGACACGATCAATGCCGCCGCCGGTGGTACTTTTATGAAAAGGAGACCGGAGGAGTGTCGAGAGTTGATTGAAAACATGACTACTCACCACAAGAATTGGGATTCTTCCGCATACTCAAGATCTAATCAGAGAGTCAATGTTTCGTCTACTTCTTCCACCACCAACCCGTCTATTTTGGAACGTGCTATTCTCGATATTAACAAAAGTCTCCAAATTTTGACTTCTAACCAAACTCAACAAGCTAAAGCCGTTGTTATCTCTTGTGACACATGTGGTGGTCCTCATTCCTACAATGAGTGTCCTTCTACTCATGGCAATTATTCTGAAGACGTTAACGCAGCTTATGGTACTTATCCTACGGGAGGCTATCAAGCTCGCCCTCAAGGAGACCGTGGCTTGCTAAGTTATCGCTCCAACAATTATCTTGCTCCTCCTGGTTTCCCTCCTGCAAACCAAAACCAACAACAAAGCTACAACCGAAACAACCAATCCCAACCTCGTGCTCAAAATCAATATCAATCCCAACGAAACCCATACCCAACTCAAGGAAATTCTCAAGCTTACCAAGCTCCACCTCTCAATCAACCGATAACCGTAAACCAAGACGTCGAGACGTTCATGAAGACTAATCGTGAGATGGTGACGAATCTTCAGAGTCAATTTGTTAACTTGAAGAATGACATGGTGAAACAAGGGAGCGATATTCGAGCCGAGCTAAGGAATGACATGGCCAAACACAGCAATGATATTAATGCCAACATGCAAAATTCTTTCAACAATCAAGCTCTTCACCTTCGTGATATGATTGGTTCGCTCATCCAAAGTAATCAACCCTCTTCTTCGGGTACTCTTCCGAGTAACACCGTTGCAAATCCAAGGGGGGAGATGAAAGCAATCACCACTCGTAGTGGAAAAGGTTATATGGAACCCGAGCTTCCTACACCTCCACCGGTGATTGTGAACAAGGAAAAAGAGCAACTTTCTTCACCTCCTTCACCTTCTATCCCCATTTCCCCACCAACCATGGTTGTGAGTGATCCTATTCCCTTAAAGCCTTCTTCTTCATCCAATATACCTTATCCTTCAAGGTTGAGGAAAGAGAAGCAAAAGAGCAAGGATGATATTCAGGTTTCGAACTTCCTTAAAATGTTCAAACAATTGAATTTTAACATCTCCTTTGCCGAGGCTCTCGCTCACATGCCCAAATACGCTAAGATGTTAAAAGATCTTTTAAGTGATAAAGAAAAGCTTCTTGACATTGCTCAGACCCACCTTAATGAGAATTGCTCCGCAGTGCTCTTAAGGCAATTGCCCACCAAACTTGGTGATCCGGGTCGCTTCTTGATTCCTTGCAACTTCCCGGGAGTAGAGAATTGCATGGCTCTAGCCGATCTAGGTGCCAGTATAAACTTAATGCCTTTAAGTGTTTGGAAGCAATTATCTCTCCCCGAGCTAGTCCCCACACAAATGACTTTGGAATTAGCCAACCGTACGGTTGCTTATCCAGTGGGGATAGCCGAAGATGTCTTTGTTGGCGTCGACAAATTCACCTTCCCGGCGGATTTTGTCGTCGTTGACTACGAGATGGATCCCCGTGTTCCATTAATCGTCGGACGTCCCTTTCTGAGGACCGGTCGCACTCTTATTGATGTTGCCGCGGGCGAAATAATCATGAGAGTTGGTGACGATCAAATTGTCTTCAACATGGGTAAGATTTCTAAGCAACCTTATTCATATGAGAGTGTTAATGCTATTGATGTTCTCGATGAGGCTTGTGAAGAACATTTTCATAATGCTTGCAAAAGCACTCCTTCTCTACCCAATGTTGAGACAGTTGCCTCAATTGCTCCAGCATTGACTCCTTTCGGAGAAAGTGACTTGGATGACTTCGAAGCTAGTTTGGGTCCTCTCGATATTAAGTATGATAATTTGTCCACCAATTGGGATGAAGACATTCGTACTATTGAGAGACTTCTCAATGAGGACCCGTTGTCTCCTTCTGCTCCTAAAGAGGTGACTAATGATGATCCATCGTTAGTTTCACCATCTATTGAGGATCCTCCTACTCTTGAGCTTAAGGACCTACCGCCTCATCTTGAGTACGTTTTTCTGGAAGACGACGAGCAGCTACCGGTCATCATCGCAAAGGATCTGAAAGAAGACGAAAAAGCCCGACTGGTCACTGTGTTGACGAAGCATAAACGCGCTATCGCTTGGAAAATCTCCGACATCCGTGGAATTGATCCTCACTTTTGCACACATAAAATTCTCATGGAGGACGACTTTAAGCCCACAATTCAAAGCCAACGAAGGGTGAATCCTAAAATCCATGAAGTCATCAAAAAAGAGGTTATCAAACTTCTTGATGCGGGTATGATTTACCCTATTTCGGATTCACCGTGGGTTAGTCCAGTCCATTGTGTGCCTAAGAAAGGTGGTATCACCGTTGTGCCCAATGCAAACAACGAGTTGATTCCTACCCGTCTCGTTACTGGGTGGAGAGTTTGTATAGACTACCGCAAACTCAATGATGCCACGAGAAAGGATCATTTCCCTCTACCTTTTATGGACCAAATGCTTGAACGTCTAGCGGGTAATGAATATTACTGCTTTCTGGATGGTTTCTCGGGTTATTTTCAAATACCCATCGATCCCCAAGATCAAGAGAAGACAACATTCACTTGTCCCTATGGCACATTTGCTTATAAACGAATGCCTTTTGGCTTATGCAATGCCCCCGGGACTTTCCAAAGGTGTATGTTGGCTATCTTCCATGACATGGTTGAGCAAACCATGGAAGTCTTCATGGATGATTTCTCGGTCTTCGGGGATTCCTTCTCTGCTTGCCTTGCCAATTTGGAACGTATGCTTAAGCGTTGCGAAGACACTCGCCTTGTTCTGAATTGGGAAAAATGTCATTTTATGGTAAAAGAAGGCATTGTGCTAGGACACAAAATCTCTAAAGCCGGTCTTGAAGTCGACCGTGCTAAAGTTGATGTCATAGCCAAATTACCTCCACCTTCCACCGTGAAGGGTGTGAGAAGCTTTCTGGGTCATGCGGGCTTCTATCGTAGATTCATTCAGGATTTCTCTAAAATCGCTCGCCCGATGACCCACCTCTTGGAAAAAGATACTCCTTTTATCTTTTCTAAAGAGTGTCTCGAAGCCTTCAATCTTCTCAAGGATAAGTTAACTAAGGCACCGGTCTTGGTTATCCCTAATTGGGAGCTGCCCTTTGAATTGATGTGCGATGCTAGCGACTTTGCTATTGGTGCGGTTTTGGGCCAACGTGTGAATAAACACTTCCAACCAATCCACTACGCTAGCAAAACAATGACGGGGGCTCAATTGCATTATACGACGACCAAAAAAGAGCTTTTAGCTGTTGTCTATGCTTTTGAGAAATTTCGCCCCTATCTTGTTCTATCCACCACCATCGTATACACGGACCATTCCGCGTTGAAGTACTTGATGACAAAGAACGATTCTAAGCCAAGACTTCTTCGCTGGGTTTTGCTCCTTCAAGACTTCAACATCGAAATTCGTGATAAGAAGGGAGCCGAAAACCTGGCCGCGGATCATTTGAGTCGACTTGAGGATCCATATCAGGGGGATCATCCGAACAAAGAGATAAATGACTCTTTCCCCCTGGAGACTCTAATGTCTATAAATCTCAATCTTGATGGCACCCCGTGGTCTGCGGACATCGCAAACTACTTAGCGGGTGGTATTCTCATCCAAGGGTTAACATCCCAACAAAAGAAGAAGTTCTTGAACGATGTTAAGACTTACTTTTGGGATGACCCTTATCTATTCAAACAGTGTGCTGATCTGATTATTCGTCGATGTGTTGACGGACCGGCAGCTTTTGACATCCTCCAAGCTTGCCACAAAGGACCCACCGGTGGTCACTTTGGTCCCAACTACACCGCTAAGAAAGTGTTTGATTCTGGATTCTACTGGCCCACCATTTATCATGACGCTCACGAAATGGTTAAGCATTGTGATGCTTGCCAACGTCAAGGCAAGATCACACATAAGGACGAGATGCCTCAAAATTTCATACAGGAATGTGAAATCTTTGATGTATGGGGCATCGACTTTATGGGGCCATTTCCATCATCCAAAGGGAACAAGTACATCCTCGTCGCTGTCGACTACGTCTCTAAATGGGTTGAAGCTAAGGCTCTCCCTACGAATGATGCGAGGGTGGTTGTGAACTTTTTGAAGCAGCTTTTCGCTCGATTTGGCGTTCCTCGTGCTATCATCAGTGACCGCGGGACTCATTTTTGCAACGATCAATTTGCACGAGTCATGGCAAAGTATGGTGTCAATCACCGTCTTTCCACCGCCTATCATCCCCAAACCAATGGGCAAGCCGAAATTTCCAATCGTGGCTTGAAGAGAATTTTGGAGCGAACTGTGGGAGAGCATCGTGCCGCGTGGGCCGATAAGTTAGATGATGCTCTGTGGGCTTTCCGTACTGCTTACAAGACCCCGATCGGTTGTACACCTTATCGTCTTGTGTACGGGAAAGCCTGCCACCTACCCATCGAGCTGGAACATAAGGCGCACTGGGCCTTGAAGTGGGCTAACTTCGACATCGTCAAAGCCGGTGATCATCGCAAGGTTCAACTCAACAAGCTAAATGAACTAAGGAATGAAGCTTATGAGAACTCGCTGATCTACAAGGAGAAGACGAAGATGATCCACGATGCTAAAATCAAGAACCGAGAGTTCCATGTTGGTGATCAAGTCTTACTCTTTAACTCTCGGTTGAAGATCTTCTCTGGCAAGTTGAAGAGCCGCTGGACTGGTCCATTCACCGTCGCCAAAGTCTTTCCATATGGGACCATTGAGCTTTCTCAGCCGAATGGGCCCAATTTTAAGGTGAATGGCCAGCGTTTGAAGCTGTACTTTGGTGAGGACATCTCTCAGGAGATGATTCCATCCCTCACCACGTTCCCCATGAACTAAAAATTGGGTCGAGTCAGGCTCATGACTCGGTGAACAAAAACAAGCGCTTCTCGGGAGGCAACCCGTGTTCTATCCTTTACTGCTTTCACAATAAGTGTAGGGGAGCCCCGCATATGTTTGTTGTCTTGTTTCTTCTGCTGTGCAGGGATTAAAGCTTCAGAGAGCATCTTGATGACTTTTGCCGAACCGTGATACCGTGTTTTCCATCTTCCCGGTTCTATCCTAAACTCTTGTGATTCAATATTTCATATTCTATATGTTCACATTGAATTCACTTTAGTTGTCCTTTCCTTAGCAAGATTTAATCAAAATGCACAATGTCCTAAGTGTAGGGGAGTTTACTCCCACATACTTAAACATTGCGGACAATGTTTATCTCAAGTGTAGGGGGACTTCTATCGAAGTAAGTGGTCTTTTCCATGAATTTGCCCTCATTTTAACCGAAAAATTTAATTTTTCGACATTTTTCAAAATTTTTAATCTATTTTGGCCTAGTTGTATAGTTGTATTTGCCCTTGTTATGTTTCATTTGCTAGAATAAATTTTTAATAAAGTGGTTTTAGATTTTTCTTAGTCGTGAACATTTTGACTCAACCCGAGTTTACTTGCCTAAGTTTACTCTAGCTAGTATCCTTAACGTGTTTAAGTCAAGTTTTGCTAGGCTTTTATATAGGGAGCTATAAAACGCGAAAGTCTTAACCCTCACGGGTTAAGAACAAGAACTTTTCGCAAGTTCCTATAATTGATCCTAGAGAGTCGTTTATCAAGGGAACTTTAAAATGCGATTTCTAAACTTGAAAAAGTCTAAGAATTTGCAAGATCCTATAGGCGACTCGAAAACCCAAAACTTTGATTTAATAGGCTAAGCATCCACGAGTCTCATTCCTTGAGATTTTAAACTGTGGAGGACGAGAGATGATAGAGTCAATTATAAGTTCGGTATTCTTTCGTGAATTTATGTGAGTTAATTATGAGCTTATTCTCCCTCCGCTTGCTAATAAATTTATCTGCTAATAAATAAGGTTGTACGATTTGAAAAGTTACTTAGCTTCTAGCCGCAGATCGTTTAAAAGTTGCTCGGTAATGACGAGAGTTCATAGCCAAGGCATAACTTATGAAGCGGGGCGCGAAGATTGGCGAGTCCGAAAAGGCCCTAACAAGGCATGAGGGCTACATTTTGTTGCTAAAGATCCAAAAGTGATGTGAAGGATTGAGAATCATTTATCGAAAATCAATATGAAGGATCGAGACACACGACGAAAAGCAAGAACTCCCCAAAAGTCATGGAGAAGTCTATCCGAAAAGACCCTAACAAGGTATGAGGATAAATAGATCCAAGTCCTAAAAGGAGGCGGATCGTTGTATATCAAAGTCCAAAATAAAGATTGGAGAAAAATGAAGAAGTCGTGGTCCAAAGATGAAGAATCTCTCAAAAACTTCAAGTGAAGAAATTCCTATTATGAAGAGAAGACCATAATTTCAAGAACGTCTCTCGAAGATTCGAAGTATGAAGTCGCTGCCAAATATCGGCCCGAGAAAGGTCTCAAATCGCGAACCAAGTTATGCCAAGATATGAACTTTCTGATATCCCGAGAAGCAGTTTTAAAAGATTTGGTCCTTTAGCTAACTATTGATTAAATCGTTCACCTTATTTTTGGACTAAATAACTATCGAAATAAGTCAAACAATGCATCCTCGTGATCATTCAAGACAAAAATAAAATATAAGAGATACACCTAGGAATAAGGGAGTCTAAGTGAATAATTGGCCCACATGAGTTCGTGATAGTTTGCTAACTTATAATAACAATGATCTCGTTTTTAAGCTTGGTATGGGGAACGTGAAACTTGAGGATGATAAATGTTCATGGCCGCCAAAACCCAATGTAAGTTTTTAATTTCTTTACTTATTTAATAAAGGCCAAGGTGGGTTATTTATGATGGAGAATGTAAACCGTGCTTTAAAATTAATGCATTGCATGAGGGCATTGCAATGGTCAAGTGTAGGGGATTTAATAAGTGTGAAAACACTTATCCTTTTACCACTTATTTCCAATAATAACAAGACCAAAACGTGTGATTTATGTCATAAAAGTCGGAATTATGCGTGGTTTGTGTTTTTATTGTGTTTTAGGACCAAAATATGAAAAAGGAAGAAAACACGGGCTTTCACGGGCTTTTATCGAAGAAAACGGGAAAAGACGAAGTCAAAAGATCAAGAGTGCAAAAAGAACGGAAGTCCAAGACCTATTTCGAAGATTTATCGAAGAAAAAGTCAAAAGACGGAAGTTTAACGAAGTCGAAGAACTTAAGTCTAATAGAAGAAGAAAATTAAAAGGCAAGTTCAAATCCCGAGACGACAAAGACGAAGAATTAAAGTCGAGTCGAGAAAACGTGAAGAAAGCAAGAGAGAAGATGCAACACATGCACTCCTTCCCTATAAATACCCTCCTAATAGTCATTAGGAGGGTAGTTAGATTTTTTTTAGTTAATTTTTCACTTTTTAGTTTTTAGAGAGAGAAAGTCTTAAACTTTCTCTCACTAGTTCATCTTTTTCTTTTAATCTTTCAAGATTAACTCTTTGTATTGCTTATTTTTATTAATCAAGTTCCATTTTAAGCTTTTATCTCTTAATCTCATTCTACTTTTCTTTGATTTAAGATTGATTTTGGTGTGATTATCATGTGATCCGTGTTGTTCTAGTTGATTTCATGCTAAAAAGTTAATCTTTTGATCATTTTATAAGTTTTCATTTGATTAAGCTTTAAGACTTTTGTCCTTATTGGCTTATTTTTATGATTATCTTGTTTTTCTTATTAAAAAGTTTTATTAAAAAGTTTATGTTTTTATTGTTTGATCTAAAAAGTTGCTTGATTTCGAGTTAGATAAGTTGATCTAAGTGCTTGTTTGATTCGATTTTGTATTTGGATTGATAAGTTTTGGTACTAGCTTATTACTTTAGCTTTTTACCTTGCTTTTCCCCATTTCCATAGATTTCGGAAAGGGTTTAAAAGCCCTTTTCCGATTGGCTTTCCGACCGGTGTACCACCATAACCAATTTCCTTGATTTTAGGAATGTTGTTAGGCCCCTTTCCGATTGCCCCTTATTCCGACGGGTCCCATCTCCACTTTCCGATCGAGTGATCGGATTAAGTCTTTGATATTCGGATTGGCACCACAAGCATTCCGACGGCAGGACTTGTCCCTTTTTCCGATTGTAGCCTTATTCCCCCATTCCGATTGGTTTGATCTTTGAGCATTATTCCGATTGGGGTTTCCCCGTATTCCGATTGGTACCCACTTTCCCACTATTCCGATTGAGTTGCTCCGTCCACATTCCGACCATCCGATCGGAAAACATTCCGATCGGGGACCTTTTTGGGTTGTTTTGGTTTCTTTCGATATAACTTTCTTATAGTACCTTTATTTTTCTGAAAATTTTCCAAGTGTTAGTTTTATTTAGTGAGTTAGAATTTCTCCGTTGTCACCTTGAAGTTTATATGCATTATTTTACTTGTCATTTCAATATTAATCTTTTAACTTCCATTTACTCAACGACACTTTAATTACTTGCTATTAGATTAAAACAAATCAACCAAACCTTTGATTCACCAAAAGACGATTGAGTCGCACTTTAGACCGGTTTTCAATTCGAAAAGATTCGGAACTATAACGAACTTTCATATAGGGTGTCAAAAGCCTTGTATTAGTAGCCTTGGCATTTGCCTATAAAAAGACTCCTCAACATGTGAGAGAGCTTTTGTTCCAGTTTTAGGCTATTAATCTTTGTAATTCCTTTTTAAGTTAAATAAAATTTGAATTTCTGAAAATTTGAAATCTCTTTTTGATTTAGTTAAAAGTTTGGTGTTTGAGTAGCCTAATTCTGAGTTCCATTTGATTGTGAAGGCCTACCTTAATCTTGTGGTTAAGGCACGTCTTGTTTCATAAGGTTTGAAAGGTTTTCAAGGTTCAAAAACCTTGAAGTCCTTGTTTCTGTTTTGGTTATTTTGTGTACTAACCCTTGACCATTAGCTATAAGCTCTTACAAGCTTGTTGACACCAAGCTTGTGAAGGGATTAGAGCCCTTGGTTGAGTTGTTTGCTGTTTGTGTTGAAGATATAAAGTCCTTGAGGTTCTACTTTGAACCATCAACCAAGGCAGTTTGCATCATCTTCATTGAAGTACCTTGGTCTTGTTCTAGTTGTTGAACAAGGTCCAAGGAGCATTGATGGCCTTCCAAGGATGTTGTGGAAGGCAGGTATAATCTCTTGTTAAGATTCCCCTAAAAATTTCATGTTTATGACTGTTTTTGATTTGGTGCTTTGATTTTGAGTATTGGTGTTTGTGCTGGTGATTTTTGAGTTTGATTGTGTTATTTGCTATTGTTTAAGTGTTTTTGATCATTAAAATCAGTAGGTTATTAGTTAAAATCAGATGTTTGTATGATAAGTGCTTGATTAAGGGTTGTTTGGGATTACTGGTTATCAAGGCCTTGTGGCCTTGAGCCCTTGGTTCTTTGGGTTTGGGTGGTCTAAACAAGCTCTAATATACAAGTTTTAATCATTGGTTAGCTTTCTGAAAGTTTGGAAAAGAGATTTGGAGTTTTGCAAAAATCTGATAAAAGTGGTTTTAAATTTGGTCAAACACATAAGATCCAATAACTTCTTTGTTAGTTGGATCTAAGGTCTGAAATCAGGTTTGGGAAAAGTTTGGGTGATAAGCTATCTACTGGTTATCTTCTTGTTGAATTTGGTGGCTTATTGTGGTTTTTATAGCTTATCAAAGTCTGCTGAAGTGGTCATTTGCATCAGCAAAGTGACCACCTAATTTGGTGTTGCATTGTAATTTCTAGCATTAGGATTGTTGTATTGTTGCTGGATCTTATTTGTTTGCTGCTTGTGAGAATATTTGGCTACTTGGATTGCTTTGTTCATAGCTTATAAGCCCACTGGCTTATTGGCTTATTTGTGCCAAAACACATCAAGTTTACCAGTTGGGTAAACTTAATGTGTTTTGGCACAAATAAGCCAATAAGCCAGTGGGCTTATAAGCTATGAACAAAGCAATCCAAGTAGCCAAATATTCTCACAAGCAACAAACAAATAAGATCCAAGTAACAATACAACAATCCTAATGCTAGAAATTACAATGCAATACCAAATTAGGTGGTCACTTTGCTGATGCAAATGACCACTTCAGCAGACTTTGATAAGCTATAAAAACCACAATAAGCCACCAAATTCAACAAGCAGATAACCAGTAGATAGCTTATCACCCAAACTTTTCCCAAACCTGATTTCAGACCTTAGATCCAACTAACAAAGAAGTTATTGGATCTAATGTGTTTGACCAAATTTAAAACCACTTTTATCAGATTTTTGCAAAACTCCAAATCTCTTTTCCAAACTTTCAGAAAGCTAACCAATGATTAAAACTTGTATATTAGAGCTTGTTTAGACCACCCAAACCCAAAGAACCAAGGGCTCAAGGCCACAAGGCCTTGATAACCAGTAATCCCAAACAACCCTTAATCAAGCACTTATCATACAAACTTCTGATTTTAACTAATAACCTACTGATTTTAATGATCAAAAACACTTAAACAATAGCAAATAACACAATCAAACTCAAAAATCACCAGCACAAACACCAATATTCAAAATCAAAGCACCAAATCAAAAACAGTCATAAACATGAAATTTTTAGGGGAATCTTAACAAGAGATTATACCTGCCTTCCACAACATCCTAGGAAGGCCAGCAATGCTCCTTGGACCTTGTTCAACAACTAGAACAAGACCAAGGTACTTCAATGAAGATGATGCAAACTGCCTTGGTTGATGGTTCAAAGTAGAACCTCAAGGAATTTATATCTTCATCACAAACAGCAAACAACTCAACCAAGGGCTCTAATCCCTTCACAAGCTTGGTGTCAACAAGCTTGTAAGAGCTTATAGCTAATGGTCAAGGGTTAGTACACAAAATAACCAAAACAGAAACAAGGACTTCAAGGTTTTTGAACCTTGAAAACCTTTCAAACCTTATGAAACAAGACGTGCCTTAACCACAAGATTAAGGTAGGCCTTCACAATCAAATGGAACTCAGAATTAGGCTTCTCAAACACCAAACTTTTAACTAAATCAAAAAGAGATTTCAAATTTTCAGAAATTCAAATTTTATTTAACTTAAAAAGGAATTACAAAGATTAATAGCCTAAAACTGGAACAAAAGCTCTCTCACATGTTGAGGAGTCTTTTTATAGGCAAATGCCAAGGCTACACTGTTCATAAACCCTAGATGTGAAATTCCCTAAATGCCCTAAGTCCTTGAGTACGTTTGTTGTTGTTGAGCTGTCCAAAATGATCCTACACGTTCATTTTAGCTTTGTGATCAAGCAAAGGCTCTCAGCTGTTGATCTTGACACGTCACATGACTTGGAGGCTAAGTTGCTTGCTGATTGGTGGAAAGGGTATTGGGGTGGGGTCCATAGTGAGTGGAGATGAGGGTTTTGTGTGTGGGATAGGTTCCTGCATGTGTGAATCAAACGTGTGCCTGGGTAATTTCATTTTACCCTTTGTTTTAAGTTGTGTAAAATCTGGGCTGTAAAGGTGAATAGTTGTCCTTTTGATCCGTTTTTGGTGGAGTGTTATGTTGTTTGGCGCAAAAACGTGTTTAAATGTTTCATTTGCACAAGTTCAGCCCTTGTTCTTCCTTTCTTTTTGCATTTGTGGTAAAAAGTCCATCAGCGCCCATTTAAGCTTGTATCAACGTTTCACCTTTTGTCATTTTTGGCACAAACTTTACAAAAAAGTGTTTCAAGGGTTATATTTGACATTTTTGAATATTGCAAGGGCTGATTTTGGACATTGTTGATCTTCAAAGGTCTTCAATGTATCTTAATCTTCATGAGGGACCATTATTGGCAGTTTGGATTTGTTGAGGGACTAATCTTGCCATTTCTTCAAAGTTGAAGGACCTTTTGTGTAATTTTGACAAACTTAAGGGACCAAACTTGTAATTATTAATATACAAGGGTTTTAAGTGTCATTTCTTCAATAAATGAGGATCAATCTTGTTTGTCTTCAAATCTTTAAGGTATTTTGTTGAGAATTCCATGATTAGGGCCCGGTTCTTTGTACGGCTTCGTTTTTCGTGTCCATTTTTCCTTGTAACTTGTGATCTTTTGTCTTTTTCACGATATCCATACCTAAAATACACAAGTAAACAAACACAAGCATATATATGGTATTTTATGACATTTTTGTGCATTTAAAGCCCGAAAAGAACGATGAGATCATGTATAAATGCCATCTCATCACTCCCCCATACTAAACCATTGCCGTGCCCTCACGCAATGCTAGAATAAAGTATCTAAGCATCACCAAAGTTCAATTTTTATTAACCTTTATTGAAGAGTAAAAGACTTGCAACATACTACGATGATGTGTAAAGACATAATGTATGATTTTCATCACAAAAAGTGACTTTTAGGGTCAAAGAATAGAAACAAGTTAATGTCCCTTAGAGTAAACTTCGTCATCCTTGATTGTCATACATTCCATGCTAAGTGCAAAAACAAGATCATTGTTGGTACAAGTCACAATGCTAACACTTCTCATACGTCCAAATTGTGTAATACTTTTTCTCCCCGCAATCCTAGTTATTGTAAAAGGAAATGGGTTACTAGCATTTTTTATCTATTTGTCATGGATCACAAGTGATTCATATTGACTTATTTGAGTAGTTATTAGTCCAAAAGCAAAGTAGCACGATTTGATTGATAGTTAGCCGAAGGACAAAATCTTTTAAAACGGCTTCTCGTGTATCTCCTTAAGTTCATATCTTGGCATAACTCGTTTCACGATTTGAGACCTTTCTCAGACCGATATTTGGCATGTACTTCATACTTCAAATCTTGGGAAGACGTTCTTGAAATTATGGTCTTCTCTTCATATATTTGGAATTTCTTCACTTGACGTTTTTGAGAGATTCTTCATATAGGACCACGACTTCATCATTTTTCTTCAATCTTTACTTTGGATTTTGATATACAACGATCCGCCTCCTTTTCGGACTTGGATATATTTATCCTCATACCTTGCTAGGGTCTTTTTGGATAGACTTTCTCCATTCTTTAGGGGAGTAATAGCTTCTCGTCGTGTGTCTCGATCCTTCATATTGATTTGGGAATAATGATACTTCACATCATCTTTGGATCTTTAGCAAAAATAGAGCTCCTCATGCCTTGTTAGGGCCTTTTTGGATGATCGCCAATCTTCGCGTCCCGCTTCAATAAGTTATGCCTTGGCTATGAACTCTATTTAACCCCGAGCAACTTTTAAACGATCTTGCGCTAGAGGCTAAGTAACCTTTCAAATCGTACGACCTTACTTATTGCAATAATGATTTATTCCTAATGCATTGATCTTATGGGAAGAAAAAGCCACAATTAAAAACATATGAGTTTTTGAAAGAACACTTTCGTGTTCTACGTTTAGCATGATCACTTGTCTAACTCTATCATTTCTCGTTCTTCACTATATAAAGACCTCTAATTAAAGAGACTCGTGAATACTTAGCCATGCAAGTCAAAATTAAGCCAAATTTGGATTAGCTTTCATTAAGACTATATCAAGTCAAAGTTTTGGGTTTTCAAGCCACCTATAGGATCTTGCACTTTCTTAGACTTTTTCAAGTTTAGAGAATGTGTTTTATAGTTCCCTTGATAAGTGACTTTCTAGAATCAATTACAAGAACTTGCTGGTAAGCCTTGATTCACAAGGTTTGCACTCAAACCTTGACCAGCAGGGTGAGAAACAAGTCCTTACACTTCATTAAGTCTGTCAACGCCTACTTTGTTCCTGTCAGCGTTTGATTTCAACTTATCAGCGTTTGACTTTTGGTCAAACTTGGTTTTCAGCTTATTTGAATCTGTTTTGCTTATTGGTACATGCAACAACTTAGTTTTTGTAATAGAAATCATTTTTCTCAGCTTAATATCAAGTCTGGAAGTTTACAAGTCTTTTGGTTAAGCTTTTGCTAGAAAACTAGCTTATTTGGCTTTTTCAGCCAGCTTATTTGCTCCTACAGCTTATTCTACTTGGCTTTTTGTGATTTTCTTGATTGATTATTCTTAGTTAAGCTATTTGTGAGCTTTTGCAACAAACTAGAGCTTCTGAGGTGCCTTATTTCTCAAACCCGACTATTTTGTCGTTTTGTGGAATTTTGCTTTTCTATTTTCTGGCTTATTGAGGGAGCTTATTGAAAATTTCTTTTGACAGATCTCTTAAGCATCCAAAAAGAGGGTTGTGTGTCAAATTAGAGCTTATGGCATTAGCTTATGGCTTAATGGGCTGAAAAGCCCAATAAGAATAAGCTTTGTGTTCAATAAGCTGTGATAAGCACATTTTCAGCTTTTGGGCCTTTAGAGTTTTGTTCTTAGAATTAAATTTTAAGTCAGATAGGGCTTTTCCAAGTCAATTGGGCCAAGTTTGACTTTTTGGGCCCAAAAGCCCATTTGTGTTGACTGAATTTGGATTTGGCCCATTTGAGGGCCCATTAGGGGTATTTTGGTAATTTCACTTTCATTTTCTGATTATTTAGGTTAAAATAAACTAGTTTGCAAGTTTTTAGAATTTTTTATAATTTTTGGATTTTTAATATTATTTTAATATTATATTATTATTATTTTTAAAATTTCACATTTTCCAACTTTTTACATTTTTCTTAGGTTAAATACATTAAAATAGGAATTTAGCAACTTTTAGAATAATTTTATCACTTATAGATTAATTTTTATAATTATTTTAAGTTTTAATAGTTTTTAATTCATTTTAAATAGTTTTTATTAGTTTTAAAATTTCTAAAAATAGTTTTTAATCTTTTTAGGTCATTTTAGAGGTTTATCAATTGAAAAATCTTTATTTGGGCTTTTTGATAATTTATTTGATTTTTAGGGCTTTAATTAGCATTTAAAAATTGAATATTTAATTATTTAAAAGGTTTGAAAAAGTTTTGATAATTGGTAAACTCTTAGTTTATTATTTTTGATTTTTGGTGAATTTTTGGTAATTTTTAGAATTTATTTTAATTTTGGTATTTTTTAGTCTCTACGTTTTAACTTTCTAATAGTGATTTTTAGTTAATTTTTATTTTTACGACTTCGTCATTTTCTCTTCTAATCCCCTTCTAAACCAATCATTAATTACAAACATTTGGCAAGTTTTTCACACACATATACCTCCTTGGGAAACGAACTTACACACCATTAAGGGTCATTAGTGTTGATTTTTCCTAAAATCATCACTCGATACTTACCGCTCATTTACGCTCTTTTGTTTTCCTAAACAAGAGGTGTAAAATACCACAATCAGATGTGATCGTGATAGTATAGTGATAATTTGGATACGTTATAGGGTAAATTAGAAAATTACCTTTAGGAAAAAGTAATAGTCTAATAATACCAATGACGAATTCAATTAAACACGTGAGTGAGTCGAGTTCGTTGTACACGAAGATCTTATGAATTTGAGACGTTTTGCTTTGATTTGGACAATCGATTTGAATTGGTTTGTGGATTTTAAACTACGAATTTTAAGCTATTTAAAATAAACCTAAAGTGCATGAATCGTAAACCCCGCCTATTTAAAATTTTAACAAACAATTAATTACTTAAAAATAAAACTAATTAAAAATTAAACTAATTTATACTCTATAAAATTTAATTCTACTTAGTGAGATAACTTTTACACTAATATACTTAATTTATTAAAAATTACTTAAAACAAATTATTTAAAAACTAATTTTTTTTTTAAAATCTAAAGTTATGAAAATTAAGCTAATTAAAATTTAAACTAATTAACTATTTAAATAAAAACATTTATTATTATTATTATTTTTTTTACTTAAACTATTTTTTTTATATAAAGAATTTACTTTAATATAAAGGAATAAAAAGTTATATTAAATAAAAAAACGTGATAAAGAAAATAAAACTAAAACAAAAGCTGCCAAGTTATTAATACTATATTAATGAAATAAGAGATATTAAAATCAAAAGAGCACTTGGCTCAGATGGCTATCACGTTGGGTGAGTGACCAGGAGGTCACGGGTTCAAGTCCCGTGAGGGACATTATTTTTTTGGATTAATTCTTATTGACAAATTACTAAAAATTAAGTCTTAGGAAAGACTGTGATAAGCTTATTGTGAAAAGCTGTTAGGAAAACAGCTTGTGAGCTTAATCAGAACAATAACTCTGATAAGCCAGGAACAAACATAACAAATCAAACATCTGTTCAACTAACAATCAGTTTAGACTAAAGACAGACTAGTAATTATCATCAGAAAACAAAATCAAAATAGCATAACTGAGATACTTATAAGCAGATCCACAGTCCATTAAAAACAGATTCAAAAACTAGCCAAAAATAACAGTAACTATGATATTCAAATTCGGCAATACTCAATGACATCAAACTAAGCATAATCAAATCACAATCACAGTAACAAAGATCAATTAAATCTAAGCTCAGGTACTGATGTGTCGTGGATAGTATATGTGATAATTAGATACGTTATAGGGTAAATTAGAAAATTACCTTTAGGAAAAAGTAATAGTCTAATAATACCAATGACGAATTCAATTAAACACGTGAGTGAGTCGAGTTCGTTGTACATGAAGATCTTATGAATTTGAGACGTTTTGCTTTGATTTGGACAATTGATTTGAATTGGTTTTTGGTTTTTAAACTAAAGATTAATTCTACAAATTTTAAGCTATTTAAAATAAACCTAAAGTGCATGAATCGTAAACCCCGCCTATTTTAAAATAAATCTAAACAATTAATTATTTAAAATTAAAACAAATAAAAAATTAAACTAATTAAAAATCTTAAAGATATTAATTCTACTTAGTGAAATAACTTTTACACTAATTTACTTTATTATTAAAAATCTACTTTAAAATAAATCTATTTAAAAACTATTTTATTATAATTATTAAAGTCTAACTAAAAATTAAACTAATTAAACTTTTTAAATAAAAACATATTTCTTTTTATCTTTTTTTAATTTTATTTTGTTTATTATTTTTATTTAACTAAAACAAATTTTGATAAAAACTTTAATTAAAAAGAATTTATTTAAAACGGATTAAAAGTGAATACACGTTACCAAAAGTGAACTGACAAAATTAAAACTACTATATTAATCTAATTTCAGGTATTAACATCAAATGAGCTAGTAGCTCAGATGGCAAACACATTGGGACTATGAAAGGCAGGTCTCGAATTCGAGACCTGCAAACGACATATTTGTGGTATTTATTTTTAGACTATTTTTATTGACGAATTCACCTAAAAATAGACTTATAAAACAAACAAGTAACAAATTTGAAAACTAGGAACAAGCCTGCTGATAATTTATATCAGCAGATCAAAAGCAATGCCTCAAATAGAATTCTAAAATGAACCTTAAATTCAGTCATAACACATTCAGCAGAAGTGTACCAGTTATAAATAGCCACAAAGTTATAAACAAGATCTAATTTAAACGCTAAAGCAGACAGTACTTAAGCAGACTATGAAATTAAGGATTTAACAGATAAATCACACTTTAACTCAGCAGTCATGATATACAAAAACAGTAAAGCAGACTCAATTGATTTAAACAGTTTTTTAATACTATATCCGCAACAACAGATCAACAATAATAACATCAGCAAACAAAAACTCTTAATCATGCAGCAAGGTCTGAAAAGAATATGCAGTAACAAACATAGAAATGAACATCAGAATAGTGACACTATCCACAATCCACAGCTCTAATAAATAAGCAGTCCAAACACTCTCAAGTCGACCCTATCATTCTAATATGCTCAACACACTTAACTTAATCAAATACAAACATACAGGTAAGCTTACTAAGACTTAGCAGACTAAACGCATAATATGAGATAAACAAATTCTGAATTCCAATTCGAGCAAGCTAGAAAAGTGAACAATCTCGAGTACGCAATTGTTATATTCAGTTACGAAACCAAAAATCAGCAAATGGAGGACCATTCAGACCAGTATAAAACATGAACTAATGCTAATACCAAATTAGTAAAATCAAAACAACAAGCCTACGATGACATCCTAGAATGCATACAGTAAAGTTAATAGACATTCAGAAACTTAGCGTATGACGAACTCAACATATTTCAAATTCAACAATCAACAACCTCAACTCTGAAATTAATAATAGACAGGTTATTATTGCTAAAATAAGAACTCAGCTAAAACATTTAGTAAGCTATGAAGCATACAATCAACGAAGACTCGATTCAGCAGAACTTCTTGAACATCAAAACCATTTATACAAGTACCCGATCTAATCAAATCAGTTCAAAAACTCACAGATTGAAATCAACTAAAACAAATCTATCAACTATATAATCTTACTTAACCGCTATGAATCAAGTTAAACACCTTAAGCATTCGAATGACATAGCAGCAAGATATCTTTAAAATAGAAACACAGAAAAACAAACAGTCATACAAGCATATTATACCAAACATCTAGCATATTACAGAAAACATCAGATCCAATCCATTTATAAAATCAAAAATCATAGCAAATTACTGAATTAAAAGAAACAGATTAAACCAGAATCACAAAAACTAAACCATCAAATGGATTACTTAATCTAGCAGATTATTCTATTTAAATCAGAAAATAAATTAATTGTAAATCATGAGCTTGACCATTATTTGACGAAACCCTTTGCTGAAGTAGGTTAGCGCTGAGCTACCTATTTACTCGACTCGACACCACAACGTCACCATTAAAGTAAGCATCACGAACCGAACTTACAAACGAGATCTCGATCCAACAGTTTTAATAAAAACTTAAACAGTGGGTTTAAGTTTATTTACTTCCCAAATTTACTCAATCATTTGAAGTAGCTACTATTAAAGCTATCTCAAACAATTTTCACTTATAACACTCTTTAGATCAATAATGTAAATTATCTCAAATAGATTAAAAACATGAATCAAAAGACGGATAAAACTGAAAATCTGAATTTTATTAAATCTTCAAAAGGATTACAACTACGAAAAAGAAAGAATTACATTATCGAAACCTAAACTAGCATTATAACTTTAAAGTAAAAAAGGGATGGATAATACAGAATAAATTGGGGGTATTTATAGCCCCCCAAGGGCATCCTTGAACGGATATTCGGATCTGCTGAGGGAATATTCCTTTTGAATTTGAGCCTTTGATCTTCAAATCCTTCTTATCTCTCTTGTTTGATGGCTGAGATGATTCCAAATAGCACACGGATCGCCAACGTGGCATCCGTGTGCTAGTTGTGTTTCTTTTGAGCGTTTTGATTGGTGGATTAGGAGATGTGAGGTGTAGCATCAAATAGAATCCGGCCACGTATTCCCTTCACACCATCCACTCTCTTCCTATAAGATTGGGGCTTTATTTCCTTTTGGTATGAATTATATGAAAAAGTGAAAAGCCCTTTGTAAAGATTGATTTTTACCCAATTAGGGTTAATGAACAGTGGATTATTTTACTGGTGTGGGGAAAAAGAGTTAGGGAAGAAAGGTTGTGAGATAATCTCACATTGTTTGTATCGAAAAAATGATGGGAGAGAAATGATTTATTTATGACTGAGTGGACATAAGTGGGTGAATGGACGTTTTTTTTATTTATTAAAATGGAAGTGACGTGTGGGTATTGTGTGGTGGTAAACGAATAAGAATGGGTGAATGAGAGTTTATTTGTTTTGGGCAACGTACTTTAAATACACGTTTTAAAATAAAGCAACCCTAGAAGCCCATAATCCGTTCCTTTTATAACTTGTTGAATAAACATTTGGGCTTTAGGCCCAAATCGCACCATCCGTCCCATTCACTCCTCAATTGGGCCATAAAATGGACTTACACATCACATAATCTTTTCTTGAAATATAAATGGGCTTTTGAGCCCATTTTCCCCATTGGGGGACCCACTAAGCCCGTTAACTTGATAAATGATATAATCCTCTAAAATCGAGCTCGGTTTTGGTTTCCTCAATCTTTATCATCAAACTCGTGTCGATTATTGCCGGTTTTCACGAACTTGGTACCTACACACATGAAAACAAGAAACATGCATTTCCAAGGCATATTTGATATAAATCATGCAATATTTCAATGTTTTAAGCTATAAATGATATGAGTAATTAAGCTCATATCAGTAACTTTTGGGAATTGGGTGAATTAGGGTTTGAGAAAAGGGTAAAAAAAATGGAGGCTGCGTTTGGTGAGAATACGTTTGGGAGAGAGAGAGAAAAATGGGTGAGTGGGTTTTTGTTCTTGTTTTTATCGAAATCAAGTGGGTAAATGTGGGGTGAAGTAAAAATAAATTTGTTTTATTAAAAGTGTGTGTGAGGGTGAGTGAATACGTGTGTTTGACTGTGTAAGGGTATGGGTTGACCGAGTTGTCAAGTGAATGGGATAAGTTTCTCATTGATGTAGCAGTTTGACTAGAAAACGTTTTCTTTATAACTTTTCGACCAAAAAGCCCAAGTAAATTTATCACAAGCATGTTAAGTTAATGGTTTTAAGCCCAATAAATATTCCATTCGTTTCATTTAACAATGGGCCATGAAATGGACTTTTTACCAAAAGTAAATACTTTTAAATCCTTAAATGGGCTTTTGAGCCCATTTATCCAATGTGGGACCCACAAGACCCGAATTCTTTGTAAATGATTAAATCCACTAAAACGAGCTCGATTTTGGCTTTCTCGATTTTCTTTCTTTAAGCTCGTTTCGGTTTAGCCGGTTTTCGTGAACTTGGGCACACTTTTGGTCTTTTGACTTTGTCTTCGTCTCTTTTTGGACTTTTCTTCAACATTTGACCGTGAAGTCCCGTGTTTTCTTTCCTTTTGAGCATTTGTACCTATTAAACATAAAAACACAAAACCACGCGTAATTCCGACATTTACGATACTAAACACATGATTAGGTCTTGTTTTTCCTTGATTTTAGTGGCAAAAGGATAAGTGTTTACACACTTATTAAATCCCCTACACTTGACCATTGCAATGACCCCATGCAATGCATTATTTTAATGCATAAAGTTACATTTTTCTTATAATTAACCCATCTTGGCCTTTATTAAGATATGCTATTATTACTAAGATGAAAACTTTAAAGGAAACAAAAGTCATAACACTTTATTTAACTTGGAAATTATTTGATGGAAGAAACTTGTAAAGACATCTAAGACTTGAATTAGGGATTTGGTGTCATGAATATTAATCACCCTCAAGTTTCACGTTCCTCATACCAAGCGTAAAAACGAGATCATTGTTTACCATAAGTTCTTAGGTTAAGACCACTTATATAAGACAATTGTGTAAAACTCTTTCTCCAATTCCTACTTTGTATCTCTAGATTTTATTGATTGTCATTCACCCGTAGGCTCATTTGACTTATTTGATAATTATTATTCCAAAAATGAAGGCCAAACGGTGCAAACCCGATACTCAAAACCTAACCTCGTCCTCAAAAACATTGTCAATAAAGTAAGCCCACATCAAGGATGATTTAACACGATTTGGGGAATAAATTCCTGGACCCAAAATTTGGCCAATAGTCCTACTTATTAATTATTCCTCCAAAGTCATGTTGACTTTATGTGGAGTTTAGCAAGTTTACATCATATACCTTAGGCTCTTTAAGATGTAAAAATGCTCCCCATTTATTGTCCACACCATAAGGCTTCTTGAACGATAAACGAGGGAATTGATTTTTGGATCAATTTTTATTCAACACTTACCATGCCATACACCCTAAGGCTCTAATGACAAGGTTCGTGCTACATGCCCCACACCCTAAGGCTCCTTCAGGTCATGTTTTAATCTTATTCTTTTCTTATTTATGATATATATAGTAGGCCAAATTCCGCGGTCCCATGGTCTGAATACCTCCTACTTAGTGGTTATGAGCCACCTTAGTCGGAGGTCCACAACGCTGGCACCCTCAACGTGTTCATGCTTTAATTACAAGGAGAATAAAGATTTGGCTAAGAGTTAAGATATCGAATCGACACCGCAAAAATCCTCATTTATTAAGCAATTAAATATACAAGCGGGAAGAAAGAGCCACAAAAACCATATAAGCAAAAATTAACCCTTAAACTTATTATCAACTCTATCATCTCTCGTTCTCCACAATTTAAAATCTCAAGGAATGAGACTCATGGATGCTTAGCCTAATAAATCAATTAAGGTCCATATGGTTAAGGATACTAGCTAGAGTAAACTTAGATAAGTAAACTCGGGTTGAGTCAAAATATTCACGACGGGCCTAATATATCAAAGATATCTAAACTTGTTAAAACCATTTTATTTATTTATTTATTATTTTTTGACTTTATTCTTGAAATGGGAAATATAAATAAGATGCGATGACAAAAGGAAAATAAATAAAAATACTACTAGGCCAAAATAGATCAAAATTTGAAAAACGTTGATTTTTTTTTTAAATTTTCCGGTTAAATGAGGTCACATTCATGGAAAAGTCCACTAAAATTTCGATAGAAATCCCCCCTACACTTAATATAAACATTGTCCTCAATGTTTAAGCATGTGGGAGAATAAACTCCCCTACACTTAGGACATTGAGTACATTGTTTAAAATCGAGCTAAGGAAAGGACAACTAAAGTGATTACATTTATTCACGTTTTATTTATATACAAGATTGAATCACAATAGCAAAAACTTATCGAAGGAACCGGGTACACGGGAAACACGGGAACACGGGTCGCGTCAAAAGCACCAAAAAAGTGGATCATTAAGCACATGTCCTTGCACAAAACATCACAACACACAAACAACCTACTTGGCTCCCCCTACACTTATTGGTGAAAATGGGTAAAAAAGGGTGGAAAAAGGCAAAAAGGTAAAAATCTAACCTAGTTAAACGATGCTTGATTTATTTATCACGAGTCTCTAGCTCGACACGAATTCCCGAATATCATCATTCAAATGGGCAAATCATGGAAAAACCGAGATTTCCAAGGGAGGAAAATCTCTCCATGATAAAGGTGAAACAAAGTCATATAAGGCATACCCCATGAAAATCCACTCGGGTCAAACACATAATTTCCATCACAAAAGGAAATAAACCCCGAGGTGGTACGCAAGTTAAAGAAAAGTGGGGTATCCTTAGGCAAAAGTCTCTTACAAGGAAAGGTGTTATGGTGATAAGGCAATGATAGCATGAGAATCTCTATTCCAGGATCAAACACCGGTTCCTTAATGGGAAAATAGCAAGAGGTAGTGACATTTAAGCTCAAAATATCATCAAAATCCAAAGTGGGAAGGTCGTCCTCTTCCAAACTCGATGTGAAAACATAAGTATCATCCGAGTCATAGGAGAACTCTTCCTCATGAGGAAAATAGGTATTTAGAAAGATATCTAAATCCTCCTCAAATGGAATAACCTCTAAATTAGGAATGATCTCTAAGAGTGGAGGATCCTCCTCAAATGTCATGACTTCTAAAATTGGAGTATAAAAGTCAAAAGGAGTCTTCATGGAAGAATCACTCATAGAGATATGAGGTGCATTAAGATCATGGGGTGGGTCATCAAAATTAATGAGATCACTTAAAGAAGTGTCATCATCGTAGGTATCAAAGATTGGGGTATCATAAATGGGTGGTTTAAAAGTGGGTGGGTCAAAAGATAAATCGTCTAAACCGAAGATAGTGTGATCACTTGAAGAAGTGTCATCACTATAGGTATCATAAATAGGAGTATCAAACATTTGAGGCTCTAAGGGAAGGGATGAATTTATCACAAAATCATTTTGATTAGACTTTTTAATTCCAAAAGGATTAATAAAAATCTCGTCATTATCATAATTAAGAACATCAATCTTATTGACCGATTCTTTTCCATTCGATTTTGTTGTGATTTTTCCCATTTTAAAAACTTGTTGTTCATCCCAACCCTAAGAATTAACTCCCCTTCGGCTACATCAACTAAATCTCTTCCGGATCGTAAGAATGGTCTACCAAGTATTAACGGAATACGAGGATCCATCTCATAGTCGACGACGACAAAGTCCACGGGAAAAGTGAATGTACCAACTTGAACAAAAACATCTTCGGCAATACCAACGGGGTATGCGAGAGTTCGATTAGCTAACTCTAAAGTCATACGAGTCGGTACTAGGTCGGGTAATGATAATTTTTTCCAAACCAAAAGTGGCATAAGATTGATGCTAGCGCCGAGATCCGCTAAAGCCATAATCGATTTGAGGAAACGAGCAAGGTAACACGAATCGTCCGAGACCTCCTAGCTTTTCGGGAAGCTCTTTGAGAAGAATCGCGGAACAATTCTCATTTAAACGGGTGTTCACGAGCTCAACCATTTTTTCTTTCTTATTAAGGCTAACGTTAATAATTGGAAATCATTTTCAAAAAGTTAGAAACATGAACGTCATCTTTGGTGAGCACTTTAGCCTTGTCTAACCTAGATGGATAAGGGATATTAGGCTTAGACTTTGAAGGTTGAGAAGGAGAAGGACTCGCTTCTTGAACAACCGTAGGGATAGGCTCTTTCGGCAATGGAGGACTAGTACTAGGAGTAGTAGTGGGAGGAATCACCGAAGGGGAGTAGGATTACTCATTATGACCTCCGGGCCTTGTCTCTCTTTTATAGGCGAAGAGATGGAAGGTTCCACTAAAGTGGCTCCACTTCGAGTATTGATAGCACTCACATTAGCACGAGGGTTAATCTCGGTATTTGAAGGTAAGGCTCCTTGGGGTCTAAGGGCTTGAATCATTGTCAAAAATTTCTTATCGGTCTATTCTTGCATTTCTTTCATAATTCGCTCATGGTCGGTCAATTTTTGTAGAACCAAGTCCATCTGAGGATTATGCATATTCATTTGATTGAACCCTTGATTAGGAAAACCTTGGTTTTGATATTGAGGTTGAAAACCGTTGTTATTATGAAAACCTTGGTTATTATTTTGAAACACTTGATTTGGACCATTAAAATTCCCTTGATTAGCATTCCCTTGAAAATTACCCATTTGATGACCTTGGTTCCTATTTTGGTATTGGGTATTAAGGGCGGGTGGGGGTGGTCTTTGAGGTGCTACAAAACCCGGGGGAGCCAAATAATTAATACTCTTGTAAGACAAATGGTTAACATCAACATTTGGTTTAAATGGAACCCTTTCATTAGCATTAAAAGCACAAACTTGTTGTTGTTGATTATTGTAAACCTTGTCACAATTGAAATATGAATGTGGTCCACCACAAGTCTCACACGTTTCACTAGTTTCTTTCAAGGCATTCACTTGACCTTTGAGGGCTTGGGTTTGTAAAGCAATTGTTTCAACAAGCGAAGTGAGTTTATCGATTCTCTTGTCACTCTCACTAGAACTAGCACTCGCCATAGTGGCCCTAACACTTTTGGTTTGTACTTTAGCCTTGTTTTCAATTATGGCCCAAGCCTCGTTCATGGTTTTCACAAGAATATTGCCCCCCGCGGCACTATTAAGTGAGTCTTGGTCATTTAAAGTCAAACCACTGTAAAACGTATTAATTTGATGCACTTTAGTGAAACCGTGTTGTGGACATTTTCTTAAAAGATCTTTAAAACGATCCCAAGACTCACTAAAAGTTTCCCCATATTTTTGCTCAAAGGTAATGATTTCATTCCTTAAAGAAGTGGTCCGTGATGGTGGGAAAAAGTAGTTTATGAACTTGGTCTCTAAGTCGATCCATGTGGTAATACTTTGGGTGGTTCCTTATCAAGCCAATTCCGGGCTTGTCCCTCGAGGGAAAAAGGAAAGAGTTGTAAGCGAATGGCCTCTTGTGGCACCCCATTGTATTTGACGGTGTTGGTTAAATGGATAAATCTCTTGATATGATCATGAGGATCATCTTGGGAACGACCCAAAAATGGTGTAGCGGAAACCATTTTAATTAAATCCGATTTGAGTTCAAAATTATTTGCTCCAATTGCGGGGACAACGATAGCGTCATTGTTTCCCTCAACGTGTGATTGCAAAATCTCGAGCATAGGTCGGTTATCCGTTTCCATTGTATTGTCGAAAGCAGAATTCTCGGGATCGGCTTGAATGACGGTTTTTTTGTTTTTCTTCTTCTTATTCTTTTTGGAAGAATTGGAAGAATTTGCTACACCAATGGGTATATATGTATGCGCGCGAGTGTGCATACAATTAAAACTTGGAATGAGGTAGGTGACCTCGGTCGACTTTGAGAGGAAAAGGATTTTCCCTCTCGAGGTGCAATAGTAAAAAGCTACAAAATTAAATACTTAAGTACTAATTGAGTTGGCAAACCAATAATCGGTCGTCCCTCTCAATATACGCACAAGCAAGCGGAGAAACGAGGTGGCACAAAGCACTTAAAAACCTTTTTCCTTAGACGGCCTTTTATAGCGCGTCGCCTTATACCCACCTTAAAGTTTGTATATATCGAGTTCAAACGTCTTACTAGTATTTATCTATTTTGCCTTTTTATTTTGTTATGGATGCGAATACAATAGTTAGGTGATGAAATCCCAACTAAGGCTTATTTGAAAAGTAGGTAAATTAATGTTCTACGTAATATAATATAGTAAAAGAAAAATCTTTTTGTATTTTTTAGAAAAATATATATTCACAATAAAAACGAAAGAAATCGAACTAAAAAATAACGCTAATACGTAATATTTTTGGTGTAATACTTTTAGGAAAAAGTATTACTTTTGGATTTTTTAATTTTTTTTTTGGTGCAAATCTTAGGAAAGAATTTGCTTTTGTGATTTTTTATTTTTTTTGTATTTTTAAGTTTTTGATTTTTTTGTATTTTTGATTTTTTGTGCAAGAAAATTAACGTTCAAAAAGAACGGATCCCAAAATCCAAACGTCTTCATGAAAAATCGTCAATCGTACGAGCGAAGCGGCAGCGGCGCCATTTTAATGTTAGAATTTTGTCAATTCTTTTTATCTCTATATTTTTCGTTCCACAAATCGACTCGAATTTGATTTCCGGTTAATCGTAAGATTATATTTGTTTTTGGTAACGTATATTTTTTGGGTATTAAAAACTATTTAATAAAACTAATTTAAAATTTAAATAAAACTAACAATTATTTAATCTAAAAAAAATCTTTGAAACTAATTAAAAAAATGTAAACTAACTAAAAGCTTAATTTTATAAAAACTTTAAATAAAAGGAAACTATTTTAAATAAAGTAAATTTAAAACTAATTTAAAATTTATAAAAGTAATTAAAATAAAATAAATATTTTTTTTTATCTTTTTATTTTTGAAAAACTGAATTTAAGAAAAACTGATTAAAAACTTTTTAATCAAAATTAAAATAAAACTTAAAAGCTTGCATTAATCTAATTTAAATAAAAATGCCACTAATTAAATAAAGCTATATTAATAAGATGTTGCGAGTTAATACACAAAAGCAAGTCTAGCAGAGATGGTTAGGGTGTTTGGTTGCTATACGAGAGGTCTGGGGTTCGAAACCCAGCCCCGACGAAATTTTTGCTATATTATTTTTTTGGACAGATAGTAACCAAACATATCAATGGTATCTGTTAGATATAAGCAGATAAGTAAACCGATTAAGCTAAAAGAGAGAACTAAATAAGTAGATTTAAATAGCTGAAAACCAAAAAAACAAGTAAACACACGAAACAAATAAGCAAATAATCCAAATATACCAAATCCTAAAAAAGCAAATAATCAAAATCTTAAAACAAATAAGCTGCAAGCTAAAATGATAAGCAAATAAACTTATAATCAAACTAGTTAAGCTATATATCTAAATCGAAGTTAAAACAAACCAATAAGTAAAACCAACTAATCCTATAAGCTAATATAAACTGAAATAAAAGCAATCAAATAAGCAAAATAGCAAATCTAAATAAGGCAGATTCCAAACTAACAGATAATTCCTTAAAATAAAATAGATCCAAAACAAACTAAAGCAAATTAATAAGCATATAAAAATAACTCGAAATCCAAACAAATGCTTAACAGAAAACGAAAAAGCAAATCAAACAAACCTAATAAGCAACCTACCAAAACTATTTAACAAAACCAAAAAGCAGATCCAACGCAACTTAGATAAATCAGATAACCAAAACAGATAAACATTAACTAATAACTAAAACGAGCAGATAATCAAAAAGCTATAACCGAAAATAAACATAAGCATAAGCAGATTTAAACTAAATTGTAAAATTAACAATAATTTAAAAAGAGGATTAAAACCCGATGTCGATTTCCGTTGGGGAGAAGGGTGGTGCTGAACCCCCTTTGTCACCGAATACAAACACCAGCTCAAGTCATCAACATCGTCATCAACCTCGAACAGTAACTATCTTCGAACCCAACAATATCCAAATCGACAGTAACTTTTTTAATATTTTCCAGTGGGAAAATACTTTCACTTTCCTTTTATTTATTATTATTATTTTTTTTATATCAATAATAATTCGGACGAACAGTATCAAAGACGAATAGTAAAATTAAAAAGCAGTTTAAAGATTATAATAAAAATTGACAGAAAATAAATTGAGACACGAAGTAATTAAAATAAACTATTCATTCCTTAATATAAAAATTACATAAACTGAAAATTAAAATTACAATATTAAATCTAAAACTAATTTGCAGAAAATTAAAAATAAAGAAAAAGTGCTATCATTACATCTTTTTATGGGGTTTTTATAGGCAAAACCACCAAAACTACTTGAATCTTCTTGGTGCCCATGGCTTCGAATCATGGCCATTCATTTCATCTTTTTACTTCTCTTTCTTGATCTTGCGGTGGAAAACACTCCTTGCATCACGGATTGCCAACCTGGATGAATTTGTGTTTGTTTAGGCTGATGTGGAGGTTCTTTATTGGTGGATGGGTATTGGTGATTTGTTTTCACCAATCAAAAGCAAGGGGCTGGCCACGTTTGATAGGACCACCACTAGTTCTTCCCGGTTTTCATGGGGATTTATTTCCCCTTTGTGTGAATTACATGATTTGGGTAAAAGCCCCAATAATTAATGGGTAACTTTTGGGAATTGGGTGAATCAGGGTTTGGAGAAAAGGGTAAAAAAAATGGAGGCTGCGTTTGGTGAGAATACGTTTGGGAGAGAGAGAGAAAAATGGGTGAGTGGGTTTTTGTTCTTGTTTTTATCGAAATCAAGTGGGTAAATGTGGGGTGAAGTAAAAATAAATTTGTTTTATTAAGAGTGTGTGTGAGGGTGAGTGAATACGTGTGTTTGACTGTGTGAGGGTATGGGTTAACCGAGTTGTCAAGTGAATGGGATAAGTTTCTCATTGATGTAGCAGTTTGACTAGAAAACATTTTCTTTATAACTTTTCAACCAAAAAGCCCAAGTAAATTTATCACAAGCATGTTAACTTAATGGGCTTTAAGCCTAATAAACATTCCATTCGTTACATTTAACAATGGGCCATGAAATGGGCTTTTTACCAAAAGTAAATACTTTTAAATCCTTAAATGGGCTTTTGAGCCCATTTATCCAATGTGGGACCCACAAGACCCGAATTCTTCGTAAATGATTAAATCTACTAAAACGTGCTCGATTTTGGCTTTCTCGATTTTTTTTCTTTAAGCTCGTGTCGGTTTAGCCAGTTTTCGTTAACTTGGGCACACTTTTGGTCTTTTGACTTTGTCTTCGTCTCTTTTTGGACTTTTCTTCAACATTTGACTGTGAAGTCCCGTGTTTTCTTTCCTTTTGAGCATTTGTACCTATTAAACACAAAAACACAAAACCACGCGTAATTCCGACATTTACGATACTAAACACATGATTAGGTCTTGTTTTTCCTTGATTTTTGTGGCAAAAGGATAAGTGTTTACACACTTATTAAATAGGCATTTATGTGATGTTTAAGATTAAGAATCATATTGCACTCAGCTTAAGCTGGTAGCCAAATGACCCCTAAACAATGTCCATTTCTACCTTATGCTCGTTGTTGTTAAGAGGTTCTATAATGATGTCAACCTTAGCTAGCTACCTTAACTATTGAACACATAAAGGATATTCTCAAGGTTTTCAAACCCATAATCCCTTTTATTTGTTTATTCAATATATAGTTCGACACCAAAAGGCCTTTTGCATTTTAACCCAAACATTCTTTCAAAATTTTTTACATCATGTAGTAACAAACAGTTAATATGTCGCTTTTGCCATACCAAAACAACCCTTAAATAAAGGAAGTGTTAGTAATTGGTATTATGTCAATATTCCAAATATTCAGTGCAATGGGTCAGATTTCATTTTCGTATGTAGGGCATAGAGTAGCACTAAATAAGAGGAAGAGTAGCAATGTGGAAAAGGGCTATAGGAGCTTATTTTGATTATTTGTTACTAAGCCCGCCCGATGGGCGACCATGACTTGTGATAATCGTTTTTAATTTTTGTTGATCTAAATCTTTTTTAAACAGACTGTATATTCTACGAAGGTTTTTTATGCATAGTAGCAATATTTATCAAATTGTTTTTGCTTATTATAGTACGAAGTATGTATTTTTGTGTTTGAAGTAACAGTACAGACTTAGTAATAAGTTTACTAAAAATTGTACACGGCAATAAAAAAATGGTATAAGTTATAGTCTTTGATTGCAGAGTTAACTAATAAACTGCCACACATAACTTATAAAAAATAAAAGAGCATTAGTAATGAATATTCATATACTGAATTTTAAGAACCTCAAAAATACCCCCATGACCAGACTATAAAAATATTAATAACATATTATTGTTAATGTCATGACATATTTAGTTTAGTTGTTTAAATATAGTAGATATATCTTATTTGATTTTAATTTTGTACATGTTAATAACAACCATTTAACTATTATATATGCAGTCTACCTATGTTTTTATTTTATGTATATACGGAGTAAATTATAAGCAAAACTTAGCTAGAAGATGACACTTACTATACACTCTCTATCCAAGAATTATTGTTCATTTTTTATTTCTTTTGTTTAAAATTATTATTCACTTTTAAAACCATAGTTGTCTATATCCTTAGTCCAACTGAATACTTACAAAAATAAAAAAAAAATTAATTAATTATCAAATAGTAAAATTGTCTTTTTTTTTAACTTTCGTAAAAATTAAAATAGTAATTAATACATTTTTCTTAAATTGTGTATTTCTTGTCTTAACTCTGGGGACATTGTGAGTAGTCAACATCTCTTGCATGGTTCTTAAAGATGGAATTTGTCACAAACATTAGAATACTGTCACGAGCCAAATTCTGAAGGTCGGGTTCTGCTTGGAAGGCGCACATGAATGCGAGGGTTCCTGGTTTATTCTTGTTGGTCTCGTTGGAGTACCCCAACGATAAGGGTGTAGTACGTGTCACGAGTAGAGACTCGATATGGCACTACACTGGTCGGGAGTTGGGGCCGCTCCCCTGATGAGTCCAAGGCAGGACGAAACCAGTGAACCTCTATTATACGCGGGATGGATGGCTGGTCCTTATCGGTGTAAGGACGCCACGCGGGGTCTAAAGGATGACTCCGTGACAAGTGGTATCAGAGCCAAGTCGGACCGAGGCGGACCGAAGCAGAATCGTTCAAGATTGTTCTCCCAATAAGTTCTTAAAGTGTTTGGCTGCGCAAAGGTGGTGGGAGTGTGCTCCCGGGATATTGAAGAGTCAATATGATGTTGCGTGGAGTTCGTAATATCGCATTCGATGGAAGCCAGAGAGAGTAATGGACTAATCCAAAAGGGTGGATGTCAGTCGCTGCACGCTGGATCTTAAGTCGCTAGAAAGGGTAATGGACTAATGTGTAGTCGCTGCACGCTGGGACCCAAAGAGTTGAAAGTCGAATGTCCCTTTAAACCATGAAGCCGGAGTAAAGCCAAAGTCATTTGAGGGTAGTCGTTCGTTGGCGCGAATGACCATGCACGAAGTCGTGCATGAATTGGTGGTGGGAGAATGTCACGAGACAAATTCTGAAGGTCGGGTTCTGCTTGGAAGGCGCACATGAATGCGAGGGTTCCTGGTTTATTCTTGTTGGTCTCGTTGGAGTACCCCAACGATAAGGGTGTAGTACGTGTCACGAGTAGAGACTCGATATGGCACTACACTGGTCGGGAGTTGGGGCCGCTCCCCTGATGAGTCTAAGGCAGGACGAAACCAGTGAACCTCTATTATACGCGAGATGGATGGCTGGTCCTTATCGGTGTAAGGACGCCACGCGGGGTCTAAAGGATGACTCCGTGACAATACGCTCTCGAAAAAAAACTTTGTAAAAAAAAAACTTTGACGTTTTTATTTGGCGTTTTATCGCTATTTTTTTCTTCTTTCTATTGGAAGTCTACTTTGATGCCGTGTCCTTATCCGCGAGGATCTCTAAAAGCAGTGGTATGATATGTCTACATTTTACATCTCTCACGTCCTGTTTTGACTGGATATCGTTGTCGTTGTACGAATAGTAATAATGAAACATGCTAACGTTTGGTGGGTATTTTATTGGTCTGGCCCATATCTGCCATGTTCCCTTTTTAGCTTAATTATATCCTTAATAAAGAAGGGGAATTGCGTTTCCCAATGAATAGTATCCCACTCACAAATGAAATAAAAAAAATATATCCTTCACTCCCTCACCTAACTACCACTCACAAATATATCCTTCACTCCCTCACCTAACTACCACTCACAAATGAAATAAAAAAAATATATCCTTCACTCCCTCACCAATGAAATAAAAAAAATATATCTTTCACTCCCTCACCTAACTACCACTCACAAATATATCCTTCACTCCCTCACCTAACTATCACTCACAAATAAAATAAAAAAAATATATCCTTCACTCCCTCACCTAACTAGAATTATGTAGGTCTGGGTGTGGTGATCATCTCTCTCACCTAACTAAAATTATTGATGCACTGTTTATGTTCTAAATCTGATCAATATTGGTGCGTTTTTCATGTTCTAAATCTTATGAGATTAGATCTTGATAAGATCTAACCTAAGTGTATCATCAATGGTTCAAATAATTATTGGTGCATTGTTCATGTTGTAAATCTTATAAGTGGATCTTGATAAGATCTGAGATTAGATCTAAGATCAAGCGTATTTGCGCTTCTTCAGCTTCGTAATAATAAGGCCGTGGGTTCTCATAATTAAGCTGTGTATGAAGAAGAAGGCTGATGCTTTGGAAGCAGAAAATTGTAGTGGTGGAAGTATGGTACAGAGGTAATTTTATCGCCTGAAAAAGTTAGAAATTATATTATATTATATCTTTAATAAAGAAGGGGAACTGCGTTTCCCAATGAACAGTAAGTTACAAGGAGCCAATTGTTTATTGCAATTTGGTGCCTTAAATAAGCATATTGTCGAGCATGAGATCATGAAACCTCTTGAATTCGATGTGAGGCCCTTTTTTTATTAAAGTCTGATTTATTGCTACTTTGGTTAACGGTTCTATTGTCTGGTTGATTAATTTTGAATTTCTTATGTTCATTCGATGTTGCTGCTAAAATTGCGATATATGGTTTTCGTTGGCTTATATTTCGGCTTCTGCTCCTTCGATGCCACTTATCCTTTTGTTGCCGCTTTCTATTGCGTGCGGCGATAGTGGTGGGTGCGTGACGATTATGATGCACTCATAGGATGCAAACTGAACAAATGACTGGTACATTATTAATACCTTTTAAGGAAAATGTGGGCTTTGTTCATTGTGTCGTATAAATAAAAGTAAAAAATAGTCTCCATGTAAGTTGGGTATGTGCTTATTATATTTTGATGTGGAACATGCCTGTCAAATAACCATATAAGCTGAAATACAGGTACCTTCTTTCTATGCTTTGGTGTATTTTTGTGCGGTGGTTTGATCGAGGGTTTATGTGGGCGATGATGACATTTATGCGTTTCGATACCACCCTTGCTTTCGTTGCCCCTATGTATGGTGTGCGACGAAAGTGAAGGTTGTGTGACGATTGCACTTGGCTCATAAGCCGCAAACTAAGGCACCAACCCTGCTTGGCGGGGCAAACATTTAAGCTTGCAGCCATACCGGACGTAGCCGCTTTCTGAGCCTCACAACCTTCATTTTTATCTTCAGAGGCACTTTTTTCTGAGCCTCAAGTGGCTTAATGGAAGCGAGGCCAGAACTTTTTCAGAAACAGGTTGAGATCACCCAAACGGTACGAGGAATGGCGATTCATTAGCTATGGAATCTGGCAGGTATCTGTATGAAACAGAGAGGGCTATTCACAAAGCATTCTGTGATGTGTGAGACTGCTTATTTGTGTGAGGGATATAACTAATAAACAGATGTGAGGAAGTGAAGGATATATTTTTTTTTATTTCATTTGTGAGTGGGATACTGTTCATTGGGAAACGCAATTCCCCGCAATTCCCCTTCTTTATTAAAGATATGATATAATTTTTGCATATAATGCAAGTTGAAAAGACCAATGTTCATTCGATGTTCCTGCTCAAAATTGCGATATAGGGTTTTGGTTGGCTTATATTTCAGATTATGCTCCTTCGATGCCACTTATCCTTTCGTTGTCGCTTTATATTGCGTGCGGCGATAGTGGTGGGTGCGTGACGATGATAATGCACTCATAGGATGCAAACTGAACAAATGAGTGGTATATTATTAATACCTTTTAAGGAAATGTGTACTTTGTTCATTGTGTGGTATACATAAAAGTAAAAAATGGTCTCCATGTAAGTTGGGTATGTGTTTATTATATTTTGATGTGGAACATGCCTGTCAAATAACCATATAAACTGAAATACAGGTACCTACATTCTATGCTTTGTTTTTTTGGGTGAGGCTGGTTTGATCGGGGGTTTATGTGGGCGATGATGACATTTATGCCTTTCGATACCACCCTTGCTTTCGTTGCCCCTATCTATGGTGTCCGACGAAAGTGAAGGTTGTGTGACGATTGCGCTTGGCTCATAAGCCGCAAACTAAGGCACCAACCCTTCTTGGCGGGGCAAACAATTAAGTTTGCAGCCATGCCGGGCGTAGCCGCTTTCTGAGCCTCACAAACTTGATTTTTATCTTCAAAGTGACACTTTTTATGAGCCTAAAGCGGCTTAATGGAAGCGAGGCTAGAACTTTTTCAGAAGCAGGTTGAGATCACCCAAAAGCTTTGTTAATGTTATCCTATATTTTTGCTTCAGAATATTATATTGGGTGAAGTATAGACTCGGAACATGTTTTACTTGATTTTAGCTAATGTCGTTGCTTAGATTGATTTTAGCCAATGTCGTCGCTTATATCGTCTCATCCGCTTTGGAACTTCAAGGGTCAGATGGAAGCAAGATGGTATCTGTTTGTTCTATGGATTTGTTTTTCTTTAGTTTCATATTTTTTGTAATATGTCAATTCTCATAATATATAAATTTTGATTTCTACCACAAGAACCACCACTAGGGAACTTGGGAGAAGTTGGAATGAATCTAGAGGATTACTTATTGATGTTACCCGAGGATATCGACAACCTTGCTGGAAATCTGGAAATCTGGAAATCTGGAAATCTGGCCCAAAATACTTTGATGTGTTCTTATTTTGTAGAAAAGATTATGCCAGTCGTGTCGTAATTTACTCGACTTCATCTTATCAACATCAGGCTTCCAAACTGATTCCGTCGATTTTGACGCTCTTAGCGCTGATTATGTCCTTCAATTCATCCAATCAGACGGTAATCAGCTCACTCTAGCTTATTACTGCTTATTTAGCTTAATTTTGCTTTTTTAATTTAGTTTATTTGTTTAAGCTACACATAACTGCGTTGAATTAGGCGTTGATATGCTTATTAGTTATGTTCTTTAATTCATCCAATCAGTCGGTAGTTAACTTTAATTTTTGCTTATTCTTATCTTTTAGTAAGCTGAATTTGCTTAATTAGCTTAATTTTGTTTCGTATAAGTACATCAAGTGTTTGATGTTATGTTTTGATAAAAAGCGTTTAATCAGTCCGTGATATGTTACTTTTTTAGCTTATTCTTCTTTTTAAGTAAGTTTAGTGCTAACTGATAACCACGAGTGGATGATTATGCATTTTGTAAGCCACGAGTCGAAGCTCATAAGGCGGTGATATGTTACCTTTTTTCAGCTTAATTCTGTTTTTTAACTATTCGATGTTTAGGTTTGATGCTACTGGTTATTGTTCTCGAATCTGTATAGTCAGGCGATTATTAGTTTGTTACTAAATTTTCCTAATTTTGTTTCATCTACGCACGTCAAGTGTTTGATGTTAATTTTTTATTGCACGCCTTTAATCAGCCGGTAATCATCTTTAATTTACCTTATTACTCTTTTGCTGCTTATATTTAGCTGAAGTTTGCTTTTTAATTAAGTTTATTTGTTTAAGCTACACATAACTGCTTTGAATTAAGCGGTGATATGCTTAATATGTCACTTATTTAGACGCTTATTAGTTATGTCCTTCAATGCATCCAAGCAGTCGGTAATTAACTTTAATTTTGCTTAGTTTTATAGTTTAGTAAGCTACACAAGCTATTAGTGTTTGATGTTAAGTTATTAGTGTTTGATGTTAAGTTTTGATTACACGCCTTTAATCAGGCAGTGACGTGTTACTTACGTAGCTTAATTCTGTTTTTTTAAGTGTTTGATGCTATTAGGACTGATTATGTTCTTGAATCTGTATAGTCAGGCTGTTATTAGTTTGTTACTGAATTAGCCTAACTTTGTTTCATCTAAGCACATCAAGTGTTTGATGTTTAGTTTCAGGTACAAGCCTTTAATCAGGCGGTGATATGTTACTTCTTTAAGCTTAATTCTGTTTTTTAACTGTTTGATGTTTAGGTTTGATGCTATTAGGACTGATTATTGTTCTCGAATCTGTATATTCAGGCGGTTATTAGTTTGTTACTGAATTAGCCTAATTTTGTTTCATCTATGCACATAAGTGTTTGATGTTCATTTTTTCTGCTGATTATGCTCTTTAATGCGTTGAATTAGGCGGTCATATGCTTGATATGTTACTTATTTAGATTAATTTTGTTTTTTAAAGTAAAATTTGATTACCACGAGTCAGTGATTATGTCCTTCAATGCATCTAATCAGGCGGTAATTAACTCACTCCAGCTTATTCTTATTTTTTATTAGTAATTTTGTTGCCAGTTTTATAAGATGAACTTAAAATTATAAGCATATAAGTGTTTGATGTATAGTTTTGATGCTATCAGCGCTTATTATGTTCCAGTATGCATCGAGTCATGTTCCAGTATGCATCGAGTCAGGCAGTTATTAGTTTGTTACCTAACACAGTATATTGCATATTCAGATATTAGACTGTAGAACCACTGTCATTGACCTATAACAGTGAAATTGGTTACTGGATTCTTACGTAGAGTTTTCAAGTGCTTATATGCTTAATCTTATATAAAAGTTAAGCATTTTTATTGCTTGGCTATAACAGCTTATTTTGATTATTTAGAGTAAAGAAGTACTTAAAATTACGCAAGTTAAAACTTCGGACCTGAAAGTAACTATTTAGAAAGTGAAGTTTGCCTTCAAAGGTCAACAAGCTTATTTCGATATAGAACACTTATACTAACACGATGTTAATGTGGCTGTTGGAAAAGAAAAAAAGTGAGATGGATCAGTTGAAAACTTCGATATGTTGTTGTGAAGAAGTGTTCAAAGAAAATAAGTCAATTTTAGTTAATGGGCGATGAATCTGTTTTCCTCTTTCTAAACTACTTTCGTCGCAGGTGACAACCAAAGGCCAAGAGCTGTGACTGGCGATTTCCATGAGAGCAACGGCCGCAACCACCACAGTCGTGAAGGTAAGCTTAGCCTTCTATGTTTTATTCCATGTTCTCATGGAAAGGCGATTGTTTTATTCCATTTGAAACAGAAAATGTTTAATTCTAGGCAGGGTTGCCTCCTTAATATATCCTCACATTATCATTTTCTTAATACATCCATTATCCTTCCTACACCCATACACCTAACTCTTCACTTTGTTTTGCAAAACAGGCACTCCACCTGCAGATACCATGGAAGAGCTTGCCACAGACATACCAGGCGCATCCGAAAGCAAAAACACGGACGACAAGCCAAAGACCTCAAAACGTCCTGGGAAAAAAACTAAACAGCCGTAAAGAAATCAACGAATCCAGAAGACTACTTTTGTTAAAAACTGACGATCCAAACAACGTTAACATCTATGTAATGAAACATCTTAAACCCGGTCGTCACTTTTGTACATCGTGTGTAACAACGTAACTATAACACATCTTTTGTAACCCAGTTTATGTATAGCAAAATGGTTCCACCAGTTTCTGTAACGAACACATTTATAACATGATTTACATTCGCCTTCCCTACCGCCCCTAAGAACGTTAACATACACGAACACAGCCCGCCGCAGCGGAGCGCGGGCAAAAGCCCTAGTTAACACATAAAGGGATAAATATGACTTAATGCGATCCATACATAAGTAATAGTCACCTAAGGGTGTCAATAATTCTTACCCGACCCGAACTCGAATCGAGTATATTCAGATTCAATTTTGAATTCGAGTTAATCGGGTCAACCCGACTAACCCGAATTCAAACTCGGGTCGGGTATCGGGTAAAATAGTTTTGCCCAATTCGTGTTCGGGTCAACCCGATTGACCTGAATAAATTTTTATTAATTTTAAAATTTTTTTAAATAAAATTTATATAATTTCTATTAAAAGAATGTTTTACTTATAGTCGGGTTGACTCGAACCCGAATAGACCCCGATTAAACCCGAACCCGACTAACCCGAGTTGAAATCGGGTCGGGTTCAGGTAAATTATTTTTAACCTTGACCCAACTTCGACTCGACTCAAATAACCCGAACCCGACCAACCCGATTCGATTCCCACCCCTCACCACTATCTTTATTTCCTTGGTGTATTTCAACTGGATTCCACTTGTTAGTTGTTACTCCTGTATTATTTCTTTGACCTTGTCATACTATTATCTTCATCATCACGTGTCTGCTTACTTTGTCTCTATGAACCTAGCAAATCGAGTCTCTTGAGTGGCCCGGCAGAGATTTGTGTGAATTATATGCATTGTAACTTAAATGCATTACATATAAAGGGCAAAGTAAGACTAATCCGCAAAAGAAATAAATTGTAGCTGATAACACTTGACACAATGCCGGACCTTGAACATTTATTTTAGGAAGGCCGAGTAATTTTATACTTACCAAAATAATAAAGTGGACAATAACTTTAAGACGAAAGGTAAAAATTTTACACTACTCGTCACAAACTTTGGGAGGACCGAAGCCCTCCCCGGTCTCTTAAGAAATCCGCCACTGCTTGACACTATTAAGCATGAGTTCATACCGAATATAGGTGAAGAAAATGCTTAATTGTTATGCCTAGTTAGCATGGGATTGGAATTTGATTGCTCATTTTTGTCTCTAGCAATTTCTATAAATATGTTATTCCATTTGTGACAATGAAAAGAGTAGCTGGCGCACAACAATATTTGATGCCCAAAAGACTGTCATGGTGAATCTCCCTTTCTGGTCTATGTTGGTAATCAGTGGAAGAAGTCAGTAGCATGGATCAATAAGATACAACAGTAATAAAAAAAATAAGCATGTAAACTGGACCACCAAGCATAAAAGACCATTCAATGTCTCGTGAACTTGTAAAGGAGGCAATGTACTTAATACCTGCTCTTGTTTTATATTTTTCACATGCCATTTGGAGGTTGTAAATTCCAAATCTTTGTACCTACTGACATATTTCTTTGGGCTTTACAAATGTTATTTAGTTGATGCGATTAATCCGAAAAGATATGTTGGTTGTATTGTATGTGGTCAACCTCTGGTGTACATGACCATTCCTGTCTCTTACATGTTTCATTAAATTAGCTTAGTTTATTCCTTATGTGTTCTCTAACTCGTGTTTTATTATAACGACATAAAGTTACTTCTGAACTGATTAGTCTCATCTCATGATAGAACATGTACATGCTTAATTCGTCATGTATTACCTAATTAGTGAGTAGTAATACCCTATAAAATGCGATTACAATAAGCATTGTAGCTGGAAACACACCGATGACTAAGACCTTATAGTGTATCCTTGTCAATAATTAAACCCAAACAGTCCATTTCCAAACATCTCATTTAGTAGTAGTTAATCAGTTTTAATAAGCAATCCATATCTAAATATTCTTGTTTACAAAAATTTCACAAGTTAATGACCTCACTGGGAAAAAATTATATTGTGAATGTGCAGCAACATCTCTTAAAATTAACTCTCCACTTTCTACAATTATGTAATAATAATCAGATGATGAAATTAAAAAATTTGAAACTTATTATTTCACCCTAAACAAAGATAATTATTTTGGCTCTACAACACTAATACTGATTATATAAATTTAAATGTTATAATTAATCTTGTTTTACCGGGGTAACCCATTACCAAAAAAAATTATAATCAATCCCAAACACCCTTTAAAGTAACTGCAACATATATGATAATAAAAAATCTGTAATAATGAAAGGTGACCTGTAAGGGTAGGCATCATTTGATGGAAACCTAAGTTCACTTCACTGACAGCCTTGCTTTAAACAGCTATATGCGGGTCTCGTTAAAAAATATCATCCTGTTTGGTAAATTAGATATACTGTTGCCTGATCTATAAGGAGAACTACTCCTGAAGTTATCATAGGAACCAAATACGCATAATTCGCTACTCTAATCAAATGCACTTGAAACAATTAAACATATATAATTCTTTACCATTCTATTAACACTACAATTAAGATCCTGCATATTTGCAAGTTTTATGGGTCAAACATAAGTTCCATGATGCTGGTATATGCAAGTTTACTACTGAATGAGTACTATGAATGTATAATCACAAGACACCATAGTGAACGCTTAAAAATTGTTTACCTTTATGGAGGCTCCTTGTTTAAATCCAGATTCGAGCATTGCATCAAGAATTGCATTATCTCAAGACACAACCGTATTGACCCATTTGCATCCAGAATTGCCGCACCTTCAAAAAATGAGCAGCAAGTTTCAACTTCAATCATAGTACCCTGTTGCACAAAAGATTAAAACCAATATTCCTGAAGAGTGGACTTTATGACATCCCTTAGAAAATCTTTCAGCTCCTCAGTCACCAAATAGAATATTAAAAGATTAAGCATGTGACAGACAATAAAAGATCATATCTAAATAGGCACGTTTTGTGGTTGTCAGGGGTTGTTTGGATTGCTGATCTAAATAGCTGTTTGGATGGCTTATATTTAGGGTGTTTTGTTTCTTTAAAAAAACAACTAATAGGATACTATGTCAAGGGTGTGTTCTAGGGAGCTTAGTGGCGGAAGGGTTGAATATAATAACTTAAAAACATCACCTCATTCACTTTCTTTGTGGTAGAGTGTCTTTTATTGTTGCAAGTTTTGTTAATTTTTACGGTTTTTTTTAGATCAAAAGGGAAAGTCCTACGTGTTCCATTTTTCCTTGCTAAGATAACTTTTCACGTGAAATTCTCCATAATCGTCTTGTTCACTGTTTAAGACGTCGCATTCCTCAGGAGCGTAGTCACGAAAACATTTCAAAAATCATAAAAAGCATTTCTTTTTCAAAGTTTTGCACCAAAAATATTCTTCTTTGCTTATCTATTTTTCTTTATGGATTCTTATGTCTATTGCGTCGGGTGTGGGAGACGATTATACGGGAACGACTCATGTCAATGGTGTACATGTGAGCGGTGCGGAAACGATATCGACAATACACAATTCGGATTCGGAATTTGTCCTTTGTGCAACTCGACTAATTCGTCCTTTTTGAATCCACCTCCTGTTCCCCCGTGCATCTATTGTGGAAGCGACTCTCATTGGCATGTTTCGTGCCCGGTTCGATACCCGCCTCATGGCGAGCAAAAATTGGGTTACAATTATGACAATGGTAATAGCTATCTACAAGAAGCACCGGATTTTTCTCCATACCTTTGTTGCCAAAATTGTGGGGGCCCTCACGATACTTCTTATTGTCAACCAATGAATTATTATGAGCCCGATCCGTGTCCTCATTTTTCTTCACCGATGGATTATTATGAACCAACTCCGTGTTATAATTCTTCTCAACCGATGACTTACTATGAGCCACATCCTTGCTATAATTCTGGTTTTCAGAAATGTGAACCCCCACACCCCAACCTCAATCATCAATCCTCTCAGAGAATTCAACAACTCACTACTCTGAATGAAGAAAGACAAGCCATTCTTTGGAAACTTCATGACGGCTTACTTCAACTGACCGAGGCATTGAAGGAACAAGAGCGACAACAAGAGCAAGTATCTAATCTTAGTGATTATACCCCTCCTCTTGCGCGTCAATACTACTATGATGATGATGACGATGAGCCTACTATTTCTTGGAATGATCTTGTTGCTCAATGCCCTAGTGCCATTGTCATCCCTTCTCTCGATATCCCTAACGTGTCTAAGGAGTGTCATACATTGAATGAGCTTAGTGATGTTGGTCTCGACAAATTATTGGATGATGAGGTTTATGACATGCCTACTGCTATGGAGCCTGAGGACGACGTTGCTCTTACAGAAGAGGTCGATCCTAGTGATGACGATTTTTCTCCATGCTATGAGAATTTCACTTTTGAAATTTCTCAATCTCCATCGGGAGATGCGGGCGATGACGATTTATTCTCTCCGGCTTACGAGAAGTTCACCGATGAACTTGATCTTGTGGATGAGGTGGAAGACGTGCTTCTTCGCGATAGATTACGGAAAGTGCATCTTCTTATTGCTCAAATCGAAGAGTTGACTTCTCCTCCTCTTTCCGAGTCTTTACCTCCATCTATTCCTCCCGTTGAAGATAATGACCCATTGCTGGAGGAAATCGACATTCACTCAATACCTCCGGGTATTGAGGATGATGACACGGAGGGGGATATCCTTTTTGATAATTTGCTACTTGATGACGTTGCCCCAAGTCCCCCTCCCGAGCACCTTTCATCCTCCCCTTTAGCCACTATTACGAAGGATGAGTGCTTTGACCCGAGAGGTGACATTGATTATATTATGATTGATAACATTACGGCTTTGCTGAATGCTCAGCATCCATTGTCTTTGGGGGATGACAATGTACTTACTTTACCCACCCCACCTCCCGTGGATCTTGATTTCACATACTTTTCGTATGTTGAACGAACCTTTCTCCCATTCAAGACTTATCCCCCCGCCTCTCCTTTGTTGATGTCAACCGGGAACGAGGACAAGGTCTTTGATCCCGGTATTTCATTCGAGGCTTCCCCATGGACCATTTAATTCGGGGACGAGTCAGGCTCGTGACTCGGTTAATATAAACAAGCGCTTTTTGGTAGGCAACCCAATTATCTATCTATCTTTACCTGTTTTCACCATAAGTGTAGGGGGAGCCCCGTTGGTGTTTCTTGTTTTCTTTCTTATCATGTGCAGCGATTAGAGCTTCAAAGACACACTCTTGATGACTTTTGAGGACCCGTTATTCCGTGTTCCCTTCTTCCCGGTTCTATCCTAAACTCTTTTCGATTCACTATTTTATATTTCTCAATATTAAAATAGGAATCTCGTTAGTTGTCTCTTCCTTAGCAAGATTTAAACAAAGTGCACAATGTCGTAAGTGTAGGGGAGTTCACTCCCACATGCTTAAACATTGAGGACAATGTTTATATCAAGTGTAGGGGACTTCTATCGAAGTTAAGTGGCTTTTTCCTTGTATTTGTCCTCATTTTAATCGGAAAATCAATTTTTCGACATTTTTCATAATTTTTAATCTATTTTGGCCTAGTTGTATAGTTGTATTTTCCTTTGTTATGGTTATTTTCTTTCCTTGTTAAAATAAAGAAGTTTTAAATATTTCAAAGTTGTGAATCTTTTGACTCAACCCGAGTTTACTTATCTAAGTTTACTCTAGCTAGTATCCTTAACATGTTTAAGTCAAGTTTTGCTAGGCTTTTATATAGGGAGCTATAAAACGTGAAAGTCTTAACTCTCACGGGTTAAGAACAAGAACTTTTCGCAAGTTCCTATAATTGATCCTAGAGAGTCGTTTATCAAGGGAACTTTAAAACGCGATTTCTAAACTTGAAAAAGTCTAAGAGTTTGCAAGATCCTATAGGCGACTCGAAAACCCAAAACTTTGATTTAATAGGATAAGCATCCACGAGTGTCATTCCTTGAGATTTTAAATTGTGGAGAACGAGAGATGATAGAGTCAATTATAAGTTTGGTATTCTTTCGTAAATTTATGTGAGTTAATTATAAGCCTATTCTCCCATCGCTTGCTAATAAATTTATCTGCAATAAATAAGGTTGTACGATTTGAAAAGTTACTTAGCTTCTAGCCCAAGATCGTTTAAAAGTTGCTCGGTAATGATTAGAGTTCATAGCCAAGGCATAACTTATTGAAGCGGGGCGCGAAGATTGGCGAGTCCGAAAAGGTCCTAACAAGGCATGAGGGCTATATTTTGTTGCTAAAGATCCAAAGTGATGTGAAGAATCATTTATCGAAAATCAATATGAAGGATTGAGACACACGACGAAAAGCAAGAACTCCCCAAAAGATCATGGAGAAATCTATCCGAAAAGACCCTAGCAAGGTATGAGGATAAATAGATCCAAGTCCTAAAAGGAGGCGGATCGTTGTATATCAAAGTCCAAAATAAAGATTGGAGAAAAATGAAAGAAGTCGTGGTCCAAAGATGAAGAATCTCTCAAAACTTCAAGTGAAGAAATTCCTATTATGAAGAGAAGACCATAATTTCAAGAACGTCTCTCAAAGATTCGAAGTATGAAGTCGCTGCCAAATATCGGTCCGATAAAGGTCTCAAATCGCGAAGCGAGTTATGCCAAGATATGAACTTTATGAGGTCCCGATAAGCAGTTTTAAAAGATTTTGTCCTTTAGCTAACTATTGATTAAATTGTTCACTTTATTTTCGGCCTAAATAACTATCGAAATAAGTCAAAAATGCATCCTCGTGATCATTCAAGACAACAATAAAATATAAGAGATACACCTAGGAATAAGGGAGTCTAAGTAAATAATTGGCCCACATGAGTTCGTGTTAGTTTGCTAACTTATTATAACAATGATCTCGTTTTTAAGCTTGGTTTGGAGAAAGTGAAAACTTGAGGATGATGATCATTCATGACATTTCCAAAACCCGAAGGTATGTTTTTTATTTCTTTACTTTGAATGTTTATAGTTTTCTATCTCTTTAATAAAGGCCAACGTGGATTGAATATGATGAAAAGTGTAATCATGCTTTGTAACTAATGCATTGCATGAGGACATTGCAATGGTCAAGTGTAGGGCCTTTTTACCACTTAATTACAATAATAACCGAGCCAAAACATGTATTTTATGTCATTTATGTCGGAATTATGCGTGGTTTGTGTTTTTGTTGTGATTTAGGACGAAAAGGTGAAAAGTGGAGAAAACACGGGCATTCACGGGCTTTTATCGAAGAAAAAGACGAAAGATGAAGTCAAGAACTCAAGAGTGCAAAAAGAACGGAAGTCCAAGACCAATTCTGAAGATTTATCGAAGAAAAAGTCAAAAGACGGAAGTTTACTAAAAACCGAAGAACTCAAGTCTAATTTATTGAAGAATTACAAGACGAGTTTGAAGAAATCCCGAGACAAAGTCATTAAAGTCAAAAGATTAAGAAGATTAAGGACTTAATGACGCAATTAAGAAAAGAAGAAAGAGGGGAGGAAGCTTCCTAAGCACCTCCCTAATCTCCCCTATAAATAGTCATTAGTGTTTTTATTTCATTGTTGTTGGGTGGATTGATAACCCACCTCTTCCACCATTTTCATTTTGCACAAATTAAATTCTTGCACTTTAATTTTTCTTGTATCGCACCTTTTAATTCCTTTTAATTCCAAGTAAGTTTTATTGAATCTTTACTTTCTTGTTTAATCTCTCATCTACCTTTCTTGTTTGATTTGTTCTTAACCTTTATTGTTCATGTTCTTGAATTTTTATGTTTTTAGATTAAGTGGGTTTTTGATTTCTTGGTGTTATTTGTTGATTTTATTGATTTGGATTGTTTGTTTATGATTGATAGATGTTATTTGGTTGTTTTGGTTTATTCTTTTGGTTGATTTGGTTAGTTTTGATCTAGATTCGTGCCCAGTTTTAATATCCCTGTTCTTTACTGTTCTTCGTCTTCATAACTGCCCAGATTCCGAATCAAGCACCCTCAATTTTTATTCCGTATCAAGATTGTTCATCCGGAATATTTTATATTCCGGATCAGTGTCTTCCATTCGGAATATTTAATATTCCGAGTCAAGTTCTCCATCCGGAATAACCATTTGTTCCGGATCAACTGGTTCTCATTCGGAATATATATTATTCCGGATCATTGCTTCCATTCTAAATATATATTATTCTGGATCAGTGCTTCTATTCGGAATATATATTATTCCGGATCAGTGCCTCTATTCGGAATATTCAAATATTCTGGATCAAACTCCTTATTCCGAATCAACCTCTTTTCATTTTTTTTAATTCCGGATCAAAGCTTTATTCCGAATCAACTAGTTTATTCCGGATAAGTGACATATTCCGGATGAGCTTTGTTATTCCGGATGAGGGTTTTCCAGTTTTTAGTTTTAAGCTTTACTTCTCCCGCCTTTTTCTTTATTTGCACTTTTACCTGCCTTCCCTTTTAGTTTAAGTTTTAGTTTGAGTTATTTACCTTTATTGCTTTTAATTTCTCGTCATTTACTTTTCAAAAAGTTTTAATCTTTCATTGTTTCTTTTTACCGTCTTTAATTTTATCTTTCCAAGTCTTTGTTTTTAATTAGTGTAGACAACGACAACCATTCTATTTCTTTTCTACCAAGAACAACTGAGTCGCACTTTGAACCGGAAATCAATTCGAGAAGATACCGAGAAACGAACTTTCAACCTAGTAAAATCCCAACATTAGTGGTGATTGAACTGATGGTTCTGGCTGAGTTGCGAATGTTTCTGCAACTTGTGGCTCCTCTAGAGTAGGCTATGGGTCTTGTTGTTGAATCTCCATGTCTGAAGGTTCATCCACACCAGTCTCTAAACCAGTTTCATCTTTAAAAGTCCCCATGACATCTTCATCCAATTCAAAATTGATGTCATTTCCAGAGATCCTTGTTTGATTATCAGAAGAAGGTGATTGCTCTTCATATTCCTTCCCTGTTCTTCAATATTCCTCCCCTGTTTGGTTGCATTCAGTTGCCTTTTCTTGAGGTTCCTGAACCTTTGCTTCCTGATTGCAGATGTCTGAACAGATCTATATTGCCTCATCCAAAATGACACTTTTGTCCTTAACTTGAGTAGGCTAGCTTCCAATTCAGCAATTTTCTTGTCTTGAACAAGCTTATCTTTCTGCAATACATGTACCTATTGGGAAAAACTTATACACAAAGAAGTTAAATTTGTAACATCCACCACCTCTGGTGCTTCTGCTTGTGGTGAACCACTAGCAGCAATAGAAGCAGCAGGTGTGTGGATCATCTCATCAGTGTTTGGTGGAATACCAACGTTGTGAGAAGAAGATTGTGAATCTTCTAGAGAGTGGGAGCTCTGGTGAGAAGGAGTTTGCTGAGAAGCACTAGCATTGCTAGGTTCCTCACCTTCTTGATTGGCAGGTTGGGCTAACATATGGGCAAACAATGGTGTGATAGTTCCTGAAAAGGCATTGCCTTGTTTGTTTAAGAAAGAGAAAGTTCTCTTTGTGAATGAAGGAACATCCCATGTATCAGTTAATGCTGGGAGGTTAGGTATTTGGTCACTAACTAAAGCTTGAATGAATCTAGGATACATTAAAAACTTCTTAGTCCCTTCCAAATTCCTAGTCATGCCTTCAAAAATTAATTTTGAAAAATTAAAAACCCTGTTATTTGCTAGACAAATACCAGCAGATGCCAATGCAGTAGGTATTTGATCAAAAGATGTACTTTTTGAACTTAAACAGTGAATAATAGCATGAAAAAGCAATTTCCATTGAGGTGAAAATAATTCTTTAAAGAAAGTAAGACTTTCCCTACCACCCTCATAGCCCATGGCTGCAAGGCCATCATGAATCTCTGTATTATTAAGCATACTAAGTCCATTTTCATCATTAAGTCTCAAACTTGCTCTTAGCAGTACCTCAGTAACATATATATTCACATGATTTACCTTAGCCTTAATGCAAGGTTGATCAAAACGTGTACCTAAAACAGCAGTATCCCAAAATCGTTTAACAATGGGTATAGAGACAACTGGACTTACAGTGAGTGCGAAGCGAATATGACTTCGAGAAAGGAAACCAAGCATCTCATGGAAACCAAGTGAGTCATCATTCGTAGCAAGGTTCGCAACTAAATTATGCTTAGAGATTACTTGTAAGGCAGCCATTAGTATTTTTGATGATCGAAAGATTAGAGAGAGGGTTATAGAATCAAGAGAGAAAAATAAAAGATTAGGTGAATAAATTGTGTAATTGGGGTAAGTATTTAAGTAAATAACAAACCCAAGCGCGAAGAAACTGCCAAATTTACAAAAGAGACCCTTAACGGTACAACGGACATGTAGCGGTACATGGAACATAAGCGGTACATGGTTTTGTGCTAGCGGTACTTGGAGTGACAACGGTACCTCACAATTTTGACCAGTTCATGCTTTCCACTAAACATGTAACTTGTTTTATCTTCTTCTATAAACCTGCAATAACATCAAAAACACAAAGCATAGACTATACAATAAAATTTATATAAAACTTGTACAACTATTACCTCCCCTTAACATATGCAGCATATTATTGGTTGAGCATACCAATGTGTGTCACCAGGAATTCGAATCTCTTTGCATCAAATGCCTTGGTCTACAAATCAGCTACATTGTTGTCTGTATGGATCTTCAAGACTTTAATAAGCTTTTTGTCATAAGCATCTCTTATAAAGTGATGTCTTATTTCAATATGCTTAGTCTTGGAGTGAAATACTAGATTCCTGACAATGCATATAGTACTTTCATTGTCAATGTAAATCTTGGTGTTCATGAAATTGAACCCATAGTCCAACAATTGCTTTTGAATCCAAAGTACTTGTCCACAGCAATGAGCAGCAGCTACATATTTAGCTTCAGTTGTAGAAGTAGCAACAATGGTTTGCTTCTTACACTACCATGATATGAGTCTTTTGCCTAGGAATTGACAACCTCCTGTTGTGGATTTCCTATCATGATTTGCTCCAGCATAGTCACTATCTGAGTAAGCTTCCAATTCAAAGGTGGAGTCTCTAGGATACCATAATCCTAAATTAGGTTGACTTTTAAGATATTTAAAAATCTTCTTCACAGCATAGAGATATGACACCTTTGGATGAACTTGGAATCTTGAACATGCACACACAGCAAACATTATATCTGGTCTTGAAGTAGTAAGATACATCGAACCAATCATTGACCTATAGAGATGAATGTCAATATCCTCTCCATGTTCATCTTTTGATAAAGATTTCTTGGCTTCAAAAGGTGTGCTTGTACTCCTTGTATCCATACATGAAAATTTCTTTAAGATTTCAGCAACATATTTATCTTGGCTGATAAATATTCCATCTTTCCTTTGTTTGACTTGTAGTCCCAAAAAGAAAGTTAGTTCTCCCATAGAACTCATTTGAAATCTTCCCTTCATCAAAGCTTCAAACTCTTCACACCATGTCTTCTTGGTAGAACCAAAAATGATGTCATCAACATAGACTTGAACTAGAATAATGTCTTTGGCATTTTTCTTGATGAACAGAGTTTTGTCAATAGTTCCTCTCCTATATCCATGTTCTAGCAGAAAGTTGGATAAAGTTGCATACCAAGCTCTTGGAGCTTGATGCAGACCATAAAGTGCTTTGATAACTTTGTAGACTCTATTGGGGAATTTAGGATCTACAAACCCTGGAGGTTGTGAGACATATACCTCCTCTGAAATAGTACCATATAGAAAGGCACTTTTCACATCCATTTGATAGACTATAAATCCCATATATGATGCAAAGGCCAAAAATAAGCTAATGGCTTCTATCCTTGCCACTGGTGCAAAAACCTCATCATAGTCTATCCCTTCTTCCTGTTTGTAGCCTTGAGAAACAAGTCTTGCCTTGTTCCTCACAACAGCCCCTCTTTCATCCTTCTTGTTCCTGAAGACCCATCTTGTACCAATTACTCTTTTTCCTGAGTAAAGATCCACAAGAATCCAAACTTTTTGTAGCTCAAATTGTGTTAATTCTTCTTGCATGGCATCCACCCAACTTTCTTCATTAAGAGCCTGAGAGATATTTTTAGGCTCTACTTGAGATAAGAAACAGTCAAACAAACAATGTTGAGTATCTTTATGATTTGTTCTCTGCTGTTGTTTGACATAACTCACTAGTGCATGAGTTTCAATATTGGTTTACAGTTGTCTTCTGGTTTGTACAGCAGATTTTGGATCACCGATAATCTGAGTAGCAGGATGGTTGTTGTTGACTTTATGAGTGGGAATAGAACTGACTGGAATTTCAGTTTCCAAATTATTGAAGTCAGTTACTGCACCCTGCTCATTATAGGAAGCTTTGGAGAAGATTCCTTCAACTGGACTAGCATATAAGTCTTCATCGTCCAATGCTTGCAAAATCTCTTCTAGGGAGTCAGCAGATCTAGCAGATTTTGACTTAGCAGTACATGCAGATGAAGTACCGCTAGGTATAGTATGTCCTGCTGAGTGTTATGACTCAAAAGATTCTTCTCCTGAATGCTTATTAGCAGATGTAGCATTCTTTTCTTGATCTTGAAGCCTCTGAAGCTCATGTGAGGCTTGATCATCTCTTGATGGCATGGTTTGCTTCTTGGGAGTTGCAGAATTGGGAGTAACAGTAGGCATATTTGGCACATAGATGTGAACATATTCATCTGATGAAGAAACATCTTCTTGAGTACCTGTATTAATTGCACTTTACTCCTCACCGGCATTGTTAGTTTGACAATCTTTTTGCAAAGAGTAGTAGTACATGGAGTTAGTTAGATAATCTAAATCAAACATCCAAGCATAACCTATTCCTGGAACATTGGGTTTATTTTCTAAGAAATTGACATTAGCATTTTCTTCAACTTTCTTAGTTGCCAAATTATAAACCCTATATGCTTTACTTTGCAATGAATATCCTACAAGATATCCTGGATCAGACTTTCTATCAAACTTTCCCAAGTAATCAAGAGTATTTAGTATGGACACATGACACCCAAAAGGTTTTAAATGACTTATGTTAGGCTTTACATTAGTCAAAAGTTCATAAGGTGTTTTGTTTGAGGCTTAGTTACCAGGACTCTATTTAACACATAACATGCAGTATTGATTGCTTCAGCCCAAAAGGTATTTGGCAAAAGTGAATCAACCAGCATAGTTCTAGCAGCCTCAATTAATGTCCTATTCTTCCTTTCAGCTACTCCATTCTGTTGAGGAGTTCTAGGATTACTAAATTGCCTCTTAATTCCTTTAGACCTACAGAATTCATCAAAATCAGCATTCTTAAATTCTGTTCCATTATCAGTCCTAATGATTAAAACCTGTTTAGTGAACTGCTTTTCAACTAAAGTGATAAAATCCTTTAGTAATTCACTTGTTTCACTTTTAAGGGCTAAAAAGAAAACCCAACTGAATCTACTATAATCATCAGTTATGACTAGACAAAAGGTCTTGTGGCTAATGCTTCTGATAGAAACTGGACCAAATAAATCGATATGCAAGAGATGCAAAGGTTTTGTCACAGTATTTACACTCTTGGTCTTACAAGAGGCTCTATGTTATTTTCCTTTTTGACAAGCAGCACATGTGAAATCATTTTGAAAAGATTTGTTAGGTAAACCTCTAACCAAATTCCTTTTTACCAATCTATTAAGATTCTTAAAATTCACATGACCTAACCTTCTATGCCATAAATTTGACTCATCTAAAGAAGCCTTAGCTTGCAAACATGTAATACCACATGTTGGAGTAATAGTATGAAGATTAAAGGTGTACATATTTTCTTGCCTGGGTACTTTAAGAAGTATTTGGGATTCCTTGGGCATCTCAAAGTCTTTGGACAACACCAAGCAGTCTTTGTCTGTGAATAGCACCTTGTTCTTCTTATCACACATATGTGATACCGAAAAGAGATTGAACTCATTCAATTCTTTCACAAAGAAGACATCTTCAAATTCCAACTTTCCTGTGTTGATTTTTCCTTTGCCAGTGATTCTACCTTTGCTACCCCCAAAGGCTACTGGTCCTCCTCTGAATTCTTCAAATTCAGCAAGAAAATCTTTATTCCCTGTCATGTGTCTTGAGCATCCACTATCTACAATTCCTTTATCTTTTAATTCATCAATGAGATGCCCCTGCACACAAATAAAACTTATTAGTTTTTAACAGGGACCCAAGCCACATTTGGCTCGGATCTTGTGGGACCTACACATTTTAGAGTTTGTACTGAAGCATTCCTAGTAATGCTACTTTTACTCTTATACTTCATGGTTTCATTTATGTAGTCAAATTCATAGGGTGACTCTATGTGCTTTGACTTCTTTGACTTAAGTACTGCTTGAGCGGTACTTGCTTTAACACATGGTATAACTCTTTTAGGAACCCACTTTTGTATTGATCTGTTCTTGTCCTTACTCCTAGGTGCTTTAACTTTTTCAAAAACCTTCTTAGAAGTCTTGGAGAACATTGGTTTTATAGACTTTAAACCAACAATACTTGAGTTTGGTCTAGCAGTACTTGTAGATTTAAGCTTGCCGGTACTTGGTTTACCAGACATTAAGGATACAAGTCCTTGCTTCGCAAGTACTGTCCTAGGAACAAAACTTTTGGTAGGATTATTTTTAACCTGTTTAACTACCCTTGTGTGATCAAACTTAGGTTTGTCATCTTTAAGTTTCTGTTTCCTATCACCCTGTGCATTTTTCCCATTACTGTTTTTCATGACCCTTTGTGTAGCCTTTTGTTTCACAATGTTATCTTCATGTAATGTACAGTCTTTAATAAAATGACTTAGACTACCACAAACATAACATCCTTTTCTTCTTAAAGAAGACCCAAAAGGTTGTTTTGACTTTACATTTTCAAAACCTAGCCCAGCCCTTTTGTTTTTAGTATGTTGTTTATTGTTTTCCAATATCTTGCTAGGAGTTTTTACCTGCTTGGGAGCAGAACTAGTCTTAGATTCCTCATAAACAAAGTTATTCATTAGAGGTGGATAAACAATATTCTTGGTCACATCAGTATTTTGTTGAGGCACAGTACTAGAGTTAAAGACATTTTTAATCTTAGGATCTTCTAACTCTATACTGGTATCATTACAAGGGGGCATGAAAATTCCAGATACTGGTGGAGGAACTGCCTTCATTCCTTCAGCATATCTATTATTTTCAGGTGTATCATCTACCTCACCAGAACTATCAAAAATCCCTTTTGATAAGTCCTTGTTAGTTAAGGTTATCCCAGGTTGATCCTCAATATATCCTAGGCCTGTTTTATCATAATACCCCATTTGTGAATTAATCAACTTTCCCAATCCCTTAGAGGATTGTTGCCATTGACTAATTACTTCCCTCTCTTTACAAAGACTGGTTTTTAAAGCTTCATATTCACTATTTATTTTTAAAAGTTGTCTTAAAAGCTTTTATTTTCACATCTTTTTCCCTCATTTGAAGAGTCAAAATCCTAATTTTCTCTTCACAGTTTTGTTGAGCCTTTTTGTACAAAACTATATTATCTTCTAGTTTAACAACACCCTGTTTGAAAGCCTTTACTTCTATAGTGCATGTGTTAACCTTTTGATACTGTTCCTCTAGTTCTACTTTTAGACTATTAAATTTAAGAATACAATCTTTAGAACAAGGGTGTACCTCAATATCTTCATGAGAGAGAGCCATTAATCCAAGCTCTTCTTCTTCTGCCCAATTCACCACTCCATCTACAGTAACCAATGATTTGGTTCCTTTAGGACCTCTGCTGTTTCCTCTTGGAGAGCTTTCAGTTATTCTTGGACTGGTTCTATAGCTGTTCTTGGACTTCAGATTGCTTGTCTCAGCTTTATCTCTATTGCATTCTCTTGCAAAGTGTCCATTTCTTCCACAGTTATAGCATTCAACTTTAGACTTGCCGTATCCCAATGGCTCATTAGGATCAACAGTCATTTTTCTTCTAGTCTTCTTGAAGAACCTATTACATCTTACTGACATCATTGCAGCTTGCCATTTAAGATCCATCTCTTCAACATCAGCATCATCCATTTGGAACAAGTCATTGAGAGTTAACCTTGGCCTGTTGTCTTGTCCAGCAAAGAATGAGAAGGCATCATTATCACTAAACAATGGTGAAGTCCTTCCATGTGGATTTTGAGAGATCATAGGAATGCTTTCAATGCTTTCTGGGTAAGTACTGCTTGTAAGTCCTCCAGCGGTATTTGTAAAGTAAGTACCGCTGCTAGATCCACTAGCGATATTTTGAAAGTAAGTACCGCTGTTCCCATCTGACACAAAATCCAAGTTAGACTTTGAAGTAGGTGTTGTCTTTACTTCAGTGCCCTTCACATCCATCTTATATGCTCTAAGAATGTTGTAGAGATGATCAAATGGAATTGTTTCCAAATCATCTCCTGTGATGAAGTGCATAGCCATTGCTTTCCACTCTGGTGGAACACTTCTTAAGAATTTTAGATTTGCTTCTTCATTAGAAATTACTTGTCCATAAACTGCTAACTGAATAAGCAACTTGCTGAACCTTCCATATCCACCATGTATTCCCTCTACACTGGTAATGGATAAGTTATCAAGTTCTTGCTTGAGAACAATCTTCTTAATTTTCTTAGATTTGTCATTACCTCCAAATCTAAGTTTTATAGAATCTCACATAGCTTTGGCATCTTTATAATGATGAAAGCTTGGTAGAATGTCTTCAGAAAGAGCCATAGCCAAAGCAGTTCTAGCTTTTCTTTCTCTGATCTCTGCTTGTACCTCATCAGCAGTCACAACAGGTAGAACATAGCATGTATCGTCTGGCAACCAGTGAAGCTTCTTTGGTGTGTTCCCATTCTTGATAACTTGCCACACAGTATGATCTGTGTGATTCAAGTAGTGTTCCATCTGCATAGCCCAAGTCTCATAGTTGTCACCTTTGAGAACTGGGATTTTAAGAGCAGACAGAGTATGAGAAGGTGTTGGTGTAAAGGTAGCTACATTATTCACGACTTGAGCACCTTGTGTTAGTGCAGGATGCACAACTTGTGGTTGTCCTTGAGGTAGAACAGGATCAGTGTTCTGAACATCATCCACATGAGCATTAACACCATCTGGTTGAGACATTGAGATTTGGTATGTGAGGAGTGTATGGGTTCGTGTTCTTCTTTTTCAGAGTTTCTCAACAAGCTCTGATACCACTTGTTGATCCCTTTGGTTGGATCTATATTCTGTTAAGAATTAGTATAATAGTTTGTAATCAAACTAAAACACTTTGAGCACTCTTACTAAACATTAAATAAGTTATGCGGAATCTAACTTATAAAGCACAGAAGAACAAAATTACTTTTAACTATTCGATTCTCTTATTAATCGACTTGTATGAGGTACATGAAAGACATTGTACCTATGTTCCTTTTATAGAGTAAGGAACCCTAGAAACCTTAGAATATTCTATAAAGATAACTATATCATAGACGATATATTATCAATATTCTAACTATTTAGGTATATCACATAAGATATACTCTAACTATAACTATGACATATCTTATACAAAGATATATTCGTCCTAATCTTCATAGCAGTACTTACTTTATAAGTAGCAGTACTTACTATGTACCGCGTTAACACTAACGGTACTTACATAACACTAACAGTACTTAAAATACACTAACGGTACTTGACACTTAACAAATAATTCCCAACAAAGTTGATGCACCTTTTTACTTGTGAATGCAAAGATTCCATTTTTAAGCTTGGTATGGGGAAAGTGAAACTTGAGGGTGATAAGTGTCCATGGTACCAAAGCCCTAATTTAAGTCATTGACTTCTTTATGAGTTTTTCCATCAAAGCCATTTCAAGAAAAATCCAAATAGATATAAATAGAATTGTTTCTTTTGCATTGCATTGTTCAAAATCAAAATCATGCATCATATAGAGTAGCATAGTGTAATAGCATTCCATATTGGCCAAGGTGGGTTAATTATGAGGAGAATGTAAATTTGTGCTTTAAAATATAGCATTGCATGAGGTCATGGCAATCTTCAAGTGTAGGAGATTTGATATGAGCAAAAACTCATATCAATTAATCAACAAATCACCCTAAAACACAAAGAAAATACCTAACTTTTGTGCTATAAAGCGGAATTATGTGGTATGTTTTGTGTTTGTGTATAAATAGGTAAGAAGGATACATTTTCAAGCAAACAAGAAGAAATCAAGCTTATTTGGATGAAAAAGACAAAGAAGGATCAAAGAAGATAAAGGACCTATTTTGACAACACTCCAAAGTCGAAGGACTCAAAGTGTAAATTTGTCAAAGTCAAGATGAAAGTCAAACATGGTCAACTCTTTAGTCAACCAAGTCAAAAGGTCAAATTATACAAGAATGCAATTGGAAGGACAAAAAAATGCCATTAGAATGAAGTTCCTAGCTCATTTGGATATTCTGCCTAAGTTCAAGGACTAAACTTGCCAAAAATACACAAAGTTTGTGTTCAATCCGTGTGAAGGAGCTATTGACCAATAAGAATGCAAGAAATATGGGACACGGATCAATAGCTGGCAAGTCACCTCACCAAAGAAATAAATGCGCCGCCAGCTACAGTAAATCCCACTCACTCAACTTTTAACCAATCAGAGTTGGACAACCCATATTCAATATATCCAAAACGGATAATGATCCGTGTGATCACATTTCACCCAATCCGAATCTTCCACATGTCATCTTCTTTAACAAAGCTACCAAGGAACGACTTGGAGTTCTACTACATATCAAGAAAAACTTTAAACATGAAAAGTGCTTATTTTTTAAGGACGAATTCATCCCACGTGCTCAATTAACCTGAAAATCAACCAAGAAGAAAAGCCCAATTCCAAGTTCTTAACGGCTAGTTCCAATTGACAAATTCAGGATACTTGGCAGCAATTGATTGGTTGGGACACGTCATCAGCTCCAACTACTTCTTACTTTTTGTCTATAAATAGGGAATAGCCCTCTCATTTGTGGTATGTAGCCTAAGTGTGAAAATTTCACACACTTCCCTTTTCTCTCTCAATCCTAGCTAGTTAGTTGTTAGTGTAACGACCTCAAGAGTCTGACAAACTCTTGAGTTAGTTATAGTAGTTGTAACCTCCTACCTAACTTTGTAACAAACTTTTACATTCATAAGCAATAAAATTTCCCATTTCTCCTTCAATCTCCTATTCAATACCTGCATTATTGTTGATCTTGTGTTGATATGAGTTGCTTGTGATCATACTTGATCATAAGGAGCTCTTGTTGAAGACTTGTAGCTGGTCAATCCTATTCCAAGTAGCTGAGTTGATTTTGAAGCAGAATTTGTGTAAAAATGGTGATGATGATGAATGTAGATGTTGATTAGTGGTTAATAGTGTTAAGGTGGTGGTTTAACACTATTTAGGAGGCTCAACGCCTACCTACTCCATCAGTGGAGGCTTCTTGCTAAAAGGTTTCTAGTTTTGGAGTTAAATTCCACTAAATAGCAATTTGCATGCTCAATTCTAGCTTAATTCTACTTGTTGCCCTGATCAAGTGTGTTTAGTTTGTTCTTGGATTGATTTTGATGAGTAGATAGCTTCTTGTTAGTTTGATACTTGTTTGCCTGCTTATTACTTGTTACTGATTTCATTTCATCAGTTTTTATAGCTTGCTATTGCATTCTGAGTCTTTGTCTGTTATCTTGCTTATAGTTAGCTCATTTGTGTTCCATTTTGTTCATAAATATTGGCTAGATATCAGTTTTGAATCAGCTCAACCAATTGCTATAAATCTCTTCACAAAGTTTTGTTCATACAGTAAAGTAGTGTTTGGATTTACTGTCAAATTGTAGTTTAAGCGTTGTTAACTAGTTAAACTTTGCTCATTTACATTCCTTTAGTCATTGTAAACAAGGTTGAGTAGTTTTAAAGTAAAAAAGAAAGTCAAACAGGCAATTGGTTGTAAAAAGGTTTGGGTCAGTTTTTGCTTAACTAGTTCTTCATAAAAGTAGCCAATTTCAAATACCTAGCATTTGTTCAATTCTTGATGAAATTCCTTCAAACCAGTTTCTATGTGTCATACAACATCCAAAGTTTGAGTGCTTATTAGGAAAACATACAGTTTAAAGATTTAAGTGAGAAATAAGCTTTTTAATAAGCTGTTGAGCAACTGCAAGTTTCTATAAATAAAGTGTTTTCTGATTTCTTGAACTGGCAATTTCACTTCATAAATCTTTGGATTTTCTTTCAAAATCTTGTTTAGAAAGTTTTCTTGAGTAGATCTGGAGGTTTTCAGCTTTTTCAAAATTTTGGTCAAACTTGGTCAATAAGCTAGTTTCAGCTTATTTTCAAATTCCAGATTCATTACTTGATCATTTTTCTTAAAAGAAGACACTCCAGACTCTCCTTGAGCTGTTTGACATGATTTAGCTGAAAAATCTACTTGTGCATGTCTAGCTTATCAGATAGCTTATTGTTAGCTTATCAAAGTTGGCTTATTTGAGTTTTACTGAATTTCAAGCTTATTCCTTGTACTAGCCTAAATGATTTTGGATTTTAAGCAGTTTAAAATTGGTTTGAGCATATTTGGTGCATTCTAGAGCTTATACGAGCTTATTTGTGCTTGTAGCCCGTTTTTGATAGAAATTTCCCTTTATTTGCATATTAGTCCTCAAAGTTTGGTATTGTTTGTATTGTTGGCTACTCTTCCAAGTTATTAGGGTTTGCTTAATAATAGTCCATAACTTTTGATAACTTGTCATTTTCAGTTTAGTAGTTTTAAAAGTTGTTAACTTTTGTTAGTAGTTTGTTACATTTTGCATAATTAGTCCTTATACTTTTTAATTTTTTACATTTCAAGCATTTTTAGTTTCAAGTACTTACATTTTTAGCACAATACATTTATAGATTTATATTTTGTCCTTATTTGAATAAAAACTTGGTAAGTGCTAACTGTTTTACATATACGTAGTTAATATTTTTCACATTTTTACTTGATTGCTCAAATAGACATAGATAATCCAAATAACCCTATCAACAAAAAATGATCATAAACCTGATTTTGTTAGGCCTTTCAATTGGTTAAGAATCGAGAGAAACGAACTTCAATTTACACAATTTCAGTCCACAAGTTTCAAAGTTGGCAATATTGGTCCCTCCACTTAAACCACCATATAAAAGTTTTTTTTCTTCCACCAACTCACACACACTTTCATTTTATAAAAAAAAACACACAAACACTCTCTCCCCACCCTTTTGTCGTGACATCTCAACCAAAAACACCCTCAATCATCAATTTTCAACATGAATATCTTAAAACAAAAATTAGACCCATGTTAGAAATCATCTTGTGATCCTTTTGGTATCAATTTCTCATACATGCATCAAGTTTTTATTAATTTATGATTTCATGGTTGTATGATATTTTAATCATCATGCATGTGTTGTTTTTGGTAAGATTATATTGTTTTGATCATAAAAAGTCTTGTTTTTAATCTTTAATTTTTGTTAGAATTTACATACAAGTGTTTTTAGGAGTGTTTGGTGGATGGGTATGATATTAGAGTCATTCTATAGGTATGTGAATGATTGGTTTTGGTTGAAAAATGGATTTGACTTGTTTTCTAAAAGGCTATTTTGGGACAGCAGGTCCTTATCAGAATTTTCGTGGGTTTAAGGTCTGAGAAAGGATAAGATAATTTGATATTGTTGTAGAGTTTTCCAAGACGCTCGTTTTGCTATAAGATAGAGCTTCTAAGTCATTACGTGTCAAAAGTTATGCTAGTTTTAGTTTTCGTGTACCGGGAGACGCAAGTCGGCACAATCCGAAATTGTGGCTGATTTTGGGTCGACTCTCGGGGACTTTAGGCTTGGTTAGATAAATGTAAGTACTGATTTTCAAAGTTTACAAACTTAGTTTGATGAGTCTAGTAGTGGTTTCAAAGACGGATTGTCGAGTTAGTACTTTTAAAGTGGTCCAAACGGTTTTACAAAACAAGTGCACAAATCAGTCCCAATTTGGAGTCGAGTAAAGTGTCGAGTTGATGGATTTTAAAGTGTGAACTTTGGCTCAAATTTTGGTGAGGTCTTATACAGGTTATAAGTGACCTTGACACCAATTTTCATGTAAAACGGACAAGTGTAGATAGGGTAGATCGGTGTGTACATTCGGGGTGTACTTGCTGATTTTATTTTAGACACGTAGTTCAATGTTTGTGTTGCGTGAGTTTGAGTATTCGTCATCGGACATGATGACTTATTCAAGTGCTTAGTCATTGTATAAATGACTTAGCTACTGTTCCAAATAAGGTTAAAGGATAGTTTGACTTGCGTTGACTTGGCGTCATATAACGGGTCAATTTCAAGTGTACAAGTGTTTTAACGTGTAGTGTTGGAATATATGGGTTAGTATGAATTCAATTGGTTCGTGTCAATGGTTTTGAAATATAAATATTTTGAAAACATTTGAGTCATATTATATTTGGTACTTATCGATATTCGAGTTCGAGTCTTAACGCGCGCCTTATTGTGATAGGTTGCGGTTTTCGTGTTTCCCGGGCATCCATATCGTCGGTGATCGTCTCACTACCATTGTTTCTACTCAGTTGCTGAGTACCGTGATTGACATACCTCGTGGCTAAGGTGAGTTCATAGCCCCTTTTTACTTGTACATTGTTTCTAAACACGGGGTGAGATTTTACATGGTGGAACACAACCATTTAAAAACTGTATGCTATCCTTAATTTGTATGCTATCCAAAAATTGTATGCTTTCTAGAACTCGAGGATTTCCAACTGATTTTCATTGATATTATTGCTTTTAGTCTTTAGCCTTATGTTACCTCTCATTGATCATGAACCGTTAAATAATCTTGCTACCAAGCGCGAATGTTGTGGGTGGATCCATCAGGATTGACTATCCCCGTCCCCATTACCTTGACGCACTAATATTTGTTTATCACTTGAGTATTTAGGCTGAATATTGACTAGAGGAACTTACACTGAGTTAAGCTTCGGTTCATGAACTAAACATCAATAATAATGTTTCGGACAATGGTTACTGTACATAACCATTTTCCCCTATTTCTTGTTTACAAATGAATGCTTGTGTTCCACATCCTTATTGCTAAACCTATGAATATCACTCAACTTTGTGTTGACGATTTTACATGTTTAATCTCAGGTATTATTACTTAGCTTTGCTTGGATGGGATCCCGCAGGATATTATCGTAGCTTGGAGATTTTTGTGATTCTTTTATAAGACTGTTTTTAGTAAAAACTGTCAGGAGTTTATTCTGTCTTTTGGGCAACTTTATGTTATAAATCGAGACGAAATAATATAATTTTCCGCTTCTAAAACTCTGGGACCTATGTTTAAAAACTCTGACCTTTTATGATGTAATGTACATGTTTTTATTTCGTCAGCTTTATATGAACTGTAATTCATTGTTTCTTGTACTATGACATGTTACCCCCTCGTTTCCTAGTTGTTCCATGTCAGATTCTAGGGGTCTCACACAAGCCACCACTCAATAGGTCACCATTACGAGTGTTGGAACTTCAAAAGGTAGGGCTAGCTCTAATACCAATTGATACGTAGCTATCCCATACTATGCTCGTAATCGGTTCATACGTCCCAAGTATAAAACTCACTCAAAACGCTAGCTTGTTTGAGGAGGGGACACTTGGAAATTACAAACCATCAACCATTCTCATATTTGGTCGATGTGGGATCATAACAGAATATATATATATATATATATATATATATATATATATATATATATATATATATATATATATATATATATATATATATATATATATATATATATATATATATATATATATATATATATATATATATATATATATAATATTATTGTTTCCATTGAAACAATATAATTGTTGTAATCACACTATGCACACATATTATTCATATAAAAATTACTATGTATTAATATTTCAATAAATAATGTTTCGGATCAACCCATCTGGTTAGTACAAATAGATTACACAATGTAACTCTCTTCATTACCTATGTTACCAAATTGTCATGTAAAACAAGGGTAATAAGATCAATGGCTCAATGCAACTAATCTGTAAGTTAATTCAACCAATCTAAGTGTTTCATAGTCACTCGATGACAACAATATGGTGTTAAAACTGAAAAAGCAAGAAATGAAACTAGCCTACACTGTGAAGATGTTTGGTTATGAAACTTTTACTGGACTCCAGAATTGCTTGGCTTCTTTTCAACCTCTTATAAAACTAACAAAAGGGACCTTATAAGTAATACATAATGTTAAGTTACAAAAGAATATATATATATATAAGAACGCAAGCATGAACTTTTATTAGATAACCTGTTAATGAAGTATTGTCTCAGTTCATCGAATTGTTGGAGTAGTTCATTTTGCATCTCATCATCCAAGCTAGGTTTTCATAGACAAAATAATAATAATCGAGTAACAGTGGCTTGATAAAAGTACATACGGGCTCTATGATTCTGTAATAAAACGAACAGTAAGAAATCATTTTAGAATTAGATATATTTGACCTTATGAGTGAAAATATATAAGAAACATAAGTTGGAAACATGTGTGATTTCCCTTTTAAATTATCCTACATACACCTGATATATCCAATTACAATCAAGAATGACACACATAGAGGCGCACTAACAACTGAATGCATTCATGACATACTCGATGAATTCCCGATTTTCCAATTAAACTTTAAATACGATGATATAATATATATTCCGTCAATTTAAGTGACGGATCATTCCAACTCTTTCTCAAGTATGCTTGTGAGAATGCACAAAGAGCATGCTTATAAGACCAAACATAAATGTTAACTCGTCAATGATATGAACAAAAACAACATCTATAAAGTCATTAGAACAAATATATTAGATCACCGAACTCATCGTCACTCGTACATAAAATCATAGTTTTTGGCACAGTGAACCAATAACTTATTTAAAAATGACTCTTAATTAATTTACAATAAACCCTTTATGAATAAAAGAAAAAACATTAAACCTCAAAACTAATAGATCGACGCCCAACTTTATAAGGTATCAACCGTCTCTTGTGAGACATCTGTTGTGATGAGTTTTCATTTTAATTCTTGCTATTTTACATGTATGACTAAAGCACAAGCATAAACACACATTCATGACACCAAACACCACATTTAAGACAATAAACATCACAACGGAATATCCTTTTAATGACAACAAGCACCAGGAATAGAACCCCTATTTTTTACAGCAAAAAAATAAGTTCGAACACCATTTTGTGACTGTAAAACAATTTACCAAATGCCCAACTTATGCCAGCACATTGCACAAGCATAGCACCCATTCACAACAAGTTATAATGTCTTTGTATAAAAAAAAGATTTGGTTTAGTATCATATAATCGTAGTTCCGATACAAAGCTTTAATAAATTAATAATTCTAAAATCAATACCTTATTACTTAATAATACAAAAGAGATATAAATATATTCCAGGATCAAACATAAAAACAAGATTAATAACAAATCAAAAAGTATAATTGAACAAAAATATCAATTGTAGCAGTTTGGTACCTCCTAATTCAATGAGTTTGGTGTTAGCTTGGTTGCGTGACCACTGGCGAACGTGGCTTTATGATGGCAATATGTGCGACTTTGGTGGTTTGTGACGTTGGTTAGGTTCTGGTGTTAAATGACAAAGAAGTGTAGAGGGTTGTGAAAGTGGTAGTGAATAGTAGAGAAAACTTAGGTTTTTATGAAGGTAATGAAAATTGGGGAGGGAAAAGACGCCGAAAATTTAAGCTTTCCATTTCATTTTGAAGAAGAGCCTTAATTATAGTTTTACAAAATTGTGAGAAGCTTAAGTGTTTGCTATTAAGTTTTTGAAAATGCAACACTCACCAAAATTGTTGCTATACATTGTAAAATATGTGACACTTTAAAATATAGTGTTGCTTTATAGCTTTAAATGCGACACTTTGTTACAAAATGTTGCCTTATTACAAGTTTAAATAAAAAGGAAACACATTTTGAAGTGTTGCGTCAAAAATGTTGTATTAGGCTTGTTTTGTAGCAGTGATTGTTGATAAAAAGAACTCATTTTCCAAGTCTTTCCAAACAAAAGGTTCACATCACAAACCAATACGAGGTGGGGTTATCGGATCGTAAATTATGCGTGCTTTATCATTAATTTAGAAGTTGTTTATTTTCTTTGTTTGTTGTATGTTTCTTGTGGAGTGTTTATGGAATATTATTTTTTTATATTTAAAGTTTAAAAATACGCATACTAAGAGTATATATGATAATATTGTGTCTAATAACAAGAGCGTATGTGCAACTATGTTTTTTTGGCTCAATGTATTTTGGTTATCATCAATCTATCAAAATTATGTACGTAGATGATGTGTAGAGGCTTATGGGTTTAACGTGTCTTTGTTTTGTAATTTGTATCAACACTTGCGAAGGGTACCTATGGATAATTTTGTAAAAAAAACTATCAATAACACTAGACGAATACCCATGTATAACAATGAAATTTTATAGCCACAATTTTTATACTGATATTCCGGTAAAGTATAACAAGAATATCATGTTGTTATGCACGGGTGCTTATCTATTTTGTTAAAGATGTATATTTCTTTTGTACGAGTGACCTTTGGTGATGAATGGAAATGTTATTTGCATGTAAACTGTTTAGTTGTTTGTTACACGATTTATTATGTGTTATGGTTGAATCAAAACTTCATTTTTGACTACATCTTTGTTTTGGTAAAGATTTTTGACTACATCTTTGTAAATACAAAAATATCATAAAATGACACAACATTTATATTGACATTACATTGCCTACTTAATGGCACAACGTAGGTCCCATAAAATCGAGTTTAGTTTACAGCTTTGAAATTTGCAGCAACACAACAAATAGTGGCACTAAAACCATTTAGTGGCAGCATCACTTGCGACATTTTTTGCTTATGGCAATAATAGTGTAGAAAGCCTACAATGGCACTTGTTTCCCCTATTGTGACGCCTTTTTGTCACTAAATGACACTTTTTAGTTATAGAATATGTGTTAACACTTTTATGTGACTCACTTGTCAGTGTAGTTTTGTCACTTGATAACGAGTCAAAATAGCTACTTATTTACTATGGGAAAATAAATCTTGTCAAGTTGAGTAATGCTTTCTTTCTATAAATAAAAAGGTGAATAATGCATAGAAAAATAACCATGGTATCATCATTGTCTTGGTTGGGCACACCAGGGCTTAATTATATACCTTTTGTTTGTTTGTGAAAAAAATAACCTAAGAAATTTTACGTGAAAACAGAACTATGAATCTAAATCAACCGATGGCGGTAAACACAATTTTGTCAAAATTATAGTATTTACCAACTCCGTATAAACATGTTAATAGATTTGTACACAAATAATTCTTTTAAAGCAATCACTAATTCATTTTTACAATATTAAATTTCATTATACACATCCTGATTTTACTTTAAAACTTATTAGTTTCATTGTTTCTCACTAATTAACATAACGTAATATCACAAATCAGGGCCGGTTTTGGTATAGGGCGAGGTGGGCGACAGCCAAGGGCATCATATGTTTGGGGGCATCAAATCATATATTCATGCTATATTAAAATATCAAAGAATTATGAAGATGTAGATATGTTTTTTCTTGCTGGTAATGGAGGAGAAACGTATAAAGGAAGAAGATGACATATATTGATAAAAGAGAAAAGAAAAAAAAACCTATATATTCATCGTACAGTATATGTTGTATAAGGACCTACATTAGGCTAAGGCTTAACTAATATAGAAATTAATGAGCAAGAGAGTAGTGGGCTTCTTAAGAACTAAATGCAATCATTCTACTATTTTTTTTGCTAAAATTACTTTTTAATTCGAAAACTTTTTTGACACCAACCAAATAATTCAAGTTGATTTGCTAAACGTACCTACTGCCTATAAAAATAACATTATTGTTTGTGAAATATGAATAACAAATGTTGATTTTGTGGTTAGAGAAACTCATTCGTATTAGTATATTACAATTTACGACTATATGTTGTAATATATTAGACTATATGTTAGCTAATAGTAAAAGATATGTTTAATTTATAGTTAACTATAACAATTTTCGTATGATCAAACTACTTTTTAGAAAATGTTCGACTATTTCTTCACGAAAAGCTGTAAGATATTTTACATTTTATTTGTTAAATAGAAACGAGCGTGAAAATCAACTCGATAACTTTACAAAACCATAAAATAAAGTGTGTGATAAGCTTCGAATGGGGCATATGATTTATCGTTTCTCAGGGGCAGCAAAAAACTCAGGATCGGCCCTGCCACAAATATGTGTAAACAATAAGATTTAATGAGCTTAGGTAACTTGGCGTGTGTAAATTGACTAAACAGATCATGCACATCAAATAAATATGTCCATGATAAATAACATGCAATGATATGTTCTTCGATAGTTAGGATTTTTAGGCTTGAATTGAATTATCGCATGTTACAACAATTTGGAATTACATTTTGATATTTCACGTTCTATTTTTAACATTACACGAAATACTTACCACAATTTATTAAGATACCATTAACATATTGAATAGAAAAACCAATCTTTAATAAAGTATTCGTAATAATAATGTTGACACACGTTGACGTTGCTGGTTAATTGTGAACTCGTAAAGTGATCGGACGTCAATTCTGACCAATAACGAATTAAACCATAATTTGATAATTTGATAATTCGATGAGTTGAAATAAAAAACTAGTTCTTAAAACATTGTATTACAAATGTGATATATTTTGTAGTCAACTAATTTAAATAAATGTTATTTTTGTAAATATTATATTAACGTCTATTGTTACTTTTGTAGTTTTGAAGATATTTTTGAAAGTCAACTATAATCAAATGTTACCTTTATAAACTAATCAGATATATAGCTTTATTATTATACGTTAAAAAATAAGATAATAAAAAATAAAAATAAAAAATTACATGTGATTTTTCTGGCCGTAAGTTTCCGCCCTGAAAATTTTCAAAATATATGAAATGCCCGTCTACCGAAAGATAAAATTTTACTCGTCGCGATGACGTATTTTTCGTTTGAGATATATTTTTCTTATAGAAACGGGTTAATATTTTTAATGAGAAATGAATAGTTAAAATTTAACACAATCTAACTATTTTTATTCAAAATCATGTTACTGGTCTAATGTTATTTTCGCAATTATGCTATAAATTTCAGTATTCTTTTAGTGTGTTCATTATGATAAATTCTTTTAAAAGTTTTTTATTGGGTTATGATATGAAATTATAAACTTTTTTTCTCATTATTTATAAGCGTTTTAAATTTTTTAGCCATCTCGCATAATTCAAAAGTCTTAGCTTATGAAAACGTTAAATATTTTACGTTTATTCATGATACATAAATATAAAATGAGTACGTCGTACTCATTATGATTTATAAAAATTTAGACATTTTCATAATTTTATAAATCTTTTATAAACCATTACTGTAGATACTCTAAGATACTCTCTATTAACATATATAATAAAAGAAATCAATCAAACAAATGTAATTATGGAATTTAACTAATCAAGACAATTAACATTTAACTTCATTCTAAAATCATGACCAAATTCTAACGTTTTCAAAACGCATACTTATTTCTTTATAGTATAAAAAGAACTTCAATCGCCAAATTGTTTATTGCAAACTCAAACTTTTCTCATTACAATAACATGGCACTTTCTTCATCTGCCTTTGTAATCACACTAGCTATTCTATTCACTGCCGGTTGTATCGCGACAGCCGTTAGTAACACTTTTAGCGTCGACCTCATCCATCGCGATTCTGTCGATTCACCTTTTTACGACCCCTCCATAAACTTTTCGGAACGCATTGGCCGTGCTATAAAGCGCTCTTTCATTAAATCTAAACTTTCAAATGATTGGAAAACAACAACGTACCAAACCCGAATAATACCCGATCACGGGGAGTTTCTCTTGAACATTTCCTATGGAAATCCTCCACAACAAGTCTTAGCCATAGCTGACACTGGTAGTGATTTGTCATGGATACAGTGTCAGCCTTGCATTCATTGTTATAATCAAACCGCTCCACTTTTTAACCCGAAGAAATCTTCGACCTATAAACCCGTTGATTGTGAATCGAAAACATGCGAGGGTATACGGACACTTGAAGCTAATTGCACTAAATCAAAAAGTTGTCCCTATTCTGAGAGCTATTCGGGTGGGACAGCTACCAACGGTACTATTGCTACAGAAAGTCTCACCATAGGTGATAAGGTCTACCCAAATTTTATTTTCGGTTGTGGGTTTTCTGATCATGAATCTGATAGTTTTCGCCCAACATGGGCTGGGATTGTCGGTCTTGGTGGTGGTGACTACTCACTAGTGATGCAACTTTGGTTTAATGGTGTGCTTCCTCGATTTTCATACTGTCTGATTCCCTTCACTCTTAAAAATGGAATACCGAACAAGTCTAGTAAAATGATATTTGGTGGTGATATTGATATTGGCCCAGATGTTGTTTCAATTCCTCTTGTCCTATTCGAACCCAAAACATTTTATTTTGTCACACTTGAAGGTATTAGTGTCGGTGATAGGCGGCTTAATGTAGTTATCGACGACTCTAAACCTGGAACGCGATCAAAAGGTAACATGGTCATTGACTCAGGAACAACGTTAACAAGGTTGCCTGTTAAACTCTATAATGAATTTGTGGCGGTTCTGAGGGGTTCAATTTACGCAAGAACGACGAAAGACCCCGATATGATTTTGAGTCTATGTTATTGCGCTTCAGAGGTTACTAATCTACCTAAAGTCATGATGCATTTTGAAGGGGGGGATGTCGAGTTGAGTAGAGAAAACATGTTCGCAAGGGTTAATAAGCATATTATTTGTTTAGCAATGATACCGGTTGTGGATGATTTTGCTTTTTTAGGGAATATTGCTCAAATGAATTATAGGATAGGTTTTGATTTAGAAAACAACATGGTTTCATTCAAACGTACCGATTGTGAAAAGTTGTAATCATGGTGTTTGTCACCGAGTTCCAATTTGTATTGTTTACTGTGGATCAGAGTAATGAAATAAATTGGTTCATTTGGTGCATTTTAATTTTAAATATTGTATGTTTTGATTATTTTTGAATTTTCATATTTTGAGACTACACTCAGCACAAAAGATGATCATATCTAGGGTTTCTGTTATAAAAAACAAATTATTATCGTAATGTACGTTGTTGGTTTACATGTTCGAATCAAAACTTCATTTTTGACTCAGGAACAACGTTAACAAGGTAGTTATCGACACTAATTCCTTCAACTTTATACGTAAAAGATGTTTGTTAACCTTAATTGACTGCACCCACGTATAAACGGTTTTTAAAACCGGAAAAACCGAACCACAGTCGATAAGAAAACGAAGAAATCGATTCGTCTAAAACCAGACTGTTTTGTATTCTTGGTTTTATAAAAACCGAATATTTTTGTTCGGTATCGGTTTGAACAAAAAATCAGCCCACCCGAACCGTACACACCCCTATTTTTATGAAATAAGTGCATTTAAAATACATTTGAAATTAAAGAAACAAATGTTTTTTTGAAAATGAAAAAGTACATCTAAAAGATTTTTAGGTATCTCGAATACCCAACGAAATCCTTCTTACTCTACCCGTGTACATAAAAACCAAAATATTTAGCTTTATTATATATTACAAAATTATACAGTATTGTATTCGTATACCCTCTTTGTCTGTAAATAAATATTAGTTATTAACTTTAAGTTATTTTTTTCACTTTTAACTTAAAAAAATTTTTGTTTGTGTTGTATCAAGTTGAAAGCAAAATGTGAATAAATTAAATTTTAAATGTATTTTCATTAATATAATTTTTTATTAAGTATTATATAACAATAAAATAATTTAATGTTAAAGTTAAATAAAAGAGTAATTTTAAAAATTCATAATGAACATCTATTTAGGATCGACGAAAAATTAATAATGAACATCTATTTTTCATCAATATAATAATTTAATGTTAAAGTTAAAGGAGAGTAATTGCATGTCTTGAGTTGCTCCATCCACCTGGAAATGGTGGTATAAAAATCCTTTTTTTTAGCCAGCTTCTTTTGGGTAGCACATCTTAACAACTTTAGAATTAGGTTGTTTATGTTTATTCGCCCCTTAATGGTTTGAGTGGATTATAAGTGTAGCTAATGATTGTAGGGATTTAGGTTTCAGTGTTGTCGGTTGTTTGGCTTTTTTTAGGAATTTGATTAGGTTGCATTATAGTTATTCTGTGGTTGTTTTGTTTCGATTCAGCGATTCCATGGATTTAGGTTTTTTTCTTGGGAGTTATCATTAGTGATTGTATACATTCACTTTTTAGGGATAGGGATTTAAGTTCCTTTCTTCGCACTTGCCGTTAGTGATGCTATGGATTTGGTTCTTTCAGTTGTCATGATTTTTGGTTGTTTTGGTGGTTTTATGGTTTACTTGACCTGCCACTCACCTTATTTTGAAAAAGAAAGCCATGGTGTTCGGATACTCTTACCGAAATCCATATATTGGGCTGAAAAATGAGGCACTCTTATAATTATTATTTGATTTTAAATTTTCTTTCCTTAGATAAATATTTGTATCGCCGTAATGCGATTTTACCAGATGCGTAAGTAACATGTAGCGTGTTCCAATATTATGTTTTTCAGTACTTGAATTGTCTTAGCCTTATGTTTATGCTCAACTGTTTTGTGATTTACATTGTTCATGAATGCTTTGTTAATGAGATTTACTTTGGTCTATATGAATAAGTTCGCAAATTAGAGAAGCACAATTTAATATAAATAAGAGCATGTGATTTGGTTTCTTTTATTTGGATTATTACACATGCACAGCTGCACATGCATAATATGGAATGGATTATATGTGCTATTAAATGCAGCTTTTAGAACATCGACAACGAGAATGTTCAAAATTCTACATAAAAACCTTCTTATCCAGTAAGTTGTCGAAGTAAAAGTCATTTTGTATCCTCAAAGTTAATTTCATCGGGTGAACGTAATTTGCATTTTACTTACGCCACTAGTACACAAAAGGCTATAAACACTCTTTAAAAGAAATCGGTTTTGATATAACCACTTCTTATTATAAAAAAATAAGGGGATAGAAAACATGAATACCTGTTTTTTTTTTAAAACACAAGTCTTTATAATCTAAAATACGTAGAAAACGGTTGTTTTACATAAAACATGTCTTCTCACTCAAATGACCGGTCTAGTTTTTCATAGTTTGCCCAAAAAATTTGATTTCCATTCTCAAAAATTAATATGCGGAACCCTCCATTTTTTACCAAAATATTGACACCTTATTCCTCCATTTTTTTCACCAGAAAATCTTTTTTTTTCACCAGAAAATCAAAACCTACTTTACATCAAAATACAACTACTCGTCTAATTCCTCATCTTCCTTATCCTACACACCCACTCATTTCTCTAACAATCTGTACAACTACTCGAATATGTTCATATGTGTAATCAATAACCCCGTTTAATTATTGTAAATGTAATCGGTAATAAGTGTAAGTTCAAGATTTAAATTTCGTGTTTTAAGTTTGTATCTTTTAATATAATTGAAATTGATTCAGTTTTGATACTTGTTAATTGTACAAATGTATCAATAGGTCCAAGTTCAAGCTCAAGTTTTTTTTAAGTTTCTTAAATTTGAGGTATGAAATTCAATCCCTTTATTGTTATAATTATTATTTTTATTCGTGCTTCTATTGTTTTCCATATTAGAACACCCGATTGTGTTAAGATATGATTTCCATTTAATGTAATAAGGAAGTCCAAGATTATGTGATTTTTGTTTGTGCCATAAAGTTTCGATCTTTAATCTCGTAAAGTTAACCTTTTAATCCAGTATATAAGTCCAAGTTCAAGTTTTTTTCAAGTGATTTTCAACTTCTTGAAGTTTGAGGTAGGTAATTCAATCTTTTTATTAAAATTTTTGTTTCTAATGTTTTCGATTGAAATAATGACTATATAAATTAGTATACTAAATATGAACTTAAAGTCCAAGCAGTAATTAGTTTTCATGGTTGATGATTGTGTTGTCTATTTAATACTAGTAGTTCTTTAATATGTTGATATAAGTAATAGGAAGTAATGTTAGTGCATGAATTAGGGTACTTGTGAAACAGTCTTTACAAGTACTTGTATGATATACTCGCATGGTCGGTTGCACTATTAAGGGTGTGAATCAGGTCGGGTTCTGGTCAATTTGGTTTGGGGCGATTCGGTCAAGTCTAAAAGACATATCTGAACTCGACCCTGATTAAAAATCGGGTTACTCGGGTCCGGGTTAATTCAGATCGGGTCCACTCGCGTTCGGGTCTCTTGTTTTTTAAATAGTTTGAGCGTTTAAACTAGAAAGTTAGTACTAGATCAGTTGAAAATTTAATAAAAATGACCATTATTGTAACACCCAATTTTGAAAAATGGAATACCACAGGATAATTATGACGTGTCATCAAAACATTCAAGGTAAATTTCTTAAAACATTAAATGACCATAAAGACAAATACCGGAATCAAACATCGGTAGTCCAACATAAGCTCACACACATGAAATACAAGTACTGAAAGAAAAGGACCAAACAATGTCCAAAAGAAATAATGTATGGAAATGCATAAGGTAAAGAAGGTTGGATAGCTTCCATCCAAATGCACATGCTCTCAAGATCCTAAGTGCGTCCTTGAGTACCTTTCGTTTGGGAACATGGAAAGGAAAAGGCTGAGCAAAACACCTAGTGAATGGATATGTATAAGTCCTGGAAAAACCTGGAACATGTTTATAAAACTGGTTTTATATTTTGAAAAGCTTATGATTAACTTATGAAAAAATTATTTTAAATTTAGCCAAGAGCCCATATAGGTCATGAGGTAAAAACGTGCATGAATACTTAGAGGGGTGACCTCATCATGCAATTAGACGGGTTGCCTCTAATTATACTGGTCTGGGTATGAGGGGTCAACTCCTTGTGAAGGATGCATGGCACATACCACATTCACCATGCAAATACTGACTAAAAAAATGTAACTAGGATGCACCCATACGCCCCACATGATAATATAAATAAATGGACAAACTGAAGGGACACCACGAGCAATCACTCCGTCGTAGGGAAGTCATAACACTGGTGCCTCCAGTGTTATGGTTATGGTACCTCCATAACTAGATTAACTGACATGCACGTATATATAGATCATGCATTTTAAATAAAACATAAGCATTCAAAACATATAAACTAATTGGGGAAAACAGATGGCTGCAAACGGAGAATCCTAATCAAACATACGAAGGAATGTCCATACTGAAGGACGGAATATCCGTACCTTATGTCCAGTAGTGAAGCTAGAATGGAAGCTGAAAGATCTACTCCGACTTCGCGGATACTACATAAATAAGAGACGTGTATGAGTTGTCTGATTACTGAGTGTGTTACTAGTTCTGGGTGTTCTTAACTTATTTTATATGTTCTTGTCATGTTTTACTGTTTTAAGTGTTTTCTTGTATTTATTCAAGTTTTACATGTATTCTGATTATCTATTTTATGTATTCTTGTATTACTATACTTGTAGTGTTGATATGAGCTTAAACTCATATCCTTTTATCAACAAATAACCCTAAAACATGAAGCAAAATACCCTTTTATATTGTAAAAAGCAGTGTTATGTGGTATGTTTGTGTTTGTGTGATCTTATGTAGGTAAAAAGATACTATTTCAAGCAAACAAGGAAAAACCAAGCTCAAATGGATGAAAAAGACAAAAGAGGATCAAAAGTGACAAGACTTTGAAGTCAAAGGACCTATCTTGACAATTTGTGAAAGTTGGAGGACTTAAAGTGCAAATAAAGGAAAGTCAAGATTAAAGTCAAATTTGGTCAACTACAAAGTCAACTCAAGTCAAAGGGCCATTTTTGTTGAAGAATCAAAGTTGAAGGGTCAAAAAATGACAAAGGAATGAAGATATTAGCCTTAACTAGCAATCTGCCAAGTCAAGGGACTTAATTTGCCAAGTTTGGAAAGTATTGCAAGTTGAATCCATGTGCTTAGGCTATTAACCAATCAGAAACAAGGAAGCAAGTCACACGGATCAAATAATTAAATCCCACTCACAGCCGTCACATTTAATGCCAAATCACAACAGTGTGATCCACAACACTCTTTCTCTACCAATCAAAAGCTGCCACGTGTCCTTCTCTTTCAACAAGATATTTTCCAGGAACGGGTTTGAGATAGAGGGCATTTCAAGTGAAGATCAAAACATCAAAGTTGCTCGTTTTGAAGAGACGAATCCAATGGTGTTAACCAATTAACATATAATCCATTGAATCAAAAATCCCCAAAATGTGTTCATCACCTTTAAAGAAGATTTGCAGAATTCTTCCACGTGTCAAGTGATGATTGGCTCAAACACGTCACAACTCCAACAGAATCTCTCTTATCTTGCCTATAAATACTTAGCTAGTACTTCATTTGTCATTGTAGCTTAATTTTGAAAACACCTAGTTCTCTAAATTTCCTTTTCCCTTTTTCCCTCCTTTTCACCTAACTACTCAAGAGTCTGACAAACTCTTGAGTTAGTTAGTTAGTTAGAACCTTGTAACTACCTTTTGTAACTGATTTCATCAATAAAAATTCAAATTCAAGTTTTCCCGCCAAATTCTGTTTCTTAAATTCCTGTTGAATCTTGTTGATCTTGGATATACTAGTTGCTGTTTGATGTTAGTTATGATCAACCATTGATCATAGCTTACATTGGTGGAGTTTTGTTGCTGTTTGATCAGAGTTCAAGTTCTTTCCATTGATCTTGAAGTTTTCATGGCAGATTGATGAATTGTAGCTGTTTAGATTGTTGATTTGAGTTGATAGCTAGTGATAGGTGGTGGTATCACTAGGGCAAGAGAGCTCAGCGCTCCTCTTCTACCCAAAGGATCTCTACAATAGGTTTCTGAGTTTCTGATTTTTGTTCCTCTAAACAAGTACTTGTATGCTCAATTTCTTAGTGTAAACTTGATGGCTACATGTTATACTTGATTAGTTGCTGATTGATTGTGTTTGAGTGTTTGTAGTTTAGCTATCTCATACTTGTGCTTGTGTTTAGTCTTGTAGTTTTAAGCTCATTTTCAGTACTTTTCAGTCCTATAGCTACTTACTGCTCTTGCCTTTGTTATTGCTTGTTCTTAGCTTATATTCACTTCATTTTGTCCATTGAATCAAGATTGTAAAAGCTTTTGTATCAGTTCAAATCATAACTCATAAATCCTTTGTTAAAGTTTGATCAAAATCAGATAAAGGTGTGTTTGGGACTAGTTGTAAATCAGTTTTCAAGTGTTGTTAATTGGTGTTTAAGTGTTCATTTCTACTCATTAGAAGTTAACAAGTAGTTTTGAGTCAATTGCAAGTCAATAAAATAGTCAAACAGGCAATTGGTAATCAAAAAGTTTGGGTCATACTAGTATTCAGCTTTTAGTTCAAAACTTGCCAAATTCATTTGATTGTTTCTCATTCAATACTTGATGAAATTTGCTCAAACCAATTTCTAGTTATAGCTTATAACATAATCTTTCAGTATCTAGAAGGAAATTCTACAGTTTCAAGAAATAAGCAAGAAAACAGCTTATTAGTTAAGGCCTTAGCATTTTGCATTCTCTGATGTGAAAGGCTGACTGATTTGTTAGATCTCATTATCCACTTCATAAAACTAGCTGTTTTCTTTCACAAACCTGTTTAGTAAGTGTTGAATATGAGATTTTGAGATTTTGAGCTTTTTCCAAAATCTGGTCAACGTTTGGTCAACATAAGCTCATTTGAGCTTATTTTCAGATATCTAGCTTATTACTGGATGAAATTTGTTCTAATTTGATTTCCCCTTCCTTAAATCAAGAGCTTAATCAGTTTTGATAATAAAATCAAGTTGTGGATGTTTGGATTATGCTATAGCTTATTTTGAGCTTATTAATAAGCACTCTTTTGCTTATCTTGAACTTTTAGCTTATTTCCTTGAACACACGTAGTTGTAATTGGATTTTAAAAGTTTTGCAAGTTGTTTCAGCTTAATTGGTTGAGAAATAAGCTCAAACGAGCTTATTCTTTCTTTGTGCCCGTTTTTAGTAGAAAAGTTTTGAAAATTGCACTTTAGTCCCTGGTTTTCAATTAGTGTTTAAACCTAGCTTAATCTTCCTTATTTTGTGGTAATTGCAAAAGTTAGTCCCTGGAATTTGTTAGTTGTTAAATTTCAGTTTTAAAGTTTGTTAGTTTGTTAACATTTGGTTAGTTTGTTAAAGTTTTTACAAGTCTAGTCCTTATAGTTAACTGTTTTACATTTTTAGTCCTTATAACTTTTAGAATTTACATTTCAAGCATTTACATTTCATAGAAATTACATTTTCAGTCCTTATAGTTTTATATTTTGCATTTTAATATTTTACTTGAATAAAATTTGGAATTTGCAATTTGTTTTACGTATAAGTAGGTTTATATTTTTCATTTTTACTTAGTGTTGTTTGAATTAGCAATAGATTACCAAGCAAGCTTGAACAACCAAAAACAATTATAAATTTGATATTGATTGGACTTTCTATTAGTTAAGAACTGAGAAAACGAACTTGCATTATACACATTTCAAATGGCGCCGCTGCCGGTTCTTTGACTACACGAGAGACTATCGATTGACGGTTTTCATTGGCTTTTGGGATCCGTTCACTTGGTGAACGTTATTTTTACGTATCATAAATCAAAAACAAATAAAAAATCAAAAATATAAAAATATATAAAAACTAAAAAATTAACAAAACAATTCTTTTCCTAAAGAATTGACCAAAAAAATTAAAAAAGTCCAAAAAGCAATCTTTTTCCTAAGAGATTGCACCCAAAAATATATATTATTGGATTCTCTCGGTTTTTATGTACATATAGTATTTTTTTTTAAAAAACTCATAAATACAAAAATATTTTCCATATATTATTATAAGTAAATACGTATACGTATAAGAACAATCAATCTACATATCTTCCATAAGTATTGCCGAGGCAATACACCGTGTTGAGGGGCGCTCCGGTCCTTGACACGCGTATCGATCAAACAAAATAAAGCAAGAATAGATAAATACTCTCAATAAGCAATAATTCGAAGAATACGAACATTTAAGTGAATAGAAAGGCGATGTGCTATAAAATGCCATCTAAGGGTCAATAGGTACTTAAGTGCTTCGCGCCACCTAACCCCCCGTTCACTTGGGAGTATTCTAAGAAGGAAAGCTTCATTGAGGGTCTTGCACCCAAAGTAGTATTACATATATTGTTACTTTCTTGTGGATATTTAATATCGAAACTCGAAGAGGATAATCTTATTCTTTTCAAAGTCACACGAGAGCTTCTCTCTCATTCCTCGTATTGAGTTGCATGCTCACTCGCGGGCGTGCACAAATACCGATTGGTGTACAACCTCTTCCTCCGAAAAGGAAGAAGAAGAGAAAGAGTAAGACCACCACCGTCCACCAAGCCGATCACGAGAATCGTGCTTTGTCATCACCACGAGGAGCCATGGCTGTTGATAACCGTACTTTGTTTGAACGTATGCAAACCAACATTCATGGATTTGTTAGTGCCATTAAGATTCCCGACTATCCCGCTAACACATTTGAGCTACATACATCTATGATCAATATGGTTGCTGCATCACCTTTCTATGGAAAACAAAATGAGGATCCCCATGCTCATCTTAAGAGATTCCTTTCACTTTGCAATACCATTAAGCATAATGGGGTTCCACCGGATGTCATTAGATTGTTGTTAGTGTCATTTTCACTAGATGGGAGTGCTAAGCATTGGTTAGACACCCAACCACCCGATAGTATCACCACATGGGAAGAGTTTACCACTAAGTTTTTGAACAAATTCTTTCCTCCACAAAAGACTATGGCTTTGAGGAATTTGATTATGGGCTTTACACAAAAACCTAGTCAATCCTTTGGTGATGCTTGGGAAGAGTATAGTGAGTTGTTGAGGCGATGCCCTAATCATGGAATGGATGATCTAAGCCAAATCAATACTTTCTATAATGGCCTTAAACCTCACCACCAAGATTCACTAAATGCTTCCGCGGGAGGGAGTATTCATTTCAAGACATACCAAGAGGCTTTGACCATTATTGAGACTAAGGCAATGGTTCAAACAAACGATCCATTTGAAGAAAGAGTTCATGTTATCCAAAACACCTCTCAAACACCTTGTGATAACCAATTCCTTAAATACCACCAAGAGATCCTTCAACAAGTCAAACAAGGACAACAAGAAATGACTCAAGAGTTAGTTCAAGCTTTGAAGAGCTTGACATTGAACAATTCCTCAAACAATGTGAATGCCATCACCATTTCTTGTGTTACTTGTGGAGGTCCTCACTCTTATGAACAATGTGACAAGGTGCAAGGTTATCAAGGGGAATGCTATGCTTACCAAGAGGAACACCGTGAACACTTCAAGCCTAACATCAATCCAAATAATCTTTCTTACAAATCCCAAAATTACCTTACTCCACCCGGCTTTCCACCCCAACCACCCACCCAAATTCAACAAAATCCTCCTTAAATTTTAGCAAGGAATCAAGGGCAAAGACAACCATACCAAGGAAATAACTACAAGGCACCAAATCAATTTCAACCTCAAACAAGTACCTTTTATCCACCAAATCAAGGATTTACCTCTCAACCTTTACCTTTCCAACCTCAAGGTTTTCAAGGTTATGTGCCACAAGAGTTAAACACAATGGATCTTTTGCAAAAGATGAATCAAGAGAATGAAAAGAAATTCCAAGCTATAGACAAGAAAATGAATGACCAATTCAATAAGCTTTTCATGGCATTAAATCAAAGACCACAAGGAGCTTTACCTTCCAACACACAAACAAATCCTAGGGCCAATGTCAATGCTATTACAACAAGGAGTGGTACAACAACAAAGGATCCTTCACCTCCTAAACCTACTATTGCTCAACCCACTTGTGCTCCTACTTGTGATAAACCTTCTACTTCTACTCTACCTCCTCAAAGTGCTCCTATTCACTCAAACACACCTTCTCAACCACCTCATACTTCTCCTTTACCTTCCACACTTCCCAATGAAGAGGCTAACAAAGACAAATCTTCCACTACAACACCTAGTCCACCTACACCCAAACCTACTCTTCCATACCCTTCAAGGTTGAAAAAGGACAAGTTAAAGAACAAAGATGACATACAAGTCTCCAATTTCTTAAGGATGTTCAAGCAACTCAATATCAACATATCCTTTGCGGAAGCTCTTGCTTATATGCCAAAGTTTGCTAAGATGTTCAAGGATTTGCTCTCAAACAAAGAAAAATTGGTTGATTTGCCCAACACATCACTTAATGAAAATTGTTCCGCGGTGTTACTTAAAACCTTACCAACAAAACTTGGAGATCCGGGGCGCTTCTTGATACCTTGTAATTTTCCCGGTGTTGAAAATTGCATGGCTTTGGCGGATTTAGGGGCAAGCATAAATCTCATGCCTTTATCGGTTTGGAAACAACTCTCTCTTCCCGAGCTCACCCCCACTAGGATGACTCTTGAACTAGCCAACCGAACCATAGCTCACCCCGTAGGTATAGCGGAAGATGTGTTTGTAGGTGTGGATAAGTTTACCTTTCCGGCCGACTTTGTAGTGGTCGATTATGACATGGATCCTAGAGTGCCTTTGATTGTTGGTAGACCGTTTTTGAGAACGGGTCGTACCTTGATAGATGTAGCGGAAGGAGAATTAATTATGAGAGTAGAGGATGAAAAAGTGGTGTTTAAGTTAGGGAAAGTTTGTGATAGAAAAGAGGTTAAGGAGTCTAGACCTTGTGAGACGATTAACATTGTGGATGTGCTAGATGAAGTGTGTAATGAACACTTTCATGATGCTTGTAAGAATGCTAGTGATGAGATTCCACATATTGAAACCGTGGCCTCAATTGCTCCCTCTTTAACACCTTTTGGAGAGAGTGATTTCCTCTTGGAGGAATTTGAGTCCAACTTTCTTGGTGATGATGATTCTCCCATTAATTGGGAAGAAGATATTCTTACAATCCAAAAGTTGCTCAATGAGGACCCTATTCCTTCCCCTATTCCACAAGAAATTACCATTGAGGAACCTTCCATAGTGAAACCTTCCATAGAGAGTCCACCTCCCATTGAACTTAAGGAACTTCCATCCCACTTAGAATATGCTTTCTTAGAAGGAAAAGACCAATTACCGGTGATTATTGCTAAGGAATTGAAAGAGGATGAGAAGGAGCAACTCATTGAAGTCCTTAAGAAACATAAGAAAGCTTTAGCATGGAAAATATCCGACATAAGGGGAATTGATCCACATTTTTGTACTCACAAAATCCTTATGGAGGATGATTATAAACCCGCCATTCAAAACCAAAGGAGAGTTAACCCAAAAATTCATGAGGTTATTAAGAAGGAAGTGATTAAACTCTTAGATGCGGGTATGATTTACCCCATTTCCGACTCTCCATGGGTTAGCCCGGTTCATTGTGTTCCAAAGAAGGGTGGAATCACCGTGGTGCCTAATGAGAACAATGAGCTTATTCCCACGAGACTTGTAACCGGTTGGAGAGTTTGCATTGATTATAGAAAACTCAATGAGGCAACTAGGAAAGACCATTTCCCGCTTCCTTTTATGGATCAAATGCTTGAACGCTTAGCGGGAAATGAGTACTATTGTTTTCTTGATGGCTTTTCGGGTTATTTCCAAATCCCAATTGACCCTAAGGATCAAGAAAAGACTACATTCACTTGTCCATACGGTACATTTGCTTACAAGAGGATGCCTTTTGGCCTATGTAATGCACCGGGGATGTTTCAAAGGTGCATGATGGCAATTTTCCATGATATGATAGAGCAAACCATGGAGGTTTTTATGGATGACTTTTCCGTATTTGGGAACTCCTTTAGCTCTTGTCTCACCAATCTTGAGAGAATGCTTAAGCGTTGTGAGGAAACACGTTTGGTGCTTAATTTGGAGAAATGTCACTTTATGGTGAAAGAGGGGATTGTTTTAGGACACAAGATATCAAATAAGGGATTAGAAGTTGATCGAGCCAAAATTGATGTGATTGCTAAGCTTCCCCCACCCACCTCGGTTAAAGGTGTGAGGAGTTTCTTAGGTCATGCGGGTTTTTATAGGCGCTTTATACAAGATTTCTCTAAGATAGCTAGACCGATGACTCATCTCTTGGAGAAAGAGGCTCCTTTCATTTTTGACCAAGCTTGTTTAGAATCTTTTGAGACACTTAAGGAAAAATTGACAAAGGCTCCCGTTTTGGTTTCTCCAAATTGGGAATTACCTTTTGAGCTTATGTGTGACGCTAGTGATTATGCGGTGGGGGCCGTCTTAGGACAAAGAGTTAATAAGCATTTCCAACCTATACACTATGCGAGTAAAACCATGACCGGTGCACAACTTCATTACACTACCACGGAAAAAGAGTTGCTTGCTATAGTATATGCTTTTGAGAAGTTTAGACCATACCTTGTGCTTTCCAAAACCATAGTGTATACGGATCATTCCGCTCTCAAGTATCTTATGACAAAACAAGATGCTAAGCCTAGGCTTTTGAGATGGGTTTTGTTGCTTCAAGAGTTTAAGATAGAGATTCGTGATAAAAAAGGGGCCGAGAATTTAGCGGCGGATCATTTGAGTAGACTTGAGCATCCTTTTCAAGGAGATTTCCCACATCAAGAAATTAATGAATCCTTTCCATTAGAGGAGCTCATGTCTATCTCTTCCCAAGAGGATGCCACACCTTGGTTTGCGGATATTGCAAACTATCTTGTGGGCAATGTGCTTATTGAGGGTCTTACTTACCAACAAAAGAAAAAGTTTCTTAAGGAAGTTAAGTATTACTTTTGGGATGATCCATATCTTTTTAGGCAATGTGCGGACCAAATCATTAGACGGTGTGTAGATGGGCCCGAGGCATTTAAAATCTTAGAAGCATGTCATAAAGGACCTACGGGTGGACATTTTGGGCCGAACTACACCGCCAAGAAAGTCTTTGATTCGGGTTACTATTGGCCTTCCATTTACAAGGATGCCCAAGAGATGGTGAAATTTTGTGATGTTTGTCAAAGACAAGGAAAAATTACACAACGTGATGAAATGCCACAAAATTTTATCCAAGAGTGTGAGATATTTGATGTATGGGGAATAGATTTCATGGGACCTTTTCCATCCTCTAAGGGAAACAAGTATATACTTGTGGCGGTGGATTATGTGTCCAAATGGGTGGAGGCTAAAGCCTTACCTACTAATGATGCTAGAGTGGTTGTAAAGTTCTTGAAACAATTGTTTGCTAGATTTGGTGTACCTCGGGCCATCATAAGTGATCGTGGTACGCACTTTTGTAATGACCAATTCACGAGAGTTATGAAGAAATATGGAGTGAATCATAGACTTTCTACCGCGTATCACCCTCAAACAAATGGCCAAACCGAGGTCACAAATCGTGGTTTAAAGAGAATTTTAGAGAGAACGGTGGGAGAGCATAGAGCTTCTTGGTCGGATAAGCTTGATGATGCTTTGTGGGCGTTTAGGACGGCTTTTAAGACACCAATTGGTTGTACTCCTTATAGGCTTGTCTATGGAAAAGCGTGCCACCTCCCATTTGAGTTAGAACATAAGGCATCTTGGGCTCTCAAGTGGGCTAACTTTGATTTAAACCAAGCCGGTTCACATAGGAAAGATCAAATCAATGAGATGGATGAGTTGAGAGCCAATGCCTATGAGAATTCTTTGCTATACAAGGAAAAGACTAAGAAATTGCATGATGCTAAGATTAAGAATCGTGAGTTCAAAGTTGGAGAGCCGGTTCTTCTCTTTAACTCAAGATTAAAGCTTTTTGCGGGCAAGCTTAAGTCGAGATGGTCCGGTCCATTCACTATTGCTCAAGTGTTTCCATATGGAACTCTTGAGTTGTCCCAACCCGATGGTCCAAATTTTAAAGTGAATGGTCACCGTGTTAAGCATTACTTTGGGGAGGACATTTCCGTCACTCATTTCATGCTTTGGAGCTTATGGAGGAGGCCCTTGTATCCGGTTCACTTCGTTACTTTAGTGATTTTTCATTGACACCTTGTGCTTAAACTTGATTTCACTAATAGTAGTCCTTTCCTTAACTTGGGTTAAGCAAAGTCTATTCATTGTCATAAGTGTAGGGGAAGTTTTTATACTTCCATGCTCTTAAACATTGAGGACAATGTTTAGCTTAAGTGTAGGGGGGTCTTCTATCGAAGTGACCTTACCTAGAACTTGTCATTGTCTTGCATGATAACATGGAAAATTAATTTTTCAACATTTTTCAAATTTTTGATCTACTTTGGCCAACAAAAATATGCATTCATAATTTTTGCATCAATCATTTTTCATTTTGCATATCACATTTGCATTGTATATATCTTTTCTTTTATTTTGCATCAAAAATAGATAAAAATATAAATATAATAAAACATGGTTTTAACAAATTTAGACTTCTTTGACATATTAGGCCCACCATGGATATTTTGACTCAACCCGAGTTTGCTTATCTTAGCACTCTCTAGCTAGTATCCTTAACCATGTAGTCCTTCATTGGTCTATTAGGCTAAGCTTCCACCAATTTCATTCTTTGAAATTTTAAATTTGTGGAGAATGGGAAATGATAGAGTTGAAGCAAGTATAAAAGGGCTAGATAGACTTCATGGCAATTACTTGTGGCTAAACCCTTCTCTTCTTTATCTCTACTTTCTTCGCTTGTATATAATTGTTAATAAATAATCAAGTACGGTTTTAATTGGTTCGTAATCTCTTATGCATTTTTGGCTAATCATTTATGGTTGATATGAGTACGTCTTAAGATTCTAAGTTAGCACGTTTTATGTGTACTAGACTTGTGTCATGCTCCATATTTAGCGGGTGTTTTTCCTTTTCTTCTTTTCAAATTTCTTTGTGAGGAATAAAGAAAAATAAGAGCGGCTTATAAAAAAAATGAGTGGCTAGAAAAAAAAAAAAAAAGAAAAAAATAATGCAAGACTCCCAAGAGGGGCAGTGTGGTGTTAATTATAGTGACTATTGAGTTCCAATATTACCTTGACGGGTTGCGGGGATTCAATAGATTGCTCCAATCCAATATTACCTTGACGGGTTGCGGGGTTGAAGATCCAAAATCTCAAAAAGATGCGGATGTAAATTATTGCGTGAGTTTTATTTTTCTTTTCTTAGCGAGTGTGTAGTTACTTATGAAAGCATGGCATGAGGATTTTACACATAAGGCGAATGACTTATTACTCTTAATACGGACTTATATTAATTGTGAGCGGATTTTCAAGTAATGGATGAGAAGATTACTTAGGATTAAAACCGTCCTTCCTTATTTTTGGATTTTACACTTCTTATATTTCACGCTTGAATAATGACAAATTTGCCCACAAGCAATTTGCTCAAATAATAATCGGTTCCACATTTAATTGTCATGAATAAGTTGATGCACTTTTTACTTGTGAATGCAATGATCCCATTTACTAGCTTGGTATGGGGAAAGTGAAACTTGAGGGTGATAAGTGTCCATGGTACCCAAGCCCTAATCCAAGTCATTGAGTTCTTTATGAGTTATTCCCATCAAAACCATTTCAAGAAAAATCAAAAAGATATAGATAGAATTGTATTTTGATCCATTGCATTGTTAAAAGTCAAAATCATGCATCATCTAGCTTAGAGTAGTGTAGATGCATCTCATATGGCCAAGGTGGATTAATTATGAGGGAAATGTTAATTTTTAAGCCTTGAAAGATAATATTGCATGAGGACATGACAATGCTCAAGTGTAGGGGAATTTGATATGAGCTTAAACTCATATCCTTTTATCAACAAATAACCCTAAAACATGAAGCAAAATACCCTTTTATATTGTAAAAAGCAGTGTTATGTGGTATGTTTGTGTTTGTGTGATCTTATGTAGGTAAAAAGATACTATTTCAAGCAAACAAGGAAAAACCAAGCTCAAATGGATGAAAAAGACAAAAGAGGATCAAAAGTGACAAGACTTTGAAGTCAAAGGACCTATCTTGACAATTTGTGAAAGTTGGAGGACTTAAAGTGCAAATAAAGGAAAGTCAAGATTAAAGTCAAATTTGGTCAACTACAAAGTCAACTCAAGTCAAAGGGCCATTTTTGTTGAAGAATCAAAGTTGAAGGGTCAAAAAATGACAAAGGAATGAAGATATTAGCCTTAACTAGCAATCTGCCAAGTCAAGGGACTTAATTTGCCAAGTTTGGAAAGTATTGCAAGTTGAATCCATGTGCTTAGGCTATTAACCAATCAGAAACAAGGAAGCAAGTCACACGGATCAAATAATTAAATCCCACTCACAGCCGTCACATTTAATGCCAAATCACAACAGTGTGATCCACAACACTCTTTCTCTACCAATCAAAAGCTGCCACGTGTCCTTCTCTTTCAACAAGATATTTTCCAGGAACGGGTTTGAGATAGAGGGCATTTCAAGTGAAGATCAAAACATCAAAGTTGCTCGTTTTGAAGAGACGAATCCAATGGTGTTAACCAATTAACATATAATCCATTGAATCAAAAATCCCCAAAATGTGTTCATCACCTTTAAAGAAGATTTGCAGAATTCTTCCACGTGTCAAGTGATGATTGGCTCAAACACGTCACAACTCCAACAGAATCTCTCTTATCTTGCCTATAAATACTTAGCTAGTACTTCATTTGTCATTGTAGCTTAATTTTGAAAACACCTAGTTCTCTAAATTTCCTTTTCCCTTTTTCCCTCCTTTTCACCTAACTACTCAAGAGTCTGACAAACTCTTGAGTTAGTTAGTTAGTTAGAACCTTGTAACTACCTTTTGTAACTGATTTCATCAATAAAAATTCAAATTCAAGTTTTCCCGCCAAATTCTGTTTCTTAAATTCCTGTTGAATCTTGTTGATCTTGGATATACTAGTTGCTGTTTGATGTTAGTTATGATCAACCATTGATCATAGCTTACATTGGTGGAGTTTTGTTGCTGTTTGATCAGAGTTCAAGTTCTTTCCATTGATCTTGAAGTTTTCATGGCAGATTGATGAATTGTAGCTGTTTAGATTGTTGATTTGAGTTGATAGCTAGTGATAGGTGGTGGTATCACTAGGGCAAGAGAGCTCAGCGCTCCTCTTCTACCCAAAGGATCTCTACAATAGGTTTCTGAGTTTCTGATTTTTGTTCCTCTAAACAAGTACTTGTATGCTCAATTTCTTAGTGTAAACTTGATGGCTACATGTTATACTTGATTAGTTGCTGATTGATTGTGTTTGAGTGTTTGTAGTTTAGCTATCTCATACTTGTGCTTGTGTTTAGTCTTGTAGTTTTAAGCTCATTTTCAGTACTTTTCAGTCCTATAGCTACTTACTGCTCTTGCCTTTGTTATTGCTTGTTCTTAGCTTATATTCACTTCATTTTGTCCATTGAATCAAGATTGTAAAAGCTTTTGTATCAGTTCAAATCATAACTCATAAATCCTTTGTTAAAGTTTGATCAAAATCAGATAAAGGTGTGTTTGGGACTAGTTGTAAATCAGTTTTTAAGTGTTGTTAATTGGTGTTTAAGTGTTCATTTCTACTCATTAGAAGTTAACAAGTAGTTTTGAGTCAATTGCAAGTCAATAAAATAGTCAAACAGGCAATTGGTAATCAAAAAGTTTGGGTCATACTAGTATTCAGCTTTTAGTTCAAAACTTGCCAAATTCATTTGATTGTTTCTCATTCAATACTTGATGAAATTTGCTCAAACCAATTTCTAGTTATAGCTTATAACATAATCTTTCAGTATCTAGAAGGAAATTCTACAGTTTCAAGAAATAAGCAAGAAAACAGCTTATTAGTTAAGGCCTTAGCATTTTGCATTCTCTGATGTGAAAGGCTGACTGATTTGTTAGATCTCATTATCCACTTCATAAAACTAGCTGTTTTCTTTCACAAACCTGTTTAGTAAGTGTTGAATATGAGATTTTGAGATTTTGAGCTTTTTCCAAAATCTGGTCAACGTTTGGTCAACATAAGCTCATTTGAGCTTATTTTCAGATATCTAGCTTATTACTGGATGAAATTTGTTCTAATTTGATTTCCCCTTCCTTAAATCAAGAGCTTAATCAGTTTTGATAATAAAATCAAGTTGTGGATGTTTGGATTATGCTATAGCTTATTTTGAGCTTATTAATAAGCACTCTTTTGCTTATCTTGAACTTTTAGCTTATTTCCTTGAACACACGTAGTTGTAATTGGATTTTAAAAGTTTTGCAAGTTGTTTCAGCTTAATTGGTTGAGAAATAAGCTCAAACGAGCTTATTCTTTCTTTGTGCCCGTTTTTAGTAGAAAAGTTTTGAAAATTGCACTTTAGTCCCTGGTTTTCAATTAGTGTTTAAACCTAGCTTAATCTTCCTTATTTTGTGGTAATTGCAAAAGTTAGTCCCTGGAATTTGTTAGTTGTTAAATTTCAGTTTTAAAGTTTGTTAGTTTGTTAACATTTGGTTAGTTTGTTAAAGTTTTTACAAGTCTAGTCCTTATAGTTAACTGTTTTACATTTTTAGTCCTTATAACTTTTAGAATTTACATTTCAAGCATTTACATTTCATAGAAATTACATTTTCAGTCCTTATAGTTTTATATTTTGCATTTTAATATTTTACTTGAATAAAATTTGGAATTTGCAATTTGTTTTACGTATAAGTAGGTTTATATTTTTCATTTTTACTTAGTGTTGTTTGAATTAGCAATAGATTACCAAGCAAGCTTGAACAACCAAAAACAATTATAAATTTGATATTGATTGGACTTTCTATTAGTTAAGAACTGAGAAAACGAACTTGCATTATACACATTTCAAGTGTCATAATAAGTAACTTTCTAAAAATAGCAGGTTTCCAAAAATAGAAAGTTTCCAAAAATAGTAAGTTTCCTGAAATAGAAAGTTTCCAAAAATAGTAAGTTTCTTGAAATAGAAAGTTTCTATAAATAGAAATAAGCTGAATTAATAAGTCCAAAATATCAGCTAGTGCTTATTAGTCATAAGTTATAAGTCATGATAATTTATTAGTAAAGTCTATTAAATTAAATACTTAGGCTAAAGTGTTTATTATGGTTTATTAATTAATAAATATCATGGTTAATTTAATAAAACTTTACCTTATTTCAATTAATTAAATTAAGCATAGTTTTTAATTTAATTAAGTCAAATAAAATACTTAGGTTATAACATATATTATTAATTCTAATAATATAACCTAAGTCATGATTTTAATTAAATAAATTAATAGTTCATGTAAATTAATTTAATTAATTAATTACCAAAAAATGTCTAAATTAAATTGTACCCGAGACCCGAAACCCGAGGCAAACCAAACCGAGCCAAACACCCCCACACAGCCAGCGGCTGGTGGTGGTGGCTGACGGCTAAGCAGCCTTGGCTGCAGCCGCTGGTTGTCGCTGCTGGGCCAACGGTTCACGCCGGCCTTCGCCAGTTCCCCCTGTGGAGCCATGTACCCACCGGTAATGAGCCGGTTCCCACTGTTGCACCAAGGTTCCCCACTGTGGGGCCTTGGTTGCTGCTGCCCGAACACAAACCACACCGAGCCCCTTTGGGGGTCCCAGCTGTTGGTGGAAAAGCCCACCGAGAGCCAAGGGCTCTCGGTTTGTGTACGCCGAACCAAAACAAACACCAAACACACCCTTTTCTTGATTACCTCATAATCAAAACATGTTTATTTTTAAGCTTTTAAGATTCGTGTTCATATAATCAAAATAAAAATAAAAAGATTAAGGTTTAGTCAATACCAAATGCGTGGATGAAAAGAGTATCGAATCACGAACACGTACATGTGAAAACCCAAGATCAAATCACAAAAATCGCCCTTGTTTTCTTCCTTGTGTGTCGCGGCTAGGAGGTGAGAGGGGGCTAGAGTTCTTTTATTTTTCTTGTAAATGTGTTTTTCCCTGGGGATTAATGTTTACTAGTTGGATTCAATATGGGTCGGGCCATGAGGCCCTTCCCTTTCTTTTCTTGCCGCGACATACACACAAGCCCAACACCATTTAATTAGTTTTTCGTGTCTTAAATATTATACATATGTATTCGTGTTTTTGGTGTTGTGTATTAAATTTTTACGTAATTGTTTATCGTGCATTAATAATATACTAAATACTTGTAATTTAATGTTCGTGACACGTGTCGTATATTATTAATAGAAAGTTTTAATTTGGTCGTGTTTTCACGTAGAGTACTGTTCATGATATTTTATGTGGGTTTTACAACTCTTCCCCTCTTAAAAGAATAATTCGTCCCCGAATTATAGATAACATAACTGAAAGAGAACATACCCGAATCAAAACTCGAAATGAGGGTAAGAAGTCCGGATAGACTCCTACGTCTCCCAAGTGGCTTCCCGCTCAGGATGGTCCCTCCAAAGGATTTTGACGAATGGAATTGTCTTCTTCCTCATGACTCGCTCTTGACGATCAAGAACTCTTTCGGTAAGAAATATCCTCACGAATCTACTCGAGTGGATACTGAACCATATGTAGGGGATGATAATTGTACCCTCTGAGTAAGGACACATGGAAAATGTTGTGGACGTGAGATAGCTGCGGAGGTAAAGCCAGACGATATGATAACTCACCGACACGTTCGAGGATATCAAACGGTCTGATAAAATGAGGACTTAGTTTTCCCTTAATTCCAAAACGCTTAACTCCACGTGCTGGTGATACCTTGAGAAAGACATGATCACCTACGTTGAAGTACAAATCTCTACGGTGCTTGTCGGCATAGCTCTTTTGACGTGCACGAGCTTCCTACAGTTTCGCCTTGGCGACGACAACCTTCTCATTGGTCACCTCTATCATCTCCGGACCCTCAAGAATTTACTCACCAACTTGATCCCAGCAGATTGAGGCGCGACACTTCTTGCCATACAACATCTCAAATGGTGCACACTTGATACTGGCGTGCCAACTGTTGTTGTATGCGAACTCTACTAAGCATATATAGTCGTCCCAACTTCCTGTCCATTATAGGGCACAAGCTCGCAGCATGTCTTCTAGTGTCTGAATGGTACGCTCCGACTGTCCGTCTGTCTGAGGATGTAAAGTCGTGCAAAGCTTAAGTCTGGTTCCCTAAGCTTTTTGAAGACTTCTCCAAAACCGAGATGTAAAACGAGGATCTATGTCTGAGATGATGCTGGATGGAGTACCATGTAGTCTCATGATCTCCTTCTGATAGATATCCGCCAATTTGCTTACTGAATCATCCTTGCGGATTGATAGGAAATGAGCGGATTTGGTCAGTCGATCAAGAATAACCCAAATGGCGTCAAGCTTTCTTTTGGTCTACGGAAGTCCGGTGACAAAGTCCATGGAGATCTTGTCCCACTTCCACTCTGAAATGTCTAATGGTTGTAGTAAACCACTAGATCGCTGATGCTCAATCTTAACCTGCTGACAGGTAAGACATTTAGAGACAAAGGTAGCTGATAGGTGTGAAAACACCCATCCTTTTACCACTTAATTCTGGCTAAAACGAGACTAAAACACGTATTTAATATCATTTGTTTGGAATTATGCGTGGTTTTTGTGTTTACTGTGTTTTCAGAGTCGACCGGATGAATAATGAAGAAAACATGGGATTGCACGGGTTTTATCAAGGAAAAAGACTCAAGACGAAGTCTATTGTCCAAGAGATGCAAAAGAGTTGAAGTCATTGTGCCTATTTGAAGATTTATCGAAGAATAGAGCCAAAGATGGAAGATTCATATATGTCGAAGAACTCGAGTCTATTAAATAAAAGATTATAAGACGAGTTGGAATTATTCACCGACACTTCTCAAATCCAAGTCGGAAACGTTTATTTAAAGATGCGTGAAGACTAAAGAAGAAAGAAGAAAAAGGAGCCCAAACCAAAGCCCAATCAAAAAGCCCACCACCATTACACACGCCTATATAAAGGCCTTACCTCACTTAGTTACACTTAGTTAGTTTTTAGTTTTTGATTTTCTCTAGTTTTAGAGAGAGAAAGTTCTAAAATTTCTCTCAATAGATTTCATCTTTTTCTCTTTCTAGATCAAAACTTTGTATTACTTTTTCATTAATCAAGTTCAAGTTTTTATCTTTTAATCTTTAATCTCATCCTTCCTTTCTTTTATTTTGATTGATTTTGGTACAAATCTCGTATGATCCGTGTTGTTCATCAATGATTTGTGCTTAAAAAGTTGATTACTTTTTATGTTTCCTTAAGTTTATACATAAATAAGCTTTGAGATCCTTGTTCTTATTGGCTTATTTGTTGGTTTAGCTTATTTACTTTTTAAGGTTTTTATGAAAAGTTCATCTTTTTATTGATTTGATTTAAAAGTTGTTTATTTTAAGCTTAGATAAAGTGTTTTTAGTGCTTATTTGATCAGCTTACTATTGGATTCGAGCTTGTTAGGGAGTTAGCTTATTCCATAAGCTCATTTCCTTGCTTTTTATTCGGATCAGCACAATTTTCGGAAAGGGCAAAGCCCTTTTCCCATCGAATATTCCGACCAGCAACATCCAACCCTTTCCGATTGAGTCCAATCGGAATAGGGTTTTGTTTTTTGATTTGATCAATTTTGTGTATTCCGACGGTAAGAATTTTCACATTCCGATTGGCCTTAGATTCAGGTATTCCGATTGGCCCTCTTATCACACATTCCGATTGTGCCTCTTTGGGAACATTCCGATTGCTCCACCTTTCCCCACATTCCGATCAGTTGGTTACTCCCATATTCCGATCAGTAGATCGGAATATATTCCTATTACACCTCTTTTTCCCTTATTCCGATTTAGCTTGTCTTGCTTTGTTCCGTTCTTACTTTCTTTTAGTACTTTTCAATTAAGTTCATATTTTTTACCAAGTTTTCCAAGAGTTAGTTTTTATTGAGTGTTCATTTATTTTATATTAAAATCTTTAAGTTTTCAACATTTATTTTTAAACTCGTTTCTTACTTTAAACTTTCAAGTCTTTAATTTTACCCTTCGACACTTAATTAATTGTTATTAGTTTAAAATAGATAAACAACCAAACTCCTTTTTATTAACCAAGAACAAATCATTCCACTTAGAGCCGAGATCAATTCGAGAGGATATCGAGAGAATAAAATCTGAACCCATACAAAATCACTTCTATCAAATGGCGCCGCTGCCGGATCTTCTCGTTAAGATCAAAAGTTTTTTGTGAGAACTTGGATTTTGGGATCCGTTCCCCGTGAACGTTAATTTTTCATAAAAATTTTCAAAAAAAAAAATCCTAAAAAATATAAAATTTTCAAAAATACAAAAAAATTAAAAAACATAAAAACCAAAAATATTTTTGCTTTGTTTTTCTTTGTTCGTTCTTTTGCAGGTGTATGCGCACTCGATCCACATCTTATCAAGAGCCCGAGCCTCTCGATCACTTAGACATGGCCGGTGTACAAAACAATAATAACATACCACCTCCAAACAACAATAATAACAACAACAACCCACCTTTCAACAACATGAATAACAACAACAATGAGCCTCAACCGGATAATCGCCCGATGATTGAACTGCTGCAAGCTCATGTCGATGGCAACACTGATCCAATTGTCATACCTCCAATTGCCGCCAACAATTTCGAGCTCAAATCAGGCTTTATCCAGATGGTCTCCGCTCAACCATTCTTGGGACGTACCATTGATGACCCACATGACCATATCAAGAGATTCTTGCAACTCACCAACACGGTCAAGTTCAATGGTGTTCCACAAGAAGTTATCAGGTTACAACTTTTTCCCTTTTCTTTAGAGGGACAAGCCCGGCATTGGCTTGCTAAGGAACCGCCACAGAGTATTCTCTCGTGGACGGATTTGGAAACAAAGTTCATCAATTACTTTTTCCCACCCTCTCGTACTACCGCTTTGCGGAATAAGATCATAAATTTTGAACAACAGTACGATGAGTCGTTCAGTAAATCTTGGGATCGTTTTAAAGATCTTTTGAGAAAATGCCCACAACATGGTTTTACCAAAGTACATCAAATTAATACTTTTTATAATGGTTTAAGCATGAGTGACCAAGATTCACTAAACAGTGCCTCGGGGGGGGGGTAATCTTTTGGCTAAGACATCCAATGCTGCTTGGGACATCATTGAGAATAAGTCTCGTGTGCAAACCAAGAGTGTTAGGACCAATGTCGCTAGTGCTAGCACTAGTGACAGCGACAAGCGACTAGACAAAATCACTGTGCTTCTTGAATCGCTTGTCACCCACACCGTCAGCAACAACAACAGCAACAACGCTAAAAACGCTCAAGTTAACGCTGTCAGCCAACCTTGTGAGATATGCGGTGGTCCTCACTCTTACACAACGTGTACCGCCACCCACGACTACCCTGCTGAGAATGTGAATGCGGCATATGGCACCTATCCTCAACCTGCTTATCAAGCTAGACCTCAAGGTGACCGTAATTTGCTTAGCTACCGTTCCAACAACTATCTTTCACCACCCGGTTTTCCTCCAAGCAACCCAAACCAACAACAAAACCTCAATCGCCCTACTCAACAACAACAACAACCTCGTACACCATACATCCCTCCTCACAAGCAGCAACAACCACCTCAACGAAACAACCAAGTCTACCAGCCACATGCTTATCAACCACCCGCATACACTGCTCCTTCCAACCAAACCCCCGCATCACATCAAGACATTGGAACCTACATGAGGACTAACGATGTGATCGTGGATAATCTCCAACAGGAAGTGCGCAACTTGAAAGCAGACCTGATGAAACAAGGGAATGATCTGAGAGCTGATATGAAGAACACTATGGATAGTCAAACAAATGATTTAAGAAACATGATGGCTAGTTTCTTCCACGGTAATCAACCCTCTTCTTCGGGTACTCTTTCGAGTAACACCGTTGCGAATCCAAGAGGGGAGATGAAAGCAATCACTACTCGAAGTGGCAAAGGTACCAAGGAACTCGAGCTTCCTATACCTCCACCGGTGATTGTGACTAAGGAGAACGAGTCACCTGCTCCTATTCCTCATCCTTCTCCTTCCCCAATTTCTCCACCTCTTCCTTCTACCCCTCCTCCACCCAAGGATGTGAGTGATCCTATTCTCCCAAAGCCTTCCTCTTCTTCCAATATACCTTATCCATCTAGGTTGAGGAAAGAGAAGCTCAAAAGCAAGGACGATATTCAGGTTTCTAACTTTCTTAAGATGTTTAAACAACTGAATTTCAATATCTCCTTCGCTGAGGCTCTCGCTCACATGCCCAAGTATGCAAAAATGTTTAAAGATCTTCTGAGCGACAAGGAAAAGCTCCTCGATATTGCCAACACCCAACTTAATGAGAATTGCTCTGCAGTGCTCTTAAGGAAATTGCCAACCAAGCTTGGTGATCCGGGTCGTTTCTTAATTCCTTGCAATTTCCCGGGAGTAGAGAATTGCATGGCCCTAGCCGATTTAGGTGCCAGTATTAATCTTATGCCTCTAAGCGTTTGGAAGCAATTATCTCTCCCAGAGCTAGTCCCCACTAAAATGACTTTGGAATTAGCTAACCGTACGTTGCTTATCCAGTGGGGATAGCCGAAGACGTCTTTGTAGGAGTCGACAAATTCACTTTTCCTGCTGATTTCGTCGTCGTCGACTACGAGATGGACCCTCGTGTTCCTTTGATTGTGGGTCGTCCATTCCTGAGGACCGGTCGCACTCTTATCGATGTTGAAGCCGGTGAGCTTATCATGAGAGTGGGTGACGATAAAATCGTCTTCAACATGGGAAAGTTGTCTAAACAACCTTATTCAAACGAGAGTGTTAATTGTATTGACGTTCTCGATGAGGCTTGTGAAGAACACTTCCAAAATGCTTGCAAAAGTATTCCTACCTCTCTTCCCAATGTTGAAACCGTTTCCTCTATTGATTCATCGCTGTCTTTATTTGGAGAAAGTGATTTGTTTTGGAAAAATCTTGAAGACACCATGGGAGATGTGAATTTAGCTACTGATGATACTCCTACCGATGGGGCCGAAGACATGCATTTCTTTGACAATCTTCTCCACGAAGACACTATTTCTCCTCCATCTCCCACGGTCATTGCCATCGATACTCCGACTTTGAAAACTCCTCCCGTCGAAAATCCTCCGGATTTAGAACTTAAGGAGTTGCCGCCCCATCTCGAGTATGTATTCCTTGAAGAAGAGAAGAAGTCGCCAGTCATCATTGCTAAGGACCTAAAGGAAGAAGAAAAAGCCCGACTTATCACCGTGTTGAAATATCATAAGAAGGCTATTGCTTGGAAAATCTCGGATATTCGTGGAATTGATCCTCACTTCTGCACACACAAAATTCTCATGGAGGACGACTTTAAGCCCACAATTCAAAGCCAACGAAGGGTGAATCCAAAAATCCATGAAGTCATCAAAACAGAGGTTATCAAACTTCTTGATGCGGGTATGATTTACCCTATTTCGGATTCACCATGGGTTAGTCCAATCCATTGTGTGCCCAAGAAGGGCGGAATAACCGTTGTTCCCAAGGAACACAACAAGTTGATTTCCACTCGTCTCGTTACTGGGTGGAGAGTTTGTATAGACTATCGCAAACTCAATGATGCCACGAGAAAGGATCATTTCCCTCTACCTTTTATGGACCAAATGCTTGAACGTTTAGCTGGTAATGAATATTACTGCTTTCTTGATGGTTTCTCGGGTTATTTCCAAATACCCATCGACCCCCAAGATCAAGAGAAGACTACATTTACTTGTCCCTATGGCACATTTGCGTACAAAAGGATGCCTTTTGGTTTATGTAATGCCCCCGGGACTTTCCAAAGGTGCATGTTAGCTATTTTCCATGACATGGTTGAACAAACCATGGAAGTCTTCATGGATGATTTCTCGGTCTTCGGGGATTCCTTCTCTTCTTGCCTTACCAATTTGGAACGTATGCTTAAGCGGTGCGAAGACACTCGCCTTGTTCTGAATTGGGAAAAAAGCCATTTTATGGTCAAAGAAGGCATCGTGCTAGGAAACAAAATTTCCAAAGCCGGTCTTGAAGTAGACCGTGCTAAAGTCGATGTTATCGCCAAGTTTCCTCCACCTTCAACCGTGAAGGGTGTGAGAAGTTTCCTGGGTCATGCGGGCTTCTACCGTCGATTCATCAAAGATTTTTCTCAAATCGCTCGCCCGATGACCCACCTCTTGGAAAAAGATACTCCTTTTATCTTTTCCAAAGAGTACCTTGAAGCCTTCAACTCGCTTAAGGATAAGCTAACTAAGGCACCCATCTTGGTTACCCCTAATTGGGAGCTTCCCTTTGAGTTGATGTGCGATGCTAGTGATTTTGCTATTGGAGCGGTTCTGGGATAGAGAGTGAACAAACACTTCCAACCAATCCATTACGCTAGCAAGACAATGACGGGGGCACAATTGCATTATACGACAACCGAAAAAGAGCTTTTAGCTGTTGTCTATGCCTTTGAAAAATTTCGCCCCTATCTTGTCCTTTCCACCACAATTGTGTATACCGATCATTCCGCGCTGAAGTACTTGTTGACAAAGAAAGATTCCAAACCAAGACTTCTTCGTTGGGTTTTGCTACTCCAAGAATTTAAAATCGAAATTCGCGATAAAAAAGGAGCTGAAAACCTAGCCGCGGATCATCTCAGCAGACTTGAGGATCCTTACCAGGGGGATCATCCGAACAAAGAAATCAATGATTCTTTTCCCCTGGAGACCTTAATGTCTATCAACTCGACTGCTGATGAAACCCCATGGTTTGCGGACATTGCAAACTACTTGGCGGGTGGAATTCTCGTTGACGGGTTAACATCCCAGCAAAAGAAAAAGTTATTCAAAGACATCAAGACTTACTTTTGGGATGACCCGTATCTTTTCAAACAATGTGCCGACTTGATTATTCGCCGATGTGTTGATGGACCGGCAGCTTTCGAAATCCTTGATGCTTGCCACAAAGGACCCACTGGTGGTCACTTTGGTCCCAACTACACCGCCAAAAAAGTGTTTGATTCGGGATTTTATTGGCCCACCATCTATCGTGATGCTCACGAGATGGTTAAACGATGTGATGCTTGCCAAAAACAAGGCAAGATCACTCATAAGGATGAGATGCCTCAGAATTTCATACAAGAATGTGAAATCTTTGATGTTTGGGGTATCGACTTTATGGGGCCATTCCCTTCATCTAAAGGAAACAAATACATCCTTGTAGCCGTTGACTACGTTTCAAAGTGGGTTGAAGCCAAAGCTTTACCTACTAATGATGCAAGGGTGGCTTGTAACTTTTTGAAATCGCTGTTCGCTCGATTCGGCGTCCCTCGTGCTATTATCAGTGACCGCGGGACTCATTTTTGCAACGATCAATTTGCAAGAGTCATGGCTAAGTATGGTGTCAATCACCGTCTTTCCACCGCTTATCATCCCCAAACCAATGGGCAGGCCGAGATATCCAACCGTGGATTGAAGCGAATTTTAGAGCGTACTGTGGGAGAGCATCGTGTCGCGTGGGCCGATAAGTTAGATGATGCTCTGTGGGCTTTCCGTACTGCTTACAAGACCCCAATCAGTTGTACACCTTATCGTCTTGTGTACGGGAAAGCATGCCACCTTCCCATCGAGCTGGAGCATAAGGCGCACTGGGCCTTGAAGTGGGCTAACTTCGACATCAACAAAGCCGGTGATCATCGCAAGATTCAACTCAACGAGCTAAACGAATTGAGGAATGAAGCTTATAAGAACTCGCTGATCTACAAAGAGAAGACGAAGATCCTTCATGACGCAAAAATCAAGAACCGAGAGTTCCACGTTGGTGATCAAGTCTTACTTTTTAACTCTCGGTTGAAGATCTTCTCTGGCAAGTTGAAGAGCCGTTGGTCTGGTCCATTCACCGTCACCAAAGTCTTTCCGTATGGGACCATTGAGCTTTCTCAGCCAAATGGGCTCAATTTCAAGGTGAATGGCCAGCGTCTGAAGTTGTACTTTGGTGAGGACATCTCTCAGTAGATGATTCCATCCCTCACCACGTTCCCCATGAACTAATTTTGGGTCGAGTCAGGCTCGTGACTCGGTTATCAAAAACAAGCGCTCCTCGGGAGGCAGCCCGAGTATCTATCTTTTTATGTTTTAACCTCCTAAGTGTAGGGGGACCTGTATAGGTGTTTGTTTTTGTGTGGTGATGTGATTATAGGGATGAATGCACTCTTGGAATCTTTGAAGAACCGTGCTCCCGCGTTATCCGAAATCCGGTTCTATCTCTCAACTATCGTGATTCAATCTTCTTCATACTCACATTTGAAATTGAACACTTTAGTCGTCTCTTCCTTAACTCGAGTTAACCAACGTGCACAATGTCATAAGTGTAGGGGAGACTTTTTCCCACATGCTTAAACATTGAGGACAATATTTATCCTAAGTGTAGGGGGACTTCTATCGAAGTTTTAAGTGGACTTTTCCATGAAAATGCCTTCATTTAACCAGAAAATCCTATTTTTCAACATTTTTCAAATTTTTAATTAACTTTGGCCATTTAGTTGTAATTTTTAAATTTTTATCGTTGCTTTCATATGTATATATCCCGCAATAAAGTCAAATTTTAATAAAGTGGTGTAGCTAGTTTAGAAGTCTTTGACATATTAGGCCCGTTGCGTTTATTTTGACTCAACCCGAATAGACTTGTCTAAGTTTATTCTAGCTAGTATCCTTAACCATGTAGAACTTAATTGGTTTATTAGGCTAAGCATCCACGAGTCTCATTACTTGAGATTTTAAATTGTGGAGGACGAGAAATGATAGAGTCAATTATAAGTCGGTATTCTTGCACAAGCTCACTTGGCGTAATTATTTGCCTATTCTCCCATCACTTGCTAATAAATTATCTGCAATAAGTAAGGTCGTACGATTTGAAAAGTTACTTAGCTTCTAGCCCAAGATCGTTTAAAAGTTGCTCGGTAATGATAAGAGTTCATAGCCAACGCATAACTTATGAAGCGGGGCGCGAAGATTGGCGAGTCCGAAAAGGCCCTAACAAGGCATGAGGATTCAAATTTATTGCTGAAGATCCAAAGTGATGTGAAAAGCATTATTCCCAAAATCAATATGAAGGATCAAGACTCACGACGAAAAGCAATCAACTCCCATAAAGATCATGGAGAAGTCTATCCGAAAAGACCCTAACAAGGTATGAGGATAAATAGATCCAAGTCCGAAAAGGAGGCGGATCGTTGTATCTCAAAATCCCAATTAGAGATTGAAGAAATAATCATGAAGTCGTGGTCAACAAAGTTGGAGTACCCCTCAAAAGTCTCCAAGTGAAGAAACTCTATTAACGATGAGAAGACCATTATCTCAAGAACGTCTCTCAAGATACGAAGTATGAAGTACATGCCAAATATTGGCCCGAGAAAGGTCTCAAATCGCGAACCAAGTTTTGCCAAGATATGAACTTTTTGATATCCCGAGAAGCAGTTTTAAGAGATTTTGTCCTTTAGCTAACTATTGATCAAATCGTCCTACTTTGCTTTCAGCCTAAATAAACTATCAAAATAAGTCCAAAAATGCATCTTCATGATCATTCTAAGACAAAAATAAAATATAAGAGATACACCTAGGAATAAGGGAGTTTAAGCATTTAATTAAGCCATGTGTGTGAGTGTTTGAATTGCTAACTTATAATAACAATGATCTCATTTTTAAGCTTAGTTTGGGGAACGTGAAACTTGAGGATGATAAATCTTCGCAGCACCGAAGCCCTAATGTAAGTCCTTGATCTATTTGCAAGTTATTTCCACATAGCTATTCTTTTGTTTACTTTAAAAGTTTTAATTTCTCTTAGAACTTCCATTTTTGTTTAGAAGTATATAAATAAGGCCAAGGATGATTGATTATGAGAAAAGTGTAAATGTGCTTTATCACTAAGCATTGCATGAGGGCATGGCAATGGTTAAGTGTAGGGGATTTGATAGGTGTGAAACCACCCATCCTTTTACCACTTAATTCTGGCTAAAACGAGACCAAAACACGTATTTAATATCATTTGTTTGGAATTATGCGTGGTTTTTGTGTTTACTGTGTTTTCAGAGTCGACCGGATGAATAATGAAGAAAACATGGGATTGCACGGGTTTTATCAAGGAAAAAGACTTAAGACGAAGTCTATTGTCCAAGAGATGCAAAAGAGTTGAAGTCATTGTGCCTATTTGAAGATTTATCGAAGAATAGAGCCAAAGATGGAAGATTCATATATGTCGAAGAACTCGAGTCTATTAAATAAAAGATTATAAGACGAGTTGGAATTATTCACCGACACTTCTCAAATCCAAGTCGGAAACGTTTATTTAAAGATGCGTGAAGACTAAAGAAGAAAGAAGAAAAAGGAGCCCAAACCAAAGCCCAATCAAAAAGCCCACCACCATTACACACGCCTATATAAAGGCCTTACCTCACTTAGTTACACTTAGTTAGTTTTTAGTTTTTGATTTTCTCTAGTTTTAGAGAGAGAAAGTTCTAAACTTTCTCTCACTAGATTTCATCTTTTTCTCTTTCTAGATCAAAACTTTGTATTACTTTTTCATTAATCAAGTTCAAGTTTTTATCTTTTAATCTTTAATCTCATCCTTCCTTTCTTTTATTTTGATTGATTTTGGTACAAATCTCGTATGATCCGTGTTGTTCATCAATGATTTGTGCTTAAAAAGTTGATTACTTTTTATGTTTCCTTAAGTTTATACATAAATAAGCTTTGAGATCCTTGTTCTTATTGGCTTATTTGTTGATTTAGCTTATTTACTTTTTAAGGTTTTTATGAAAAGTTCATCTTTTTATTGATTTGATTTAAAAGTTGTTTATTTTAAGCTTAGATAAAGTGTTTTTAGTGCTTATTTGATCAGCTTACTATTGGATTCGAGCTTGTTAGGGAGTTAGCTTATTCCATAAGCTCATTTCCTTGCTTTTTATTCGGATCAGCACCATTTTCGGAAAGGGCAAAGCCCTTTTCCGATCGAATATTCCGACCAGCAACATCCAACCCTTTTCGATTGAGTCCAATCGGAATAGGGTTTTGTTTTCCGATTTGATCAATTTTGTGTATTCCGACGGTAAGAATTTTCACATTCCGATTGGCCTTAGATTCAGGTATTCCGATTGGCCCTCTTATCACACATTCCGATTGTGCCTCTTTGGGAACATTCCGATTGCTCCACCTTTCCCCACATTCCGATCAGTTGGTTACTCCCATATTCCGATCAGTAGATCGGAATATATTCCTATTACACCTCTTTTTCCCTTATTCCGATTTAGCTTGTCTTGCTTTGTTCCGTTCTTACTTTCTTTTAGTACTTTTCAATTAAGTTCATATTTTTTACCAAGTTTTCCAAGAGTTAGTTTTTATTGAGTGTTCATTTATTTTATATTAGAATCTTTAAGTTTTCAACATTTATTTTTAAACTCGTTTCTTACTTTAAACTTTCAAGTCTTTAATTTTACCCTTCGACACTTAATTAATTGTTATTAGTTTAAAATAGATAAACAACCAAACTCCTTTTTATTAACCAAGAACAAATCATTCCACTTAGAGCCGAGATCAATTCGAGAGGATATCGAGAGAATAAAATCTGAACCCATACAAAATCACTTCTATCAGTAGCAACATCCTGCTTCATACCACTCCACCAGAAATGTTGCTTGATGTCATGGTACATCTTAGTGGAACCAGGATGAATGGAGAATGGAGAGCTATGAGCTTCAGTTAGAAAAGCCTACCTGAGTGTAAGGTCATCAAGAACACATAATCTAGTGCCCTGCCATAAGATACCATCATCATCTACCCGAAAATACTCTGTTGGTTGATGTTTTGAACAATCACCCAGATTTTACCATCATCTTTCTGAGCTTCCTTGATCCTACAGAGAAAGTCTGGCTCAACTCTAATATTATCGCAGTAGCCATGCTATCCACGTACCAAAAACTCGATGTCCAGTCGTTCTAAGTCACGTATGATTTCCTCTTCTATCTTAATGCTGTTAATCATGGCCTACTTCCTGTTGAGAGCATCTGCCACTACATTTGCCTTGCCGGGATGATACTGAAGATTGATGTCGTAGTCCTTCAGCAGCTCTAACCACCTTCTTTGCCTCATGTTCAGTTCTCGCTGGGTGAAGATATATTTAAGGCTCTTATGATCTGTGAAGATATCACATGATTCGCCATACAAGTAATGCCTTCAAATCTTTAGTGCAAACACAACTGTTGCAAGCTCCAAGTCATGGGTAGGATAGTTCTCCTCGTAAGGCTTAAGCTGTCGTGATGCATAAGCAATCACTTTCCCATGTTGCATGAGAACACAGCCAAGACCCTTCCTTGAAGCATCACTATAGATATGAAATCCGCCGGTGCCATATGGGAGAGTAAGAATAGGTGCAGATACGAACTTCTGCTTGAGTTCTTCAAAGCTCTTCTCTCGTTCATCACTCTTGACGAATTTCTCCCCTTTTCGCATCAGCTTAGTTAAAGGTAAGGCCAAACGTAAAAAATTCTCCACGAACATGCGATAATAACCAGCTAAGCCCAGAAAAATACGGACTTCTGTCGACGACGTCGGTTTTGGCCATTTGTGATAGCCTAAACCTTAGCAGGATCCATGTTTATTCCTTATACGGACACGATGTCGCGCAGAAATGCCACTTTGCTCAACCAGAATTCACACTTGGAGAACTTGGCATACAGCTGCTTCTGGCGAAGTATCTGTAGTACTGTACGAAGATGATCTTCGTGTTCCTCCTTGGATTTGGAGAAAATCATAATATCATCAATGAAGACGATGACAAACTTGTCCAAAAACTCATGGAAGACACGGTTCATCAGATCCATGAAGACTACTAGAGCATTGGTGAGTCCAAAAGGCATGACCACAAACTCGTAGTGACCATAGCGTGTACGGAAGGCAGTCTTGGAGATATCCTGCTCTTTCACCCGTAGCTGATGGTAGCCAGACCTCAGATCAATCTTATAGAAATGTTTGGCGCCTTGTAGTTGGTCAAACCGATCATCTATATGTGGCAAAGGATCTTGGTTTCTGATTGTGATCTTATTCAGGTCACGGTAATCAATGCATAAATGTATGCTGTCGTCCTTCTTCTTCACGAACAACACCGGTACACCCCATGGAGATAGACTAGGGTGGATGAAACCTCGTTCCAAAAGTTCCTGCGGCTGCTCTTTTAAATCCTTGAGCTTAATGGGATCCATGCGGTAAGGAGCCTTGGAGATTGGTTCAGCTCATGGGATGAGCTCAATACCAAACTCTACTTCACGAGCAGGTGGTATGCCCGGAAGTTCTTCAGAAAAACATCAGGAAATTCTTACACGATAGGCTGATCCTGAATGGATGGAGTTTCAGCTTCAATATCATGAACAACAGCTAAGAAATCCTCGCAACCATGTGATAGTAAGGCACGTGCCTGTAAGGCTGAAATGATTTGTACAGACTTTCCTGGTATGAAACCATTAAGAATGTACTCTGGTGCATTGACATCACCTAAAATAACCCGATATGAATGGCAATCTATGGTGGCGTGGTGTTTGGATAACCAGTTCATGCCTAATATCATGTCAAACCCGCACATGTCTAACGGAAGTGCGTCAACTTCACGAATTCTGTCATCGAACTGTAGGGGAAGATCTTTGTACCCATGTGTGATGCGCACAGAGTCTCTCAGGGACGTGGATATGCTTAAGACATCATCAAGTGGCATATGGGATATCCTAACACGAGTAGCATAAGTAGTTGATATGACTGAATGAGTCGCACCTGTATCAAACAAAACGCAAGCAGCTTGACCATACATAAACAAGATTCTAGTGATGGTACCTGGCGACTTGTTTGCTTGGTCCTGCGTGGTATACACACGTCCAGTAGTCGGAGGTGGCTTGGAATCAGCATTCCCTGAAGTACCCTCAATCTCGCCCTTCTTACAATCTTTCATCTGGTGGCCTTGCTGGCCACATTTGAAGCAACGATCGGTAAATCGACGACACTGACCTGGGTGTCTGCGACTGCAAGTGGTGCAAATAGGGTGAGTGTACCCTCTAACGGGTGCTCTAGCTGGCTGGGAGTGTGTTTCAGAAAATATGCGTGAGACATGATGATTGGGGTACAACATGACTATAAAGAAAGTTTAAATTGTAATACCAGATGAAGATGCACGGTTGGGCTGTGAACCTCTACGGTCCTGATACCATCCGTTGCCAGTGTTCCTGGTAATAGATGTTGAAGTGTCAAAATTTATGAATAATAAGGCAACATAACATAGAAATGGATAAATTTTAGGGACCTGTTGTTGCTGGAAATGTTGGCGTTGTTACGGTAGTTGTCACTACCTCCAAGCCTATCAGATACATAATGGTCCTGAGTCTGGCCGTTTCCTTTGGGCTGGTACTGCTGAGTGGCCGGTTGGGACCGGTCCCCAGTCTTTTTCCTGAAAGATGCAATTGTATAGAGAATGATATAAAATGGAAGGTACTGAATAATGAAATTATTTACGTTTGATGAATGAGATATACCTCTTCTCAGATCTGCTTGCTACACCAAACTCGTCTCTCTCCTGCAGGATCTCTAGCTTACGAGCTGCATCTGCCACCTGCGCAACATTGGTAAATGTAGCACACACCAAGTTGTTGGCGACAGAAGTACGAAGAGCCTAGCGAAAGTGACATGCCTGCTCTTTAGTTGTCCCGGCTGTTGCACCAAGGAAACCAACAAGTCTAAGGAATCTCTGCATAAATTCCGTACTATTCTCTCCAACTCTCTATCGAATGCCATGATACTCCCTCTTGAGTCGATCCTGCTCAGCTTTCGGAAAGAACTGATCTAGAACCAACTCCTTAACAAGTCAAGCCAGCAACCCAGTTGTCACCTTCATTCGATTGCTTGAGTTCTTTCAGTGAGACCCCCAGATTCAGGCATGAAACAACTAGGTATCAAGGGGGTAACACGTCATGGTACAAGAAACAATAAATTACTGTTGACATAAAGCCGACGTAGTAAAAACATATACATTACATCATAAAAGATCAGATTTTTTATACAAAGGTCCCATAGGTTTATAAGCGGAAAAATCTATTATTTTATCATGATTTATAACATATACTTACCAAAAGACAGAATAAACTTCTGACAGCTTTTAGATAAAAACCAAAGTTTAATATACACAGAAATCTCCAACCTGCGATAATATCCTGCGGGCTCCCATCCAAGCAAAGCTAAGTAATAATACTTGAGATTAAACATGTAAAATCGTCAACATAAAGTTGAGTGATATTCATAGGTTTAGCAGTAAAGGTATGGAACACAAGCATTCATTTGTAAAACAAGTAAATAGGGAGTATGGTTATGATCATTAACCATAGTCCGAAACCATTATTATTACTGTTCAGTTCATGAACCGAAGCTTAACACATATAAGTTCCTCTAGGAGTATTCAGCCTAAATACTCAAGTATAAAAAAAATTAGTGCGTCAAGGTACTTGAGACGCGGATAGTCAGTCACGATGGACCCACCCACAACATTCGCGCTTGGTACTCAATAATTAACGGTTCATGATCAAGAGAGGAAACTTAAGGCTATAGACTAAAATAAATAATAATAATGAAAGTCTGGAAAGCATACAAGTTCTGGACAGCATACATGTTCTGGATAGCTGATAGGTGTGTTAACACCCATCCTTTTTCCACTTAATTCTGACTAAAACGAGACTAAAACACGTATTTAATATCATTTGTTTGGAATTATGCGTGGTTTTTGTGTTTATTGTGTTTTCAGAGCCAACCGGATAAATATTGAAGAAAACATGGGATTGCACGGGTTTCATGGAAGAAAAAGACTCAAGACGAAGTCTATTGTCCAAGAGATGCAAAAGATTTGAAGTCACTGGGCCTATTTGAAGATTTATCGAAGAAAAGGACCAAAGATGGAAGATTTACATAAGTCGAAGAAACTCAAGTCTATTAAACGAAGAAATTAAAAGACGAGTTGAATTTAATCGACGACAAATCCCGAATCAGAATCGAAACCGTCAACTTTTCTGAAAAGACGAGAAGACAAGAAGAACGGGAGAAAGCCCACTCACTAACCAAAGGGAACACCTATATAAAGGGTTCCCCTCACACTTTTCATTCAGTTTTTTTCATTCCCCTTTTTCTCTCCTTTTCTGTTTGTAGGTAACACCAACACCATTAGGGTGTTTGGTGATTTTGATCATTGTTTTTCCAAATCTTGTAGTTCAATCTTGTCTTTTGTTTGTTCAAACATTAATCAATCAATACAATCTTTCCATTTCATTTTGTTCATCTTCATCTTTTTGATTCAAAGTTAAAGTTCTTAGTTGGTTGATTTGATCTTTAAAAGTTATTGGGTTTATTATTTTTATTGATGGGATTTGTAGTTTATGGTTAGTAGATGATTAGGGATTAGATTTGTTTAAGTTTTGGTGAAAAACTTGGTGATTTTTAGATCGAATTCGAGTTCCCCTGTTTTTTCTGAGTCGTACTGTTCTTTAGCTTCCCAGGTTCTGGATGAACAAAAAGTTCCGGATGAACAAAAAGTTCCGGATGAACAAAAAGTTCCGAATGAGCATAAGAAGTTCCGAATGAATTTGCTTTTCAAAAGTTCCGAATGAGTTTTAAAAGTTCCGAATGAATTTGCTTTTCAAAAGTTCCGAATGAGTTTTAAATGTTCCGAATGAATTTTCTTTTCAAAAGTTCCGAATGAGTTTTAAAAGTTCCGAATGAATTTTCTTTTCAAAAGTTCCGAGTGAAGTTCTGGGTGAAAGTTCCGAATCAACTTCCGAGCCAACTTCCGGACGAAGACTTCCGAAGAAAGTTCCGAACCAAGTTCCGGATAAACTTCTGAACGAAAGTTCCGGATAAACTTCCGAACGAAAGTTCCGGACTAACTTCCGAACCAACTTCCGGATCAAAGTTCCGACCAAAGTTCCGAATCAAATCTTCCGAGTAAAGTTCCGAACGAAGTTCCGGATCAAAAGTTCCGAACCAAGTTCCGAGTGAACTTCCGAATCAAGGTCAACTTCCGAATCAAGGTCAACTTCCGAATCAATTTTCTTTTAAGCATTTTAAGTGATACTTACTGTTTCTTCATTTTATATTTATATTTTAATTTTAATTCTAGTTTTATTAATTGTTATTAAATTAATTGCTTTTGATTTAAGTTTTCATGTTAATGCATTTAAACCTTTTAGTAGATTAGAAATTCAACTCCCCTTTTTTAGTAACCAAGAACAATCATTCCACTTAGAACCGAGATCAATTCGAGAGGATATCGAGAGAGAAAATCTGAACCATATAAAACCAGAGTATCAAATGGCGCCGCTGCCGGCCCTTCTCGTTAAGATCAACAGTTTTTTGTGAGAACTTGGATTTTGGGATCCGTTCCCCGTGAACGTTACTTTTTCATAAAATTTTCAAAAAACACAAAAAAAATATATAAATTTTCAAAAATCCTAAAAATTAAAAAAAACATAAAAAACCAAAAAATATTTTTCCTTTGTTTTTGCCTTGTTAGTTCTTTTGCAGGTGCATGCGTACACGCTCAACGTCTTATCAAGAGCCCGAGCCTCTCGAAGACTTAAACATGGCCGGTGTACACAACAACAACAATAACCCACCTCTCAACAACAATAATAACAACAACAATAACAATCCACCTCTCAACAATGAGCCTCTACCAGATAATCGCCCGATGATTGAACTTCTGCAAGCCCATGTAGATGGTAACAATGATCCAATTGTCATACCAGCGATTGCAGCCAACAATTTTAAGCTCAAATCCAGCTTTATCTAGATGGTCTCTGCTCAACCATTCTTGGGGCGTACCATTGATGATCCACATGACCACATCAAGAGATTCTTGCAACTCACCAATACGGTCAAATTCAATGGTGTTCCACAAGAGGTAATCCGTTTACAACTTTTTCCCTTTTCTTTATAGGGACAAGCCCGACATTGGCTTGCTAAGGAACCGCCGCAGAGTATTCTTTCGTGGACGGATATGGAGACCAAGTTTATCAATTACTTTTTCCCACCCTCTCGTACTACCGCTTTGCGGAATGACATTATCAATTTTGAACAAAAGTACGATGAGTCGTTTAGTGAATCTTGGGGTCGTTTTAAAGATCTTTTAAGAAAATGCCCACAACATGGTTTTACCAAAGTGCACCAAATTAACACTTTTTATAATGGTTTAAGCATGAATGACCAAGATTCACTAAACAGTGCCTCGGGGGGTAATCTTTTGGCTAAGACTTCCAATGCTGCTTGGGATATCATTGAGAATAAATCTCGTGTGCAAACCAAGAGTGTTCGGACTAATGTTGCTAGTGCTAGTACTAGTGACAGCGATAAGCGACTTGACAAAATCACTGCGCTTCTTGAATCGCTTGCTACCCAAACCGCCAGCAACACCAACAGCATCAACGCTAGAAACGCTAAAGACGCTCAAGTCAATGCTGTTAGCCAACCATGTGAGATATGCGGGGGTCCTCACTCTTACACCACTTGTACCGCCACCCAAGACTACCCTTCTTAAAATGTAAATGCAGCATACAGCACCTATCCTCAACCTGTTTATCAAGCTCGACCTTAAGGTGACCGCAACTTGCTTAGCTATCGCTCCAACAACTATCTCTCACCACCCGGTTTTCCTCCTAACAACCCAAACCAACAACAAACCCTCAATCGCCCTCCTCAACAACAACAACCTCGTACACCATACATACCACCTCACAAACAACCACAACCACCTCAAAGAAACAACCAAGTTTACCAGCAACCTGCTTATCAACCACCCACATATACTGTTCCTCCCAACCAACCCACCGCTTTACACCAAGAAGTGGAAACCTACATGAGGACTAACGATGTGATCGTGGGAAATCTTCAGCGGGAAGTGCTCAACTTAAAAGCAGACCTGGTCAAACAAGGGAACGATCTGAGAGCTGATATGCGAAACACTTTGGATAGTCAAACATATGACTTAAAGAACATGATGGCTAGTTTCTTCCAAGGTAATCAACCCTCTTCTTCGGGTACTCTTCCGAGTAACACCGTTGCGAATCCAAGAGGGGAGATGAAAGCAATCACCACTCGCAGTGGTAAAGGTACCAAGGAACCCGAGCTTCCTATACCTCCACCGGTGGTTGTGACTAAGGAGAACGAGTCACCTGCTCCTATTCCTCCTCCTTCTACTACCCCAATTTCTCCGCCTCCTTCACCTTCTACCCCTATTTCCCCACCACCCGTGGTTGTGAGTGATCCAATTCGCCTAAAGCCTTCTTCTTCATCCAATATACCTTATCCTTCAAGGTTGAGGAAAGAGAAGCAAAAGAGCAAGGATGATATTCAAGTTTCAAACTTTCTCAAAATGTTCAAACAATTGAATTTTAACATCTCCTTTGCCGAGGCTCTCGCTCACATGCCCAAATACGCTAAGATGTTTAAAGATCTTCTAAATGATAAGGAAAAGCTTCTCGATATTGCTAACACCCAACTTAATGAGAATTGCTCTACAGTGCTCTTAAGGAAATTGCCAACTAAGCTTGGTGATCCGGGTCGTTTCTTAATCCCTTGCAACTTCCCGGGAGTAGAGAATTGCATGGCCCTAGCCGATCTAGGTGCCAGTATCAACTTAATGCCCTTAAGCGTTTGGAAGCAATTATCTCTCCCTAAGCTTGTCCCCACCAAAATGACTTTGGAATTAGCTAACCGTACGGTTGCTTATCTAGTGGGGATAGCCGAAGACGTCTTTGTAGGAGTCGACAAATTCACTTTTCCTGCTGATTTCGTCGTTGTTGACTACGACATGGACCCTCGTGTGCCATTGATCGTTGGTCGTCCATTCTTGAGGACCGGTCGCACTCTCATCGATGTTGAAGCCGGTGAGCTTATCATGAGAGTGGGTGACGATAAAATCGTTTTCAACATGGGCAAGTGATATGAGCTTAAACTCATATCCTTTTATCAACAAATAACCCTAAAACATGAAGCAAAATACCAATTTATTTGGCAAAAACAGTGTTATGTGGTATGTTTGTGTTTGTGTGCACTCGTGTAGGTAAAAAGATACATTTCCAAGCAAACAAGGAAAAATCAAGCTCAAATGGATGAAAAAGACAAAGAAGGATCAAAAGTGACAAGACTTTGAAGTACAAGGACCTATCTTGACAAGTTATCAAAGTTGAAGGACTAAAAGTGAAAATATTGTAAAAAGTCAAGATTCAAGTCAAACTTGGTCAACTCTCAAGTTAACTCAGTCAAAGGATTATTTTGTTCAAGAATCAAAGTTGAAGGACCAAATATGTCAAAAGAATGAAGATTCTAGCTTAAAACTATAATCTGCCAAGTTGAAGGGCCAATTCTGCCAATATTGGAAAGATATTCATTGTTTGATCCATGTGATAACAATCTAGCCAATGAGAGAAAGGAAAATGAAGAACACGGATTGAATAATTAATATCCACTCAGTCGTCTCACATTTATTACCCAATCACAACAGTGTGATCCATGTGAAGCTTTTTCAACCAATAAAACGCTGACACGTGGCATCTTCTTCAAAGGAAAAATTTACCAGGATCGCGTTTTAGCTACAAGCAATTTCATGGAAAGTTTTCAACATCAAACTTGATCGTTTTGAAGAGATAAACACAATGGTGCAAATCAATTACCATGAAATCAATCAATGAAGAAAAGCCCAATTCCTTGTTCATACCTTCAAAAGCAAAATGCAGAATTCTACACGTGGCAAGCTGGGATTGGTTCTGACACATCACCAACCCCAACAAACTCTTCCTTCATGTCTATGAATAGCTAGATTAGCCTTCATTTTCATTGGTAGCTTAAAATTTGTAAAAACACCTAGTTCCAAATTTCCTTTCCTCTTTCCCTCAATTTTACCCTAGCTACTCAAGAGTCTGACAAACTCTTGAGTTAGTTAGTTAGTTACTAGCTTCTAACAACCTTGTAACCGTTTTTCCATTAATAAATTTTGAATTCAAGCTTTCCCGCCAAAACTGTTCTTACCATTCTTGTACAATTCTTGCTGATATTGGATACTCTTGTTGCTGTTAAGTGTTTGTTATGATCATTCATTGATCATAACTGACATTGGAGAAGTTTTGTTAGCTGTTTGAAGATTTCAGTCCATTTCCATAGTTTTTGAAGAATTTCAAGCAGATTGATGATTTCTAGTTGAATTGTAGCTGAATTTGTTGATTGATTGTTACCTAGTCATAAGGTGGTGGTTATCACTAGGCTAAGAGAGCTCAGCGCTCCTCTTCTTCTCAAAGGATAACTACAATAGGTTCTAATAGTTCTCGTTTTTGTTCCTCTCAATAAGTAAACTGCATGCTTTCTTTCCTAGAGTAATTTTGATGGCTGCCTGATTAAAGTGTTTTTGAATTGCTAATTGTTTGAATTTTGGTTGCTTATAGCTTAATTCCTGCTTACTTGATCTTAGTTTTGGTTTAAGTCTAAGTCTTAGCTTATTTTCAGTTTGAATTTGGTTCTAGCATCTTAATTGGTTAAAGTTGTTCTTAGAGCTCACTTGTACTCTTAAATCAGTCCATTTTAAGTATTAAACTTGGAGTTAAAAGCATTTGAGTCAGCTCAATTCAGTACTTAAAAAGCCTTTGTAAAAAGTTTGTAAACATCAGTAAAGGAGTGTTTGGGAATAGCTTAAAAATAGTTTTCAAGTTTTGATCTTTGGATTGTTAGAGTTCATTTGCAGTTAATAAGTAGTATAAAAGAGTTTTCAGTCTTTTACAAGTCATTTAGATAGTCAAACAGGCAAATGGTACTTAAAATGCTTGGGTCATCCTTATTCAGCCTTGGTTTTTAGAACTTGTCATTTTCAATTTGTTAGAACTCACTCAATACTGGATGAAATTGGATCAAATTTGTTTCCATTTGTAGCTAATATCATAGAGAATCAGATTCCAAGAGGATTTTACACAGTATTCAATAAGCACTTAGATATAAGCAATAATCAGATAAGCCAACTTAATGCCAGTTTCTGTAACTTGGAATCTGAAAATCTGTATCTCCTTTTCCTCTTCATAAACATGCTCATTTTTCTTCACAAATCCCATTAAGAAGTTGAGTTACATGATTTTTGAGATTTCTAGCTTTTTGAAAAAAAGCTGGTCAACGCTTGGTCAACATAAGCTCATTTTTAGCTTAATTCAGTTTTAGAGCTTATTTCTGGATGAAAAACGTTCTGGTTTGATTTCCCATTCTTTAAATCAGTTGCTTAATCAGTTTTAATAGAAAAATCAAGTTGTGACTGATTAGTTTTGGCTATAGCTTATTTTGTGCTTATTGATAAGCACTCATTTGCTTATTTCTCATTTTTAGCAAGTTTCCTTGGACACACATAGCTTATTTGAGATTTGAAACATTTTGCAATTGGTCTCATCAAATTTGGTTGAGTATTAAGCTCAAACGAGCTTATTTCCTTGTTTTGCCCGTTTTTGGTTAAATAGATTTGGTAATTGCACTATGGTCCCTATAGTTCTGTCAGCGTTTAAACTTGGCTTAATTTCCATGTTTTTAGGGTTTGCAAGTGTTTAGTCCTTATAGTTTCAGAAGTTGTTAAAATCAGTTAGTTAGTTGTTAGTTTGTTACATTTTTGGCTAGTTGGTTATAGTTTTGCACTTTTGATCCTTGTAGTTTACTGTTTTGCACTTTTAGTCCCTATAATTGTTAGAGTTTACATTTCAAGCATTAATTTTTCATAGAATTTACAATTTCAGTCCTTTTAGTTTCATATTTTACATTTTGAGATTTACTTGAATAAAAACGTGGTATTTGCAATTTGTTTTACATATATGTAGGAAATATTTTTCTGTTTTGCAAGCATTTGTTGAATTAGCAAATAGATTATCCAAGCAAGCTTAACAACCAAGAACAATTAAAAACCCGATATTGGTTGGACTTTCTATTAGCAAGAACTGAGAAAAAACGAACTGCATTATACTCAATTTCAAATGGCGCCGGTGCCGGTTCTTTGACTACACGAGAGACTATCGATTGACGGTTTTCATTGGCTTTTGGGATCCGTTCACTTTGTGAACGTTATTTTTACGTATCATAAATCAAAAACAAATAAAACATCCAAAATATAAAAATATATAAAAACTAAAAAATTAACAAAAAAATTCTTTTCCTAAAGAATTGACCAAAAAAATTAAAAAATCCAAAAAGCAATCTTTTTCCTAAGAGATTGCAACCAAAAATATATATTATTGGATTCTCTCGGTTTTTATGTACATATAGTATTTTATCTTAAAAAACTCATAAATACAAAAATATATTCCATATATTATTATAAGTAAATACGTATACGTATAAGAACAATCAATCTACATATCTTCCATAAGTATTGCCAAGGCAATACACCGTGTTGAGGGGCGTTCCGGTCCTTGACACGTGTATCGATCAAACAAAATAAAGCAAGAATAGATAAATACTCTCAATAAGCAACAATTCGAAGAATACGAACATTTAAGTGAATAGAAAGGCGATGTGCTATAAAATGCCATCTAAGGGTCAATAGGTACTTAAGTGCTTCGCGCCACCTAACCCCCCGTTCACTTGTAAGTATTCTAAGAAGGAAGGCTTCATTGGGGGTCTTGCACCCAAAGTAGTATATACATATATTGTTATTTTCTTGTGGATTTTTAATATTGAAACTCGAAGAGGATAATCCATTTCTCTTCAAAGTCACACGAGAGCTTCTCTCTCATTCCTCGTATTGAGTTGCATGCTCACTCGCGGGCGTGCACAAATACCGATTGGTGTACAACCTCTTCCTCCGAAAAGGAAGAAAAAGAGAAAGAGTAAGACCACCATCGTCCACCAAGCCGATCACGAGAATCGTGCTTTGACTCCACCACAAGAAGCCATGGCTATTGATAATCGTACTTTGTATGAACGTATGCAATCCAACATTCATGGATATTCTAGTGCCATTAAGATTCCCGACTTTCCCGCTAACACATTTGAGCTACATACATCTATGATCAATATGGTTGCACTATCACCTTTCTTGGGAAAACAAAATGAGGATCCTCATGCTCACCTTAAGAGATTCCTTTCACTTTGCAATACCATTAAGCATAATGGGGTTCTACATGAGGTCATTAGGTTGATGTTAGTGTCATTTTCCTTAGAGGGGAGTGCTAAGCATTGGTTAGACACCCAACCACCCGATAGTATCACCACATGGGATGGTTTCACCACTAAGTTTTTGAACAAGTTCTTTCCTCCACAAAAGACTATGGCTTTGAGGACTTTAATTATGAGCTTTCAACAAAAACCTAGTCAATCCTTTAGTGATGCTTGGGAAGAGTATAGTGAGTTGTTGAGGCGATGCCCTAATCATGGATTGGATCAAGTTCACCAAATAAGTCTCTTTTATGATGGCCTTAAAGCTCACCACCAAGATTCACTCAATGCTTCCGCGGGAGGGAATATTCTTCTTAAGACATACCAAGAGGCTGTGGACATCATTGAGACTAAAGCAATGGTTCAAACAAACAATCAATTTGAAGAAAGGGTTCATGTTATCCAAAACACTTCTCAAACACCTTGTGATAACCAATTCCTTAAATATCACCAAGAGATCCTTCAACAAGTCAAACAAGGACAACAAGAAATGACTCAAGAGATAGTTCAAGCCCTTAAGACCGTTTCATTGAACAAATCCTCAAATAATGTGAATGCCATCACCATTTCTTGTGTTACTTGTGGAGGTCCCCATTCTTATGAACAATGTGATAAGGTGCAAGGGTATCAAGGGGAATGCTATGCTTACCAAGAAGAACATCGTGAACACTTCAAGCCTAATATCAATCCAAATAACCTTTCTTACAAATCCCAAAACTACCTTTCTCCACCCGGCTTCCCACCCCAACCACCCACCCAAATTCCACAAAATACACTTCAAATTTTACCAAGGAATCAAGGGCAAAGACCACCATACCAAGGAAATAACTACAAGGCACCCAATCAATTTCAACCTCAAGCAAATACCTTTTATCCACCAAATTAAGGATTTATTGCCCAACCTTTACCTTTCCAACCTCAAGGTTTTCAAGGTCATGTGCCACAAGAGTTTAACACAATGGATCTCTTGCAAAAAATGAATCAAGAGAATGAAAGGAAGTTCCAAGCTATGGAGAAGAAAATGAATGACCAATTCAATAAGGTTTTGGTGGTATTAAATCAAAGACCACAAGGGGCTTTACCTTCCAACACACAAACAAATCCTAGGGCCAATGTCAATGCTATTACAACAAGGAGTGGTACAACAACAAAGGATCCTTCACCTCCTAAACCTACTATTGTTCAACCCACTTGTGCTCCTACTTGTGACAAGCCTTCTACCTCTACTTCACCACCTCAAAATGCTCCCATTTCTCCAATTTCAAAGCCTATTCATGAAACACTCAATAAGGAAAATCCTTCATCTACACCTCAATCTCAACCAAAACCAAGTCTTCCTTATCCTTCAAGATTGAGAAAAGAAAAGCTTAAGAACAAGGATGATATCCAAGTTTCTAACTTTTTGAGGATGTTTAAGCAACTTAACATCAATATCTCTTTTGCGGAGGCCTTAGCCAATATGCCTAAGTTTGCTAAGATGATTAAGGATTTGCTTTCTAACAAGGAAAGATTGGTGGATTTGCCTAATGCTTCTTTGAATGAAAATTGTTCCGCGGTGTTGCTTAAGAAGTTGCCTACTAAGCTTGGAGATCCGGGGCGGTTTTTGATTCCTTGCAATTTCCCGGGGGTGGAAAATTGTATGGCTTTAGCGGATTTAGGAGCAAGCATAAATCTTATGCCATTATCGGTTTGGAAGAGACTTTCACTTCCCGAGCTTACTCCTACTAAGATGACTCTTGAGTTGGCCAACCGTACTATAGCTTATCCGGTGGGAATTGCGGAGGATGTCTTTGTTGGGGTTGATAGATTTACATTTCCCGCGGATTTTGTGGTGGTTGATTATGATGTGGATTCTAGAGTGCCTTTGATTGTTGGTAGGCCATTTTTGAGAACGGGTCGTACTTTAATCGATGTGGCGGAAGGAGAACTTACAATGCGGGTAGGAGATGAGAGAGTTGTGTTTAACATGGGAAAGTTGTCCAAAAAGTCTAATGAGCCCGAAGCGGTAAAACATATTGATGTTGTATATGAGGAGGAAACACAAGATGATCTTCTTGATGAAGTTTGTGATGAGTACTTTTATGAAGCTTGCTCAAGTGGAAACTATGATTACCCTCATTTTGAGACCATTGCTTCCATTACTTCCTCCTTGGATTTTCATGCACCTCAAGAGCTAAACTTTAGTGAAATTCCTTATGACACCCCACTTTTCCACGATACTAATCACTTTGATGAGGACTTAAGTAATGAGGGATCTTTTCTTTGTGATTCACCAACATATGATGACTATAGTGATGATGAGCTTTCTACTTGTGACTCTCCATTTGTTGATGATCATACTTCTTTTGGTTTTGAGGGATCACCCATTTTTGATAGTCCAATCTATGATGTCTATGGTGATGAAGAGGATTCTATCATTGATGAGATTGATGAGTTTTTAGTGGAGGATATATCTTTTGAGTATACTCTTGGTTACCTTGATGAGGAGGGGGACATACTCTATTTAGAATCCCTATTGGATGAAGATACTTCACCTTTTTCATTGCCCATCTCAACCTTTCAAAGTGATAAAGGAAAACAAGTCCTGATAGTTCCTTCCAAGAACTTGTTGTTACCCATGTCTTCACAACCTTTCTCTCACAATGTGATTTACAAAGAAGAGTCTTCTAAGGCAACCATCACTTGTTGTTTTCCCATCAAGGAACGGATTTTTTATCCTGGCATAGAGCTTGCTAAATCATCTCAGTATCCATCTGATGCAACAAAAGGAAACCTTGTGAAAGATTTGAGAGCTTTACACCATCACCTTGGGAAGAACATATGGGAAACCATTTTAGAGAACTACACTTCATTCTTTTCACCATTGATTGGGAAGCTAGTTGTTGGCTTGTGTTATAAGTGGGAGGGTAATTATGTATTTGATCCTGGGGGATATTTATGGAGTTTTGATAAATGAACACTTGTTTTACCTCATCATGGAGATTTTTCTTTACAAAGGGCAAAATTTTTCTTCTCCATGATAGGTTTTAGACACTTTTAAGTGTGGGACGAGTCGAGCTAGAGACTCATTAACTCAAGCATCGTATAACTAGGTTTAGAGTGTTGTAGGTTAGAAATAAAGGCATAGACTTGGAGATAAGTGTAGGGGAAGTTTTTACACTTCCATGCTCTTAAACATTGAGGACAATGTTTAGCTTAAGTGTAGGGGGGTCTTCTATCGAAGTGACCTTACCTAGAACTTGTCATTGTCTTACATGATAACATGGAAAAATTGAATTTTCAACATTTTTCAAATTTTTGATCTACTTTGGCCACCAAAAATATGCATTCATAATTTTTGCATCAATCATTTTTCATTTGCATAATACATTTGCATTGTATATATTTCTTATTTTACTTTTCATTAAAAAAATATATATAAAAAGAAAAAAAAATATAATAAAAACATGGTTTAACAAATTTAGACTTCTTTGACATATTAGGCCCGCCATGGATATTTTGACTCAACCCGAGTTTGCTTATCTTAGCATTCTCTAGCTAGTATCCTTAACCATGTAGTCCTTCATTGGTCTATTAGGCTAAGCATCCACCAATTTCATTATTTGAAATTTTAAATTTGTGGAGAATGGGAAATGATAGAGTTGAAGCAAGTGTAAAAGGGCTAGATAGACTTCATGGCAATTACTTGTGGCTAAACCCTTCTCTTCTTTATCTCTAATTTCTTCGCATGTATATAATTGTTAATAAATAATCAAGTACGGTTTTAATTGGTTTGTAATCTCTTGTGCATTTTTGGCTAATCATTCATGGTTGGTATGAGTACGTCTTAAGATTCTAAGTTAGCACGTTTTATGTGTACTAGACTTATGTCATGCTCCATATTTAGCGGGTGTTTTTCCTTTTCTTCTTTTCAAATTTCTTTGTGAGGAATAAAGAAAAATAAGAGCGGCTTATGAAAAAAATGAGTGGCTAGAAAAAAAAAAAGAAGAAGAAAAAGAAAAAGAAAAAGAAAAAAAAATAATGCAAGACTCCCAAGAGGGGCAGTGTGGTGTTAATTATAGTGACTATTGAGTTCCAATATTACCTTGACGGGTTGCGGGGATTCAATAGATTGCTCCAATCCAATATTGCCTTGACGGGTTGCGGGGTTGAAGATCCAAAGTCTCAAAAAGATGGCGGATGTAAATTATTGCGTGAGTTTTATTTTCTTTCCTTAGCGAGTGTGTAGCTACTTATGAAAGCATGACATGAGGATTTTACACATAAGGCGAATGACTTATTACTCTTGAAACGGAATTATATTAATTGTGAGCGGTTTTTCAAGTAATGGATGAGAGGATTACTTAGGATTAAAACCGTGCTTCCTTATTTTCGGATTTTACATTTCTTATACTTCACGCTTGAATAATGACAAATTCGCTCACAAGAAATTTGCTCAAATAATAACCGGTTCCACATTTAATTGTCATGAATAAGTTGATGCACTTTTTACTTGTGAATGCAATGATCCCATTTTTAAGCTTGGTATGGGGAAAGTGAAACTTGAGGGTGATAAATGTCCATGGTACCCAAGCCCTAATCTAAGCCATTGAATTCTTTATGAGTTATTTCCATCAAAACCATTTCAAGAAAAATAAAAAAGATATAGATAGAATTGTATTTTGTTCATTGCATTATTAAAAGTCAAAATCATGCATCATTTAGTTTAGAGTAGTGTAGATGCATCTCATATGGCCAAGGTGGATTAATTATTAGGGAAATGTAAATTTGAGCCTTAAAATATAATATTGCATGAGGACATGACAATGTTCAAGTGTAGGGGAATTTGATATGAGCTTAAACTCATATCCTTTTATCAACAAATAACCCTAAAACATGAAGCAAAATACCAATTTATTTGGCAAAAATAGTGTTATGTGGTATGTTTGTGTTTGTGTGCACTTGTGTAGGTAAAAAGATACATTTCCAAGCAAACAAGGAAAAATCAAGCTCAAATGGATGAAAAAGACAAAGAAGGATCAAAAGTGACAAGACTTTGAAGTACAAGGACCTATCTTGACAAGTTATCAAAGTTGAAGGACTAAAAGTGAAAATAATGTAAAAAGTCAAGATTCAAGTCAAACTTGGTCAACTCTCAAGTCAACTCAGTCAAAGGATTATTTTGTTCAAGAATCAAAGTTGAAGGACCAAATATGTCAAAAGAATGAAGATTCTAGCTTAAAACAATAATCTGCCAAGTTGAAGGGCCAATTCTGCCAATATTGGAAAGATATTCATTGTTTGATCCATGTGATAACAATCTAGCCAATGAGAGAAAGGAAAAGGAAGCACACGGATTGAATAATTAATATCCACTCAGCCGTCTCACATTTATTACCCAATCACAACAGTGTGATCCATGTAAAGCTTTTTCAACCAATAAAACGCTGACACGTGGCATCTTCTTCAAAGGAAAAATTTACCAGGATCGCGTTTTAGCTACAAGCAATTTCATGGAAAGTTTTCAACATCAAACTTGATCGTTTTGAAGAGATAAACACAATGGTGCAAATCAATTACCATGAAATCAATCAATGAAGAAAAGCCCAATTCCTTGTTCATACCTTCAAAAGCAAAATGCAGAATTCTACACATGGCAAGCTGGGATTGGTTTTGACACGTCACCAACCCCAACAAACTCTTCCTTCATGTCTATAAATAGCTGGATTAGCCTTCATTTTCATTGGTAGCTTAAAATTTGTAAAAACACCTAGTTCCAAATTTCCTTTCCTCTTTCCCTCAATTTTACCCTAGCTACTCAAGAGTCTGACAAACTCTTGAGTTAGTTAGTTAGTTACTAGCTTCTAACAACCTTGTAACCGTTTTTCCATTAATAAATTTTGAATTCAAGCTTTCCCGCCAAAACTGTTCTTACCATTCCTGTACAATTCTTGCTGATATTGGATACTCTTGTTGCTGTTAAGTGTTTGTTATGATCATTCATTGATCATAACTGACATTTGAGAAGTTTTGTTAGCTGTTTGAAGATTTCAGTCCATTTCCATAGTTTTTGAAGAATTTCAAGCAGATTGATGATTTCTAGTTGAATTGTAGCTGAATTTGTTGATTGATTGTTACCTAGTGATAAGGTGGTGGTTATCACTAGGCTAAGAGAGCTCAGCGCTCCTCTTCTTCTCAAAGGATAACTACAATAGGTTCTAATAGTTCTCGTTTTTGTTCCTCTCAATAAGTAAACTGCATGCTTTCTTTCCTAGAGTAATTTTGATGGCTGTCTGATTAAAGTGTTTTTGAATTGCTAATTGTTTGAATTTTGGTTGCTTATAGCTTAATTCCTGCTTACTTGATCTTAGTTTTGGTTTAAGTCTAAGTCTTAGCTTATTTTCAGTTTGAATTTGGTTCTAGCATCTTAATTGGTTAAAGTTGTTCTTAGAGCTCACTTGTACTCTTAAATCAGTCCATTTTAAGTATTAAACTTGGAGTTAAAAGCATTTGAGTCAGCTTAATTCAGTACTTAAAAAGCCTTTGTAAAAAGTTTGTAAACATCAGTAAAGGAGTGTTTGGGAATAGCTTAAAAATAGTTTTCAAGTTTTGATCTTTGGATTGTTAGAGTTCATTTGTAGTTAATAAGTAGTATAAAAGAGTTTTCAGTCTTTTACAAGTCATTTAGATAGTCAAACAGGCAAATGGTACTTAAAATGCTTGGGTCATCCTTATTCAGCCTTGGTTTTTAGAACTTGTCATTTTCAATTTGTTAGAACTCACTCAATACTGGATGAAATTGGATCAAATTTGTTTCCATTTGTAGCTAATATCATAGAGAATCAGATTCCAAGAGGATTTTACACAGTATTCAATAAGCACTTAGATATAAGCAATAATCAGATAAGCCAACTTAATGCAAGTTTCTGTAACTTGGAATCTGAAAATCTGTATCTCCTTTTCCTCTTCATAAACATGCTCATTTTTCTTCACAAATCCCATTAAGAAGTTGAGTTACATGATTTTTGAGATTTCTAGCTTTTTGAAAAAAAGCTGGTCAACGCTTGGTCAACATAAGCTCATTTTTAGCTTAATTCAGTTTTAGAGCTTATTTCTGGATGAAAAATGTTCTGGTTTGATTTCCCATTCTTTAAATCAGTTGCTTAATCAGTTTTAATAGAAAAATCAAGTTGTGACTGATTAGTTTTGGCTATAGCTTATTTTGTGCTTATTGATAAGCACTCATTTGCTTATTTCTCATTTTTAGCAAGTTTCCTTGGACACACATAGCTTATTTGAGATTTGAAACATTTTGCAATTGGTCTCATCAAATTTGGTTGAGTATTAAGCTCAAACGAGCTTATTTCCTTGTTTTGCCCATTTTTGGTTAAATAGATTTGGTAATTGCACTATGGTCCCTATAGTTCTGTCAGCGTTTAAACTTGGCTTAATTTTCATGTTTTTAGGGTTTGCAAGTGTTTAGTCCCTATAGTTTCAGAAGTTGTTAAAATCAGTTAGTTAGTTGTTAGTTTGTTACATTTTTGGCTAGTTGGTTATAGTTTTGCACTTTTGATCCTTGTAGTTTACTGTTTTGCACTTTTAGTCCCTATAATTGTTAGAGTTTACATTTCAAGCATTAATTTTTCATAGAATTTACAATTTCAGTCCTTTTAGTTTCATATTTTACATTTTGAGATTTACTTGAATAAAAACGTGGTATTTGCAATTTGTTTTACATATATGTAGGTAATATTTTTCCGTTTGCAAGCATTTGTTGAATTAGCAAATAGATTATCCAAGCAAGCTTAACAACCAAGAACAATTAAAAACCCGATATTGGTTGGACTTTCTATTAGCAAGAACTGAGAAAAAACGAACTGCATTATACTCAATTTCAGCAAGTTGTCTAAACAGCCTTATTCATACGAGAGTGTTAATTGTATTGACGTTCTTGATGAGGCTTGTGAAGAACACTTCAAAGATGCTTGTAAAAGTATTCCTACCTCTCTTCCCGATGTTGAGACCGTTTCCTCTATTGACTCATCACTATCTCTATTTGGAGAAAGTGATTTCCTTTGGAAAGATTTGGAAGCCACCATGGGAGATGTGAACTTAGCTAATGACGATTCTACCACCAATTGGGATGAAGATCTCCGCCTCATTGAAAACCTTCTCAAAGAAGACAATCTTTCTCCTCTATCTCCAACGGTTATTGCTATTGATGCTCCGACTTTGAAAACGCCTCCCATCGGAAATCCTCCGGATTTAGAACTAAAGGAGTTGCCACCCCATCTCGAGTACGTGTTCCTTGAAGATAAGAAGAAGTCGCCCGTCATCATCACAAAGGACCTAAAAGAAGAAGAAAAAGCCCGACTTATCGCCGTGTTGAAGAAGCATAAAAGAGCTATCGCTTGGAAAATCTCCGACATTCGCGGAATTGATCCTCACTTCTGCACACACAAAATTCTCATGGAGGACGACTTTAAGCCCACAATTCAAAGCCAACGAAGGGTGAATCCAAAAATCCATGAAGTCATCAAATCAGAGGTTATCAAACTTCTTGATGCGGGTATGATTTACCCTATTTCGGATTCACCATGGGTTAGTCCAGTCCATTGTGTGCCTAAGAAAGGCGGCATCACCGTTGTGCCCAATGCAACAACGAGTTGATTCCTACCCGTCTCGTTACTGGGTGGAGAGTTTGTATAGACTACCGCAAACTCAATGATGCCACGAGAAAGGATCATTTCCCTCTACCTTTTATGGACCAAATGCTTGAACGTTTAGCGGGTAATGAATATTACTGCTTTCTTGATGGTTTCTCGGGTTATTTCTAAATACCCATCGATCCCCAAGATTAAGAGAAGATAACATTCACTTGTCCCTATGGCACATTTGCTTACAAAAGGATGCCTTTTGGCTTATGTAATGCCCCTGGGACTTTCCAAAGGTGCATGTTGGCTATATTCCATGACATGGTTGAACAAACCATGGAAGTCTTCATGGATGATTTCTCGGTCTTTGGGGATTCCTTCTCTTCTTGCCTTGCCAATTTGGAACGTATGCTTAAGCGGTGCGAAGACACTCGCCTTGTTCTGAATTGGGAAAAATGCCATTTTATGGTAAAAGAAGGCATTGTGCTAGGACACAAAATCTCTAAAGCCGGTCTTGAAGTCGACCGTGCTAAAGTAGATGTCATAGCCAAATTACCTCCACCTTCAACCGTGAAGGGTATGAGAAGCTTTCTGGGTCATGCGGGCTTCTATCGTAGATTCATTCAGGATTTCTCTAAAATCGCTCGCCCGATGACCCACCTCTTGGAAAAAGATACCCCTTTTATATTTTCCAAAGAGTGCCTTGAAGCCTTCAACTAGCTTAAGGATAAGCTTACTAAGGCACCCGTCTTAGTTACCCCTAATTGGGAGCTGCCTTTCGAGTTGATGTGCGATGCTAGCGACTTTGCTATTGGTGCGGTTTTGGGCCAAAGAGTAAATAAACACTTCCAACCAATCCACTATGCTAGCAAGACAATGACGGGGGCTCAATTGCATTACACGACAACCGAAAAAGAGCTTTTAGCTGTTGTCTATGCTTTTGAAAAGTTCTGCCCCTATCTTGTCCTTTCCACCACAATCGTATACACGGACCATTCCGCGTTGAAGTACTTGATGACAAAGCATGATTCTAAGCCAAGACTTCTTCGCTGGGTTTTACTCCTTCAAGAATTCAACATTGAAATTCGTGACAAGAAGGGAGCCGAAAACCTGGCCGCGGATCATCTGAGCAGACTTGAGGATCCATATCAAGGGGATCATCCGAACAAAGAGATCAATGATTCTTTCCCCCTTGAGACCTTAATGTCTATAAATCTCAATCTTGATGGCACCCCGTGGTTTGCCGATATTGCAAACTACTTAGCGGGTGGTGTTCTCATCCAAGGGTTAACATCCCAACAAAAAAAGAAGTTCTTGAACAATGTTAAGACTTACTTTTAGGATGACCCTTTTCTATTCAAACAATGTGCCGATCCGATTATTCGCCGATGTGTTGATGGACCGGTCGCTTTGGACATTCTCTAGGCTTGCCACAAAGGACCCACCGGTGGTCACTTTGGTCCCAACTACACCGCCAAAAAAGTGTTTGATTCGGGATTCTATTGGCCCACCATTTACCGTGATGCTCACGAGATGGTTAAACATTGTGATGCTTGCCAAAAACAAGGCAAGATCACACATAAAGATGAGATGCCTCAAAATTTCATACAAGAATGTGAAATCTTTGATGTATGGGGCATCGACTTTATGGGGCCATTCCCTTCTTCTAAAGGCAACAAATACATCCTTGTCGCTGTTGACTACGTTTCCAAATGGGTTGAAGCCAAGGCTTTACCCACTAACGACGCGAGGGTGGTTTGTAATTTCTTGAAACAACTGTTTGCTCGATTCGGTGTTCCTCGTGCTATTATCAGTGACCGCGAGACTCATTTTTGCAACGATCAATTTGCAAGAGTCATGGCTAAGTATGGTGTCAATCACAGTCTTTCCACCGCTTATCATCCTCAAACCAACGGTCAAGCCGAGATATCCAACCGTGGATTGAAGAGAATTTTGGAGCGTACTGTGGGAGAGCATCGCGCCGCGTGGGCCGATAAGTTAGATGATGCTCTGTGGGCTTTCCGTACTGCTTACAAGACCCCGATCGGCTGTACGCCTTATCGTCTTGTGTACGGGAAAGCTTGCCACCTCCCTATCGAGCTGGAACATAAGGCATACTGGGCCTTGAAGTGGGCTAAATTCGACATCAACAAAGCCGGTGATTTTCGCAAGATTCAACTCAACGAGCAACAAGAATTGAGGAATCAAGCTTACGAGAACTCATTGATCTACAAGGAGAAGACCAAGATTATCCACGATGCTAAAATCAAGAACCGAGAGTTCCACGTTGGTGATCAAGTCTTACTCTTTAACTCTCGGTTGAAGATCTTCTCAGGCAAGTTGTAGAGCCGCTGGTCTGGTCCATTCACCATCGCCAATGTCTTTCCCTATGGCACCATCGAGCTTTCTCAGCTAAATGGGCCCAACTTCAAGGTGAATGGCCAGCGTTTGAAATTGTACTTTGGTGAGGACATCTCTCATGAGATGATTCCATCCCTCACCACGTTTCCCATGAACTAATTTTGGGGCGAGTCAGGCTCGTGACTCGGTTATAAAAAACAAGCGCTCCTCGGGAGGCAACCCGAGTATCTATCCTTTTCCGTTTAACCTCCTAAGTGTAGGGGGACCTATATAGCTGTTTGTCTTTTTGTGGTGATGTGATTACAGGGATGAATGCACTCTTGGAACCTTCGAAGAACCGTGCTCCCGTGTTATCCGAAATCCGGTTCTATCTCTCAACTATCGTGATTCAATTTTCTTCATACTCACATTTGAAATTGATCACGTTAGTCGTCTCTTCCTTAACTTGATTTAACCAACGTGCACAATGTCATAAGTGTAGGGGAGATTTTTCCCACATGCTTAAACATTGAGGACAATGTTTATCTTAAGTGTAGGGGGGACTTCTATCGAAGTTTTAAGTGGACTTTTCCATGAAAATGCCTTCATTTAACCGGAAAATCATCTTTTTCAACATTTTTCAAATTTTTTATTAACTTTGGCCATATAGTCGTAATTTTTTAAAATTTTTTATCATTGCTTTCATATGTATATATCCCGCAATAAAGTCAAAAATATTAATAAAGTGGTGTAGCTAGTTTTGAAATCTTTGACATATTAGGCCCGTTGCGATTATTTTGACTCAACCCGAATAGACTTATTTAAGTTTATTCTAGCTAGTATCCTTAACCATGTAGACCTTAATTGGTTTATTAGGCTAAGTATCCACGAGTCTCATTACTTGAGATTTTAAATTGTGGAGAACGAGAAATGATAGAGTCAATTATAAGTCGGTATTCTTGCGCAAGCTCACTTGGTGTAATTATCTGCCTATTCTCCCATCACTTGCTAATAATTTATCTGCAATAAGTAAGGTCGTACAATTTGAAAAGTTACTTAGCTTCTAGCCCAAGATCGTTTAAAAGTTGCTCGGTAATGATAAGAGTTCATAGCCAAGGCATAACTTATGAAGCGGGGCGCGAAGATTGGCGAGTCCGAAAAGGCCCTAACAAGGCATGAGGATTCAATCTTATTGCTAAAGATCCAAGGTGATGTGAAAAGCATTATTCCGAAAGTCAATATGAAGGATCAAGACTCACGACGAAAAGCAATCAACTACCGTAAAGATCATGGAGAAGTCTATCCGAAAAGACCCTAACAAGGTATGAGGATAAATAGATCCAAGTCCAAAAAGGAGGCGGATCGTTGTATCTCAAAATCCCAATTAGAGATTGAAGAAATAATCATGAAGTCGTGGTCAACAAAGTTGGAGTACCCCTCAAAAGTCTCCAAGTGAAGAAACTCTATTAACGATGAGAAGACCATTATCTCAAGCACGTCTCTCAAGATATGAAGTATGAAGTACATGCCAAATATCGGCCCGAGAAAGGTCTCAAATCGTGAACCGAGTTATGCCAAGATATGAAATTTTTGATATCCCGAGAAGCAGTTTTAAGAGATTTTTTCCTTTAGCTAACTATTGATCAAATTGTCCTACTTTGCTTTCAGCCTAAATAAACTATCGAAATAAGTCCAAAATGCATCTTCACGATCATTCTAAGACAAAAATAAAATATAAGAGATACACCTAGGAATAAGGGAGTTTAAGCATATAATTAAGCCATGTGTGTAAGTGTTTGATTTACTAACTTATAATAACAATGATCTCGTTTTTAAGCTTAGTTTGGGGAACATGAAACTTGAGGGTGATAAATCTTCGCAGCACCAAAGCCCTAATGTAAGTCATTGATCTCTTTGCAAGTTATTTCCATGTAGCTATTTTCAAGTGAAAATGGTTTTCTATCCTTTTGTTTACTTTAAAGTTTTAATTTCTTTTGGTACTTTAATTTTTGTTTAGTATTATTTTAAAAAGGCCAAGGTTGATTGATTATGAGAAAAGTGTAAATTTGCTTTATCACTAAGCATTGCATGAGGGCATGGCAATGGTTAAGTGTAGGGGATTTGATAGGTGTGTTAACACCCATCCTTTTTCCACTTAATTCTGACTAAAACGAGACCAAAACACGTATTTAATATCATTTGTTTGGAATTATGCGTGGTTTTTGCGTTTATTGTGTTTTCAGAGCCAACCGGATAAATATTGAAGAAAACATGGGATTGCACGGGTTTCATGGAAGAAAAAGACTCAAGACGAAGTCTATTGTCCAAGAGATGCAAAAGATTTGAAGTCACTGGGCCTATTTGAAGATTTATCGAAGAAAAGGACCAAAGATGGAAGATTTACATAAGTCGAAGAAACTCAAGTCTATTAAACGAAGAAATTAAAAGACGAGTTGAATTTAATCGACGACAAATCCCGAATTAGAATCGAAAACGTCAACTTTTCTGAAAAGACGAGAAGACAAGAAGAACGGGAGAAAGCCCACTCACCAACCAAAGGTAACACCTATATAAAGGGTTCCCCTCACACTTTTCATTCAGTTTTTTTCATTCCCCTTTTTCTCTCCTTTTCTGTTCGTAGGTAACACCAACACCATTAGGGTGTTTGGTGATTTTGATCATTGTTTTTCCAAATCTTGTAGTTCAATCTTGTCTTTTGTTTGTTCAAACATTAATCAATCAATACAATCTTTCCATTTCATTTTGTTCATCTTCATCTTTTTGATTCAAAGTTAAAGTTCTTAGTTGGTTGATTTGATCTTTAAAAGTTATTGGGTTTATTGTTTTTATTGATGGGATTTGTAGTTTATGGTTAGTAGATGATTAGGGATTAGATTTGTTTAATTTTTGGTGAAAAACTTGGTGATTTTTGGATCGAATTCGAGTTCCCCTGTTTTTTCTGAGTCGTACTGTTCTTTAGCTTCCCAGGTTCCGGATGAACAAAAAGTTCCGGATGAACAAAAAGTTCCGGATGAACAAAAAGTTCCGAATGAGCATAAGAAGTTCCGAATGAATTTGCTTTTCAAAAGTTCCGAATGAGTTTTAAAAGTTCCGAACGAATTTGCTTTTCAAAAGTTCCGAATGAGTTTTAAAAGTTCCGAATGAATTTGCTTTTCAAAAGTTCCGAATGAGTTTTAAAAGTTCCGAATGAATTTTCTTTTCAAAAGTTCCGAGTGAAGTTCCGGGTGAAAGTTCCGAATCAACTTCCGAGCAAACTTCCGGACGAAGACTTCCGAAGAAAGTTCCGAACCAAGTTCCGGATAAACTTCCGAACGAAAGTTCCGGATAAACTTCCGAACGAAAGTTCCGGACTAACTTCTGAACCAACTTCCGGATCAAAGTTCCGACCAAAGTTCCGAATCAAATCTTCCGAGTAAAGTTCCGAACGAAGTTCCGGATCAAAAGTTCCGAACCAAGTTCCGAGTGAACTTCCGAATCAAGGTCAACTTCCGAATCAAGGTCAACTTCCGAATCAATTTTCTTTTAAGCATTTTTAAGTGATACTTACTGTTTCTTCATTTTATATTTATATTTTAATTTTAATTCTAGTTTTATTAATTGTTATTAAATTAATTGCTTTTGATTTAAGTTTTCATGTTAATGCATTTAAACCTTTTAGTAGATTAGAAATTCAACTCCCCTTTTTTAGTAACCAAGAACAATCATTCCACTTAGAACCGAGATCAATTCGAGAGGATATCGAGAGAGAAAATCTGAACCATATAAAACCAGTGTATCAATAGCATACAAGTTCTGGATAGCATACAAGTTCTGGATAGCATACAGTTTTTAAGTGGTTGTGTTCCACCGTGTAAAATCTCACCCCGCGTTTAGAAACCATGTATAAGAAAAAGGGGCTATGAACTCAACATAGCCACGAGGTAAGTGAATCACAGTACTCAGAAGCTGAGTAGAAACAGTAGCAGTAAGACGATCACCGGCGATATGGATGCCCGGGAAAACACGAAAGCCGCAACCTATCAAAATTAGGCGCGCGTTAAGACTCGAACTCAAATATTGATATGTTCCAAGTATAATATGACTTAATTATTTTCAAAGTACTCATACTTCATGAATAACGACACGAACCAAATGAATCCATATTATCCCATTTATCCAACACTACTCGCTTAAACACTTGCACTCTTGAAATTGACCCGTCATAAGACGCCAAGTCAACGCAAGTCAAACTATCCCTTTACTTCACTCCGACCTGTAACTAAATCATTTACATAAGGACTAAACACTTGAGTAAGTCCCCATGTCCAATAGTGAATACTCAAACTCACACCACACGAGCATTTAACTATGTGTCCAAAATAGAAATCAACAAGTACACTCCAAATGTACACACCGATCTACCCTATCTAGACTTGTCTGATTTCGATGAAATTTGGTGTCAAGGTCACTTATAACCTGTATCAGACCCTACCAAAATTTACGCCAAAGTTCACACTTTAAAACCCATCAGCTCGACACTTTACTCGACTCTAAAAATTAGGGCATAATGTGTACCCATTTTGTAAAACCGTTTATACCACTTTAAAATTACTATCATGACATTTCACCTTTTAAACCCACTACTAGACTTATCATATTAAGTTTATAAACATTGGAAACCAGTAGTATAATTTATCTAATCATGCCTAAATTCCCCAAGAGTCGACCCAAAATCAGCCATAATTTTGGATTGTGCCGATTTGCTTGTCTCGGTACACGAATACTTAAACTAGCATATCTTTTGATCCATAATGAGTTAGAAGCTCTATCTTATATCAAAACGAGCGTCTCGATAACCACTACATTACTATCCAATAATATCAAGCTTTTTATCAAACTTTGACACACGAAAAATATGCTCTAACCTTCTGTCCAAAATACACTTTAGAAAATCATAGAAAAACATCATTTTGACTCAAATTCACCATGATCTATACTTCTAATATTACCCTACTATCATAACCATCAACCAAACAACTCCTAAAACACTTGCATGTCAAATTTAACAAAATCAAAGACCAAAATAAAACCTTTTATGATCAAAACATGATGATCTTACCAAGATCATTACATGCATAATGATCAAAACACAAATCAACCATGAAATCATAAAAATCTTGTAACTTGATGCATGTGTATGATTTTTACATCAACATAACCTCCTTTTGATTTTATAGATGGGTCAAAATATAGTTTTAAAGGATTCAATCTCAAAAATCAAATTTTTGATGTGTTTATGAAGGTTAGGGGTGGCAGAAATTTAGAGGAAAGGAAAGGAGGAGTAATTTTTTTTTGTGTGTCTTTTTTTTTGTAAGAAAATGAGAAGTAAAATGGTGGAAAAGGTTTATATAGTGGGGTGGAGGGTTAGTTTTGCCAAATGCGAAATCTTTTGGACTTAAAATACAATATAGTTTAAATGGTATAAAATGACTATTAGTAAATTTTGAAAATATTTACGGGGCTCGGGTTTCGTAAAAATACTTTTCAAAAGTTAAAATACATCATAAATATGATAATATGGGTTTCCCGACACGACTTAACACGTAATTAAAACGAAATTGTCGAAAATATTAATTGTCGAAATAATCGATAATAAAATGTAAAATATTGGGCATCCATCGGTATCACGATCATTAGAAGTTCTCGTTGTTCATTGATTTTGAGTAAACTAGTTGTAAAATGCACGCAGGTGATTTTAAATCAAAGGTTTGATTTAAATAAATATGGAAAAATAAAATAAGAAATTTTATAATCCCAGATAAAGTATTATCAATGATCAGAAATACTTAAAAAGTATAATTATTAAATTAACATGATCTCAGGATTTACATATAAGAATACAAGATAATGTAATACGTTGCAAAATTCAAGAAGCACGAATAAAAGAATAAAATAATACTGAGAAAAGTACGAGTTCTCACACTTTCCACCATGCCAGGACATCTCCCTCAAATTTATAACAAGCCAGTCTCGACTTAAAGACATCATTACACCCCATGGCGTTGAAAATATTCTCAATGTGTGCAATCTAGCTCTTAGCCTCAGATGGGCTATCAGTCTGCTCAAAAGATCTAGGTCGCTGTTTGTTAAACCTTTCCAGCCATGTGATAAGAGTAGCTGGTGGAGGAGAAGGAAGGTTTTTCTGATTATGGTGCAGATTGTGATTGGCTTGCACCTCAGCACAAATCTCATTTTTGAGTTGGGGAAGTAAAGCGTGCATAGCAGCTTGGACAGATGCCTGTAGTTCTTGCTCATGTGTGTTAACAATCTGACAATTTTAAAAAGAAAATGAAATGATTAATCTGATTAGAACATAAGATAAACATAAGAAAATGATGCATGGAATAGTTTATGAAGGTGATGTGAATCTAATTACACATCTTTATTCTTTGTAAAACGGTCTTAAATTGTTTAAATATTATCATTATTGTGCATATATATGTATGTTTGTTGTTTATATGTGTGTAGGTACATAAATCAAGAAAACACAAGACAAAAGATCAAGACACGACAAAATGGACACGAGATTAGAAGAAGTGCACAAGACCAAAGCCGAAATTATATTTATCGGAATTATATCGAATCAACTCGACAAAGCTTAAAGATATTTTAATGAGCCGACCCAACACCACTTTAATGGATCGGATTGACCAAATTATAATTCAAATTGACTCCACACGACAACAAAGGCCCGTCTGAAATTATGTAGCTTTTGGCTCCATTTGTATCATGCTAGCTGATTTGGAATTACAAACATCAAAATGGCATGTAATAAAGCCACGTGAAGACATATGGAAATGAAGTTAAAGGCACAAGACATAAGTCCACAATATACAAGTTAACAATGAATGAAATGGAGGCACGGCAAGAAAGATGAGCAGACCCATGATTGAAACCCACGAGCAGAAAAAAAAATGCGTTGGGCCACTGATGAAAAGAAGACGCAGCATATATGAAAATTAAAAAGCCCATCAAGGACCCGAATGAAAGTTTAAAAGTAGCTAGGGTTTTATCATTTACACATAGTTGGTAGTGTATTTTCATCACTTACAATATGAGCCTCCTTTTTTCTTTCATATCTAAAAAAAATTCTTTCTTAGCTTTGTACTAGTTTATTATTATCATCATTGAAATCTTAGTTCTTGATATATCATCTTTAATCTTTGATCTTTAATCTTTTATCATCTTAGTGTCTATGCTTAATAATATTAGATCTTGTAGTTTTTTTATTATCATCTTAGATTAAATTTTCGTGATTTTTTTTAATTTATATGGGTTTAATGATAGCTTTAAAGATCCTTGAAATAAGTCCTTGTAGCTTATAGAAGTGAAAAGCTTAAAATCCTTTTTTCTTTTTGTTTTATCTTAAAATTTTCGTGGCATTTTAGATCGATAAAAAATTCGTGGCTTTAATAAATATTTGGTGATTTATTGTGGCTTTTAAGATCCTTGTAATAAGCTCTTGGAGCTATAGAGATAAAAAGTCTAAAATCCATTTTTGCTTATCAATTTTATTAAATTTGTGGCCTTATTTAGCTTATAGGTAAGATTAGCTTATTTTGATTCAAGTCTTTAATATATCTTTAATATATCTTTTTCTTTTATTTCATCTCGAATTTGAATAAATTTTTTAGTTTATTTTGATTTGTAGGTGAGTAAGCTTGTGTCAAGAAAGCTTATCAATATCTTTTTGATTTATGGATTAAATCTGTAAAACCCGTATTTTAAATAGTCGAATATTAAAATATGTAGTTTTAATTTATTAAAAGCTATTCATTTAACTACTCCGAAAAATAATTATTTAGTCAGAAATATCGCCAGAATTAAATACGACGGCACGTAAATAATACTTAAGGCTTTTTTAAAAAAAAATGAAAAGTTATACAAATAAGGAAATGGCCGGCTGTTTTTAAATAAAAAGAAAGGGAAGATTTTGGGCTTAGGCCCATTTGTACAAAATTATACACAGGGGGTAAACCACCCTTTTGTCACAACCGTATGAAAGAAAAAAAAAATAATAAACTAGGGTTTGTGTTCTTGGGGCTGCCGACAGAAGAGACAAAGCAGAAAAGGAGATCGGGTTTTAATCTTGGACTCGGGAGTCATGGTGTTAATACTCGAACACAAGTAACGGTAATCTTGTTTTTTTATCAATCTCGAAATCCATGTTATGAATATAAAGATCAAATGAAAATTTAATCATCAAACATGAATATGCCCTGTTTGGTGTCGGGTTTACTGTTACACATGAACCAAGACCAGTAGAGGTCTCGGTGGTGTCATCCCGTGGCCAGTAGCGAACAAGAAAACCCCACACGGGGGGGATATAGAGTCATGGGTGTCGGGATTGTTGGTTTTACGCAAGCTGAGGCAAACAAGGGTCTCAGTGGTGTCTTTGTTTGACCAGCCACGACCCATAATGGGTGTGTGGTGTGGTTGACTGAATTCGCAGCCCCAAAAAGCCAACAGCAGGGGCGTTTGGCTGTTCGAACATCGACAACAACCTTCAGGGGTGTTTTAGACTAGTAACAGGGGCGTTTGGGGTTAACATCAGTAAAGGGAGTGTTTGGGTAAACAAAACAGTGAAAACAGTGGGAACCGATAAATAGCAGTGGGAACTTTTATGATATAATAAGTGGGAACTTTTATAATACACGCAGTGGAAACTTTTATAATACAAGCAGTGGGAACTTTATAATCAAAGCAGTGGGAACTTTTATAAAACAAGCAGTGGGAACATTAGTAATAGCAGTGGGAACTTATATAAAGTGTAGTCAAATTATTTTATAAATAAGCTTTAAAAATAAAGTTAAATAAAATTGTTATTTTATTTTATTTATTTAATTAGTAACACAAAATTTATTTTAACGTTGTTCTTTTAACTAATTAAAGGTCGGATTTAACTACGATTTAATTAATAATTATTTCAGAAAAACTAAATTTTGGAATCTTTCTAAATTTGGAAACTTTCTATTTATAGCAGGTTGCTATTTATAGTAATATTATTATGTTGGAGTACATGTTTTACGGTAATCAGGAATACAGAGGATACGTTAATCAGGAGTAATAATATGAGAACGGTCAGAATTTACCAGTTATCCATAAATAGTAATACAAGAATAAATTAAGTTAAATTTAGAACATATAAGAATCAGTAACAGCAAACACTAATCAGACGACTTATTTTCCGTCCATTATTTATGTAGTATCCGTGAAGTCAGAGTCGATCCTTCAGCTTTCATTCTGATTTCATTACTGGACACGAGGTACGGATTTCCCGTCCTTTCAGTAAGGACTTCCTTTCTATGTATGATTAGGATTCCCCGTCTGCAGCCAAATGTTTTTCCCCGTATGTGTTTAAGATTATCAGAAATCATGTTAAAAACCAAATAAGTTGCCTGAGCATTATATACAAGCACGACCAGTTTACGTACTAGTTACGGAGGTACCATAACCACGGCACTAGAGGCACCGGTGTCGTGACTCACATGTAGGAGATTGATATCCTGCATCGTCCCACTCATGTTCAGTTTGGCCATTTTTATATGTATGTTTAGTGGGGCGTATGGATGCATCCTAGGCTTATCAGTTTACAAGTTATCAGGGTGAATGTGGTGTGTGCTCTACATCCTTCACACTGGAGCTGATCCCTCCACCCAGCACAGTATTTAGAGGTCACCCCTCTACAGTTAATTAGAGGTCACCCCTCTACAGCATGACGAGGTCACCCCTCTAGTTATTCATGCACGGTTGTTACAACACGTGACCTATATAAGCTCTGGCAATTAAAATACAGTAAATGCTTGTTTTAGATTTAACAGATAACAGTTCAGCTTTATTATTTATAAATCAGACTTTACAGATTATACACTGATGTCCGCTGAAACTTCACTTATCAGACTTACAACTCCAGTATTTCATCATCTGTTTCATTTTAGCAATTCCTTATCATGCTTTATATCCGTTCACTGAGCGTTATGCTCAACCGTAGTTCCCTTTCATGTTCTAACGGCAGGTACACCAGGACGCTCTTAGGATTCTGAGAGCATGTGCATTTGGATGGAAGCTATCCAAACTTCTTACTTTATGTACTTACATTATTCTGCTTATTTGGACATTGTTTAGTCATTTCTTTCAGTATTTAATTTTCATGTTTTGGGCTTATGTTGGGATTACCGATGTTTGATTCCAGTATTTCCTTTATGGTCAGTTAATGTTTTAGGACATTTACCTTATGCTTTGATGACACGCCATAAATACACGTAACGGTCCATTTATCCAAGTGGGGTGTTACAATTATGGTATCAGAGCTATAGGTTCGACCTGTAGGCTCTAAAATGTGATCTGTGACTAGTGGGTAGTCACCAGGAACTTCCCAGACATTGGCGCTGTTATCTTTCATGTTTCTCATGCAATTACAAATCGATTTTCTTCATTTTCAGTCGGTTTTCTTAAAGTTTTTGACTAAGAAAAGGTTGGTACAAGACTGTCCATAATTAGTCGCATGTGCTTTTACTCGAAACTTTTGTATTGATGAACCGACTCATAGGAGTTCATCCTTACTCATGTCAGATTTCTGATTTCAGTCGAATATGAATTGGTGAACCAACCATAAACATTCACCAGGCTTCAGGTCAAAATTCATGTTTTAGCCGAAAATTGTTTTGTGAACCGACCCAAAAGCGTTCACCTTTATTCATATTATGATCCTTGATTAAAATTTTGACTAGTATGGTTTGGACTACAGCCGTCCATATTTAGTCCCAGATTATGAATTCTTATACATGACAGTTCTCATAAGATTTTGACAAGTATGAATCGAACCAGAATCGTCCATATTTAGTCACATGTTTTCTTTTGAAAATATGCGGATTGAACCATAACCATTCGCATCAGTTGATGTTAAACCTCAGTTGATTATATCCTCATGTTCTTTTTAACAATCCAGTTTTCAATCTCACGTTGATGTCGTTTTATTAATGATTCAGTTTCATGTCTCCTTATGAAGATTAAGCTATCAGCAGGATGATGTTGTTTTTATGCTCAAACACGAAAGGATTTTAGTGAAATCCTATTGCATGATAAATCATGTTTGGTCTTCATCAATCATGTCTTCATGCTAATGATTGTTGAAGTTCGGTTTAATCATATTCTTTAAACCTCTATACAACCAATATTAAGTCTACGCATGAATTGTTAACCCATCATGTTACTCATTTCAGTTCGGTTTACTACCGATTGAAATCAATTTATCTCTTTGATCATGTCAGACAATTAACACCAGTATCGATCACCCCATAAAATTTCCACCAGTATCATGGACAATACTTCAGGCGTACTCCATGTACATTGTCTCAGACATTCTCCATGTGCAATATTCATTTATACTTCATGTACCGTAGTCTAGGTGTATTCCATCTACCAGGTGCTGATGTTGCTTGTGAGTGAAGATTTTGCAAGATGCTGATGATGTTTATTATATGAAGACTCTTCTAAACAAAGACGACAAATATAAACTTGAAATTTTTGACAAGAATAAAATTTCAACCACCAGACACTGCCATTCTATTCCATGTTTTATTTTCTCAGTTAGATGTCACACTTCACTCGGCTAACTTTCGTTCAGAGGAGTGGACACTGGTAACCAGCCGACCACTCAGCAAAATAGTTATAGAAATCACTGTTGTAGCAATGACTGTCATGAAACCGACAGATAAAGCGGTAATGACAACCACCGTGATAATATTCAACCACCACTGGATCTCCGGAATGGACGTGACCAGAATTACAAAGGTCAGTAGTCTATCAGCCAATCTTAACAGTTTCCAGAAACTATTAACCTTATTCAGGCTCACCTACTAAAAACACGTGTTACGACATCAGTCAAGACACAAGATCCAAGTACCATCTTGGGAGATACATGTCACGACATCAGTCAGTATACATGTTATGAGAATATTTTCTCAATGCACGAGACAAGACGTACGACTATAGTATGCCTCCTAAATCAGGCCCTCAGTAATTTAGGGTACCCTTCAGAAAGGGGTATACCCGTTCTGTGATGCCACGCATCAATCAGACCTTTACAATTCATCTACCACTACTAGAGTATTATTCAGGTTAAACACGGAGTATTCATTCTTTGAGGTTACAGACGAATACATTCAAAAAAAGAAAAAAATCGCCATGTTTAATTCACATGTTCCTATGCCAGCTTTCTTTTAAATCAGGTAGTTACTTGTTTCTCAGCCAGAAAAGACTCCACAGTACCAACCATGGTTATTAAAGTTATCCTTTCAGTTAACGACAAGATCCGTCTTACTAAATCCCAAATATATATTCAGTATATTTCTGCCAGAAAAATCAGTACAAATTTTTTCTGCCTTACAAGCGCATGACTTAGCAGTCCATAGCTACGAAGACTGTCTAGCCACCAGTTATAAATTCACTTCCGAAATTCCTTAAACTCATGACCAGCAGATTACTCTAGTGCTCCCAGACGTAATCTCAGGAAGTTTTTCAGAAATTCCTTTCGAACCACGAAACAGAATTCTACATAGATCTTGTATCAAGTACAGAACCTATTTTCAGAACTCTTTATCGCAGGGCTTCAACTGAGTTTAAAAGAGTTGTAGTATTTGCTGCAAGAATTACCAGAATGAGGTTTTATTCGCCCTAGCGCACCACCAGGAAGTGCACCGTTCCTGTCTATTAGAAAGAAGGCCGGTAACATGAGATCATGTATCGACCACTGAAAATTTTACAAGATCACCATTCATAATTTTATGTTTATTCCATGTGTAGAAGGTTTATTTGATCTACTACGACCTCTTAAACATTTTCCAGAACAATTTCCGATCATGCTACCATTAGGGGTGAGAGAAAGAACATGATGTTTTCCAGACTGCTGTTGCACATAGTATAGTCCCTCAAAAATTTTGATTCATACTTCTGAGCTCCCTAATGCTCCAGCTATATTATGAAATTTATAAATAAATTTTTCCCATGAATTCTCAGTCAAATCGTCAGTACATTCATTGATCACATTCTGATCTTCTAAATCCTAAAGAAGAACGCGAGATCATCTTCTCACGGACATGCAAATTTTCAGATAAGAGAAAATTTATATGAGAAGCTTTCCAGATGTGAGCTCCAGATGAACAAAGTAGCATTTCGAGCCACCCTATTTCAGCAGAAGGAAATTTCAGACAATCCTGCGAAGGAGAAGGCCATCACCTGATGGTCCCGACTGACGACTGTGAACGAAGTACAAAATTTTCTAGAACTAAATTAACTACGACCGCAGAAATTGCCGACAGTTCTCACTAAAAATGTTTTATGACTATTCAACCAGATTTCCACCAGAATGTTCGATAATTCCAGACGAAACTTTGATAGAATCCGCATCACACCTTAATGCAGCTATGTTCATATCTAGATGCCTGACCTACTGCAGGTTCCAGATAGAACACCGTCATGTTAGTGAGTTACTACAATCCTTAGAAATTTCTGAACAGAAATGAGACGAAATTCCATGAAATTGTTATCAGCTACCACAGGCTTAGAGAAAGTATGATACTATCTAAGTTATCGTCAACCATGTAATCAGCCTGCGCGTTTCTTTCATCCGAAAGGATCACGTAGTAGCAGATTTGTAGAAAATTTAGAAATTCAGTAGTAAATTGTACGAGTTCAAGGCATTCCATCGACCATCATATCAGAAAGAAATCATGTTCACGATCACGTGGATGTTTACGTTCACTTTACGTTCACGTTTATTCTCACTTTCACGTTTGCATCTTATTCGCAGTATGATGCTGTTTCAGTTCATGTGTTTATGCTATATCATGATTTAAGCTCACGTTCGCGTTCATAACATTGTTCACGTTCAAGTTCGTGTTCCATTTCGCGATACACGTTTCATAGTTTATTACCGAATACGGTTACAGAAAGCTTGAGAAACCAGACTCAAGAATTAGCACAACTTTTCCATATCCAGGCAGACGTTTTACGTCTCAGTCTATACCGTTTGGCATTCCTTTCTCAGTCAGCATATGTCCATGATATGTCTAGTATCACGTTCACAGTATGTTTCACATATCACGTTCACGATGTATTCCATGCCCAGCATTCATCAGATGATCGCGAACAACGTTCACAATTGCTCACGTAGCACGTTCACAATTGTTCACGTAGTCGTCCTTATATGTGTTCAGCAGCTTGCCCAGGAATATAAATGTTATCTTTTCAGGATAATTGTACGTACCGTTTCATGTATACTACATGCTATAGCTTATTCATTCAGATTCATAAAATCCATCTTAAGTATGGAACCAGAAAATATTCAGCATCATCAGGACAGGGTCATCAGGACCAAGATTTTTATTATGTTTAGACCTTTGAAGAAATCGTTTCGAGCGGGAGGCCACTCGAAACGGAGGAGTCCATCCGGACCTCTCATTCCTTTTCCTTTAATAAATTCAGTTAAGTTCTTTCAGACATGTTACGTTCCATGTTCTCTTCAGCCATGGCACGTTCCATATTCACTTCAGTCGTGTCATGTTTATACTCTTTCAGCAGCATTATGTTCTAAATCAAGGACGAATGATCCTTCAGCTTATATGCCTTTTCAGCCTTCATGCTCGTTCAACATATATGTCCTTTCAGCTTATACGTCTTCCAGCTTACATATAATTTCAGCTTTTACTTCGATCAACTTAAATTACCTATAATTCGAGGACGGATTTTTCCTTTTAGAGGGGAAGAATTGTAAAACCCAGTATGGTCGTATCTTTAATTCGGGGACGAATTATTCTTTTTAGAGGGGAAGAATTGTAAAACCCGTATTTTAAATAGTCGAATATTAAAATATGTAGTTTTAATTTATTAAAAGCTATTCATTTAACTACTCCGAAAAATAATTATTTAGTCAGAAATATCACGAGAATTAAATACGACGGCACATAAATAATACTTAAGGCTTTTTTAAAAAAAAAAATGAAAAGTTATACAAATAAGGAAGTGGCCGGCTGTTTTTAAATAAAAAGAAAGGGAAGATTTTGGGATTAGGCCCATTTGTACAAAATTATACACAGGGGGTAAACCACCCTTTTGTCACAACCGTATGAAAGAAAAAAATAATAATAATAAACTTGGTTTTGTGTTCTTGGGGCTGCCGACAGAAGAGACAAAGCAGAAAAGGAGATCGGGTTTTAATCTTGGACTCGGGAGTCATGGTGTTAATACTCGAACACAAGTAACGGTAATCTTGTTTTTTTATCAATCTCGAAATCCATGTTATGAATATAAAGATCAAATGAAAATTTAATCATCAAACATGAATATGCCCTGTTTGGTGTCGGGTTTATTGTTACACATGACCAAGACCAGTAGAGGTCTCGGTGGTGTCATCCCGTGGCCAGCAGCGAACAAGAAAACCCCACACGGGGGATATAGAGTCATGGGTGTCGGGATTGTAGGTTTTACGCAAGCTGAGACAAACAAGGGTCTGAGTGGTGTCTTTGTTTGACCAACCACGACCCATAATGGGTGTGTGGTGTGGTTGACTGAATTCGCAGCCCCAAAAAGCCAACAACAGGGGCGTTTGGCTGTTCGAACATTGACAACAACCTTCAGGGGTGTTTTAGACAAGTAACAGGGGCGTTTGGGGTTAACATCAGTAAAGGGAGTGTTTGGGTTAACAAAACAGTGAAAACAGTGGGAACCAATAAATAGCAGTGGGAACTTTTATGATATAAGCAGTGGGAACTTTTATAATACAAGCAGTGGAAACTTTTATAATACAAGCAGTGGGAACTTTATAATCAAAGCAGTGGGAACTTTTATAATACAAGCAGTGGGAACATTAGTAATAGGAGTGGGAACTTATATAAAGTGTAGTCAAATTATTTTATAAATAAGCTTTAAAAATAAAGTTAAATAAAGTTGTTATTTTATTTTATTTTATTTATTTAATTAGTAAGAAAAAATTTATTTTAACGTTTTTCTTTTAACTAATTAAAGGTCGGATTTAACTATGATTTAACTAATAATTATTTCAGAAAAACTAAATTTGGGAATCTTTCTAAATTTGGAAACTTTCTATTTATAGCAGGTTGCTATTTATAGTAATATTATTATGTTGGAGTACATGTTTTACGGTAATCAGGAATACAGAGGATACGTTAATCAGGAGTAATAATATGAGAACAGTCAGAATTTACCAGTTATCCATAAATAGTAATACAAGAATAAATTAAATTAAATTTAGAACATATAAGAAACAGTAACAGCAAACAGTAATCAGACGACTTATTTTCCGTCCATTATTTATGTAGTATCCGTGAAGTCAAAGTCGATCCTTCAGCTTTCATTCTGATTTCATTACTGGACACGAGGTATGGATTTCCCGTCCTTTCAGTAAGGACTTCCTTTCTATGTATGATTAGGATTCCCCGTCTGCAGCCAAATGTTTTTCCCCGTATGTGTTTAAGCTTATTAGAAATCATGTTAAAAACGAAATAATTTGCCTGAGCATTATATACAAGCACGACCAGTTTATGTACTAGTTACGGAGGTACCGTAACCACGACACTAGAGGCACCAGTGTCGTGACTCACATGCAGGAGAGTGATATCCTGCATCGTCCCACTCATGTTTAGTTTGGCCATTTTTATATGTATGTTTAGTGGGGCGTATGGATGCATCCTAGGCTTATCAGTTTACAAGTTATCAGGGTGAATGTGGTGTGTGCTCTACATCCTTCACATTGGAGCTGATCCCTCCACCCAGCACAGTATTTAGATGTCACCCCTCTACAGTTATTTAGAGGTCACCCCTCTACAGCATGACGAGGTCACCCCTCCAGTTATTCATGCACGATTGTTACAACACGTGACCTATATAAGCTCTGGCAATTAAAATACAGTAAATGCATGTTTTTAGATTTAACAGATAACAGTTCAGCTTTATTATTTATAAATCAGACTTTATAGATTATACACAGATTTCCGCTGAAACTTCACTTATCAGACTTACAGCTCCAGTATTTCATCATCTGTTTCATTTTAGCAATTCCTTATCATGCTTTATATCCGTTCACTGAGCGTTATGCTCAGCCGTAGTTCCCTTTCATGTTCTAACGGCAGGTACACCAGGACGCTCTTAGGATTCTGAGAGCATGTGCATTTGGATGGAAGCTATCCAGACTTCTTACTTTATGTACTTACATTATTCTGCTTATTTGAACATTGTTTAGTCATTTCTTTCAGTATTTACTTTTCATGTTTTGGGCTTATGTTGGGATTACCGATGTTTGATTCCGGTATTTCCTTTATGGTCAGTTAATGTTTTAGGACATTTACCTTATGCTTTGATGACACGCCATAAATACACGTAACAGTCCACTTATCTAAGTGGGGTGTTACAATTATGGTATCAGAGCTATAGGTTCGACCTGTAGGCTCTAAAATGTGACCTGTGACTAGTGGGTAGTCACCAGGAACTTCCCAGACATTGGCGCTGTTATCTTTCATGTTTCTCATGCAATTACAAATCGATTTTCTTCATTTTCAGTTGGTTTTCTTAAAGTTTTTGACTAAGAAAAGGTTGGTACAAGACTGTCCATAATTAGTAGCATGTGCTTTTACTCGAAACTTTTGTTTTGATGAACCGACTCATAGGAGTTCATCCTTACTCATGTTAGATTTCTGGTTTCAGTCGAATATGAATTGGTGAACCAACCATAAACATTCACCAGGCTTCAGGTCAAAATTCATGTTTCAGCCGAAAATTGTTTTGTGAACCGACCCAAAAGCGTTCACCTTTATTCATATTATCATCGTTGATTAAAATTTTGACTAGTATGGTTTGGACTACAGCCGTCCATATTTAGTCCCAGATTATGAATTCTTATACATGACAGTTCGCATAAGATTTTGACAAGTATGAATCGAACCAGAATCGTCCATATTTAGTCACATGTTTTCTTTTGAAAATATGCGGATTGAACCATAACCATCCGCATCAGTTGATGTTAAACCTCAGTTGATTATATCCTCATGTTCTTTGTAGCAATCCAGTTTTCAATCTCAAGTTGATGTCGTTTTATTGATGATTCAGTTTCATCTCTACTTATGAAGATTAAGCTATCAGCAGGATGATGTTGTTTTTATGCTCAAACACGGAAGGATTTCAGTGAAATCCTATTGCATGATAAATCATGTTTGGTCTTCATCAATCATGTCTTCATGCTAATCATTGTTTAAGTTCGGTTTAATCATATTCTTTAAACCTCTATACAACCAGCATTAAGTCTACGCATGAATTGTTAACCCATCATGTTACTCATTTCAGTTCGGTTTACTACCGATTGAAATCAATTTATCTCTTTGATCATGTCAGACAATTAACACCAGTATCGATCACCCCATAAAATTTCCACCAGTATCATGGACAATACTTCAGGCGTACTCCATGTACAGTGTCTCAGACATTCTCCATGTGCAGTATTCATTTGTACTTCATGTACCGTAGTCTAGGTGTATTCCACGTACCCTACTCCATGGATATTGCTAATCGATCCTCAATCATCTTAGGCGTTTCCACTTGTCGATATTTTACCAGGTGCTGATGTTGCTTGTGAGTGAAGATTTTGCAAGATGTTGATGATGTTTATTATATGAAGACTCTTCTAAACAAAGACGACAAATATAAACTTGAAATTTCTGACAAGAATAAAATTTCAACCACCAGACACTGCCATTCTATTCCATGTTTTATTTTCTCAGTTAGATGTCACACTTCACTCGGCTAACTTTCGTTCAGAGGAGTGGACACTGGTAACCAGCCGACCACTCAGCAGAATAGTTATAGAAATCACTGTTGTAGCAATGACTGTCATGAAACTGACAGATAAAGCGGTAATGACAACCACCGTGATAATATTCAACCACCACCAGATCTCCGGAACGGACGTGACCAGAATTACATAGGTCAGTAGTCTATCAGCCAATGTTAACAGTTAACCCCGTCGCAATGTCAAAGGAATCCTTTCGCAATGTACCCAAAAGGAATCTCATCGCAATCCTATCGTAATGTGACCAAAAGCAATCCTGTCGCAATGTAACAAAAGGCAGTCCTATCGCAATGTACCCAAAAGGAATCTTGTCGCAATAATGGAAACTAATCTCTGTCGGAATGATGAAAACTAGATCCTATCACAATGTAACCAAAAGGAATCTCGTCGGAATCCCAATCGCAATACGCGTCTGAATACAAAACCCTATTGCGATGTAGTAATCGCAATGTTGCGTCGGAATCCCAATCGCAAAAGGGTTTATCTTTGCGATGGTTTTGTGATTCGAAATAAGCCAAGTTTTAAGCTATTCTTAATAAGCTCAAACCAATACTTAATCAAATTAATAATAAGATGAACTAAAAAGCAAAAATAAGAACCTTCAAACTTAAAATAAGCGACTTTTAAATCAAACTTTAAAAAGATTAAAACTTTAAGAAAACTTTTAAAAAAGTAAATAAGCTAAATACTAAATAAGCCAAAAATCATAACAAGCCTTAAGCTTAATCGTATAAAAACATATATAGGATTAAAAAGATAAACTTTTTAATCACATAAACATCAAATTCAAGCAAAATCAAAGATTATAACGGATCAAAATCAACTTAAAAATAAAGAAAGGTAGAAGAAGATTAAAGGTAAGAAACTTAACTTGAACTTATAGATTAATGATACCAAAATACAAGATCAAATCAAAGCTTAAACATGAAAAGAAAGAAAAGATGAATTTCTAGTGAGAGAAAGTTAAACACTTTCTCTCTCTAAAAATAAAACTAAAGAAAGAAAAAATTAAACTTGCTAACCACCCTCCTAATGTGTTTAGGAGGGTATTTATAGGAGATGGGAATGTGCATGTGTTTCCTTCTTTCTTTGTTTCTTCACGACTCGATTTAAATTCTTTGTCTTTTTTGACGTCGTCTCAGGATTTGTCGATGTAAATTGAACTTGTCTTGTAATTTTCTTCTTCTATTAGACTTAAGTTCTTCGACTTCATTAAACTTCTGTCTTTAGACTTTTTCTGCGATAAATCTTCAGAATAGGCCTTGGACTTCCGTTCTTTTTGCACTTTTGATCTTTTGACTTCGTCTTTTCTCGTTTTTCTTCGATAAAAGCCCGTGAAAGCCCGTGTTTTCTTCCTTTTTTATCTTTTGGTCCTAAAACACAATAAAAACACAAACCACGCATAATTCCGACTTTTACGACATAAAATATACGTTTTGGTCTTGTTATTATTGAAAATAAGTGGTAAAAGGATAAGTGTTTTCACACTTATTACTTAACCATTTTATCTTATTTTATCATGTAGTCTTTTGTTGAATCATATAAGCTAAAAAGTTCTAAGCTTATACTATAAGTCCCTTTGTTGCCTTACCTTGAAAAAAAAAGTCCCTTTGTTGCCTTGCCTTGAGACTAAGTTTCCTTGTTGCCTAAGTCCATAGCCTTGAAAGGATAAGCCGAGTTTTGGAAGAGTAGCACCTAGGGCTTGTGCTATTATGGTTATCCTTACTAGCTATAAGCTAGAGCGTAGACTAGAGCTCTATGGAGCATAACCTTGTTTTCGTAAAATCTTAAGGTGCACATCTCGTTCTTCCCTCGTAATCTTTAATTTATTTTTAGTCAATATTATCATGTTTAAATGCTTTTATTTTTAGTAGTGTAGATTTAATTTAATTTTTATAAATGTTAAATTTATTTTATTTTAGATATAAAAAGAAAAAATTAAAGCTCACGTCTAATTTTTTTATTTCCAAAACTCACGTCTTAATTTTTTGTTTTAGAAAAATTCCAATTGTTGTTTACTCTTTGTTGAAAAGAAAGAAAGAAAAAAAAATCAACTACTGTTTGTTTGATTTTTGATGCTACAGCCATTGTTAGTAATTGCTTGAGATTTTAACTGTTTCTGATTTCGAACTGCTTGTTTGCTATGAACTGTCTGCTGTTATGACTGCCTTTTTATCTGAACTGATTCGTATGAAATGCTATTTCTGACTGTCTGTTTTGAACTGTTGCCTATTTTGAACTGCTACTAAACTCGAACCGCTGTCTCTAAACTTTCTGCGCGTTTTTGAACTATTTCTGAGTTATAAACTACTGCTGCCTGTATTGAACTGTTAACTGCTTTGTATTCGAACTGTATGCTAGAATTAATCTGTCTGTTTTAGTTTTGAGCTGCCTGTTTGCATTTTGAACTTTCTGTGTTTAATTCGAACTGTGAACTTTTTTTTTTGACTGTTTGGTTTTGTTTATTTGTGTTATGTACTCCCAAGCCTAAAAATAATACCCCTCTTTGTTATTTAGCATCCGAAAACGTTACGATAATTCAAATTCTCCCCTCGCCCGTGGAATACGATATTAGCACATTTTTTCCTAAAGTGTGATAACAAATATATTCAATCAATTTTTGGCACCGCTGCCGGGGAGGGGCGTACGAATTTTTCGTTTCGTGATTAAGAAAGATCCTTCTATTTTTAGGAGTTATATTTTATTAAAAGTAATATAAAATTAAAAAAATATATACAAAATACAAAAAAACAAAAAAAAAGTTGCTTGTCCTCAAGTACCTAAAAAAAAGTATAAAAAGAAAATACTTGTCCTCAAGTAGCAAAAAAAATATATTTTTCATTTTTATTTCTCGTTTTTCTTTTTGTCTATATATAGTATTTAGAACAATAAATTTACCTATCTCCAAAAGCGTGAAAATACAACCTTAATTGGAATTTCATAACTCAATTATTGTATTAGAATCCAAAACAAAGAAAAAGGCAAAATAGATAAATACTCTTAAAAAGTTCGAAATCGATTTGTATAAACTATAAGGTGGGTATAAGGCGACGTGCTATAAAATGGCGTCTAAGGGAGAAGGTTTTTAAAAGCTTCATGCTTTCTCGCTCCCCCGCTTGCTTGTGTACGTTGAGAGGGAAAACCGCTTAAGGGTTTGCCACCTCAAGTAATAAACCATACTTTTGTCTTTGTTTATATATTGAACCTCGAGACGATTTTCAAAGTCAAAGAGAGTCATTTACCTCCCAAAGTAAATACTCTCACTCCGTGTTCATTTATATAATCAATCTTTGATTTATTCGGAATTTTTGTCGATATTTTTTCTACTACTATTAGTATTCAATCAAAAACTCAAAAAAAATAAATAAAAAAAATAAAAAAATAAAAAAATATTGTGTTGACGTTAATCTCGTTGTGTCAATTGCTAATCACCATAACCGTCGTCGTAATCGAAATGAAAGAGTAACCGAGCCCGAGACTCGTGAAAACATAAACATGGCCGGTGTGAATAATAACAACAATCAACCACAACCCGAACTTCGTACGATGGAAGAGTTGTGCCAACCGACTATGAATGGACGAGGAGGACCGATTGCCACCATGGCAATAACGGCTCCCGAATTTTCGTTAAAGCATCACATGATCCAACAAGTCCAAAATGCTTTCCCATTTCGAGGGTTACCGAATAATGATGCTAACAAACACCTCGATAAATTCATAACCGTCACCCAAAGCATGAAATTACTCGGTGTTACCATCGGTTTTATTCGCCTTCATCTTTTTCCACGTACTTTGTCCCACCATGCCGAAAAATGGTTTGATCGTCTTCCCAAAAATTCGATTCATACATGGGACGAGATGACTCAAAATTGTTTGTCAAGATATTTCCACCATCCATGGTAACGAGTCTAAGGAATCAAATTAGTAATTTTACACAATAACCCGATGACTCTCTTTTTTATGCGTGGGAACGTTATAATGTTTTGATTGACCGTTGTCTTAACCACAATATGCTTCCAGTGACTTTAATTGATACTTTCTATAATGGGTTGACTTTTTGTGATCGTTACACGATTAATGCCGCCGCCGGTGGTACATTCATGAAAAGAAGACCCGAGGAGTGTAGAGAGCTTATCGAGAACATGACCACTCATCACAAAAATTGAGATTTATCCGCATCCTTAAGAAATAACCCGAGGTCAATCTTCCTTCTTCTTCTTCAACAAACCCCGAGTTAACGAACTCTCCCGCCAAATAGCCGAAATGAACAAAAATTTCTTAACCATGGCTACGAAGCAAAATCAACAAGTTAAAGTTGTAGCAATTTCTTGTGAGACTTGCGGTGGTCCTCATTCATACACCGATTTTCCTTCTACTCATGACAACCATTGTGAGAATGTGTATGCGGCTAACGGTAACTTTTCCACGGGGGATATCAAACCGAACCACAAGGTGACCGTAATTTGCTTAGCTATCATATAAACAATTTTCTTTCACCACCCGGTTTTCCTCCTCAAAACCAAAACCAAACCAATCTCAATAGAAACAATCAAAGTCAACCAAGAGCTCCAAATCAATTTCAAACCCAAAGGAATCAATATCCACCTCAAGGAAATAATCAAGTTTACCAACCACCCACCTATCAACCACCCGCTTACCAAGCTCCACCTTTTAGCCAATCCACGACATTTACTCAAGAGGTCGAAACATACATGAGGACTAATGATGTGTTGGTTAAAAATATTCAAAGCCTAATTATTAACTTGAAAGGAGATTTGAATAAACAAGGGAATGATCTTAGAAATGAGCTTAAAATGACATGAGAATTTCTTTAAACAATCAAACGAATGATTTAAGGAACATGATGGCTAGTTTCTTCCAAAGTAATCAACCCCCGACTTCGGGTTCTCTTTCGAGTAACACCGTTGCAAATCCAAAAGGGGAGATGAAAGCAATCACCACCCGATGTGGTAAAGGTTATAAGGAACCCGAGATTCCTAAAGCTAAACCCACTACGGTGATTGCGAAAAACCAAACCGAGGTGACAAAGGATAAAGAGCAACCTACAAGTTCACAAAGTACCGCTCACATCCAACCTCCGATAATTCAAAAACCAATTTTGGAACCCGAGATTCCAAATACCTTTCCAAAACCTCCTCTTCCTTACCCCTCTCGTGTTCAAAAGGAAAAGCAACGTGACAAACCAAATGACGAAATGAAAAAGTTTTTGGAAATCTTTCAACAACTTCATTTTGATTTATCTTTCGTGGATGCTTTAGTTCACATTCCAAAGTTTGCCACAGTGTTTAAAAGGTTGTTGAGCGATAAGGAGAAATTATTGGAATTGTCCAACACACCTTTAAACGCCAATTGTTGGCGGTTCTCCTAAAAAAGCTTCCCGAAAATCTTGGTGACCCCGACAAATTTTTGATTCCTTGTAATTTTCCCGAATTAGGTGAATGCCTCGCCTTGGCCGATCTTGGTGCAAGCATTAACCTTATGCCACTTTCCTTTTTCAAAAAGCTTCGACATTCCGATCTCCTCCCCACGAGGATGACACTTGAGTTAGGCGACCGATCGGTTACTACTCCAAAGGGTGTTGGCGAAGACATTTTTGTGAAAGTTGGTAAATTCCATTTTCCCGCCGATTTTGTTGTTGTAGACTACGAGGTCGATCCAAGAGTTCCATTGATACTAGGACGACCAATTCTACACACCGCTCATGCTTTAATCGACGTTAATGAAGGGAAATTGACATTACATTTTGATGGAGAGGATATCACGATTAATGTGGACCACACTTTACAATATCCCTCAGAGTATTTTGAAGAATCCGGCAATGTTATCGATATTGTTGAAGCTACAAGTGACGAGATTTCACAAGAAATCCTTGGTTTTTCTGATAGCTCCGCAAGTGGAAGTCCCACTTCAACGGATCTGATCATTGCCACCTCTTCTCATTCTATCACTCCATTCGAAGGAGGTGATTTTATTTTAGAAGAACTCGAAGAATTCCTTTCAAATCCCGAAGAATTTAAAGAAAATAAATTTGATCCCGAGGGAGAAATTTCATGGTTTGAGGAATTGCTTAATGATAATCCTTTTAATACTCCGCCGATGGAGATTAAACAAGTCGAAGTTGTTAATGAAAAATCGTCAATCGATGAGCCTCCCGAGTTAGAGCTCAAAGATTTACCGTCACATCTCGAATATGCTTTTTAGATGATAACAACAAATTACCCGTCATTATTTCAAAAGGTTTAAAAAAGGATGAAAAAGATGCACTTTTAAAAGTTTTAAAGGCTCACAAACGAGCGTCGGCAAGGAAATTATCCGACATCAAGGGAATTGATCCACGTTTTTGTACTCATAAAATTTTAATGGAAGATGATTTTAAACAGTCAATTCAAAGTCAACGACGTGTTAATCCAATAATACATGAGGTTATTAAAAATGAAGTTGTAAAACTCCTTGATGTCGGTATGATTTATCCAATATCCGATAGCCCGTGGGTGAGCCCTTTCATTGTGTGCCTAATAAAGGTGGAATAACGGTTGTACCAAATGAGAATAATGATTTAATTCTGACTCGACTTGTCATCGGGTGGAGAGTTTGCATCGATTATCGTAAACTCAACGAAGCCACCCGAAAAGACCATTTTCCGTTACCATTTATGGACCAAATGTTAGAACGACTAGCCGGCAATGATTTTTTTCTTGTTTTCTAGATGGCTTCTCTGGGTACTTCCAAATCCCCATTGATCCTAGATATCAAGAGAAGACCACTTTTAGTTGTCCCTATGGAAATTTTGCCTCTCGAAGAATGCCCTTTGGTCTTTGTAATGCACCGGGCACCTTTCAACGATGTATGATGGAAATTTTTTACTACATGATTGAAAAAACGATGGAAGTTTTTATGGATGACTTTTAGGTTTTTGGAAAAAAAATTTCGTCATGTTTAAATAATTTAGAAAAAATGCTTAAAAGATGTGAAGAAACTAACTTGGTACTTAATTGGGGAAAATGTCATTTTATCTGCAATGAAGGAATTGTTTTGGGTCATAAAATTTTTAAAAGTGGAATTGAAGTCGACAAATCGAAAATTGATGTAATTGCTAAATTTCCATATCTGTCTACCGTCAAAGGGGTTAGAAGTTTTTTTGGGACATGCAAGATTTTATCGTCGTTTTATTTAAGACTTTTTAAAATCACGAGACCAATGACCCATCTTCTTGAAAAAGATACTCCTTCCGTGTTTTTCGATGATTGCATCACGGCTTTCAATACCCTCAAACGGAAGGTTACCGAAGCTCCGATTTTGGTTGCTCCAAATTGGGATTTGCCCTTTGAAGTTATGTGCGATGCAAGTGATTTTGCCATAGGGGCGGTTCTAGGACAACGTAGGGGTAAACACTTCTTACCGATTCATTACGCAAGAAAAACAATGAATGATGCTCAATCTCATTACACTACCACCGAGAAAGAGTTATTAGCCATTGTGTATGCTTTCAAAAAGTTTCGATCATATCTCGTTTGGTCCAAAATCGTTGTCTACACCGATCATTCCGCTTTGAAATACCTCTTTAACAAACAAGACGCAAAGCCTAGGTTACTCCGATGGATCCTCCTTTTACAAGAATTTGATGTCACAATCCGTGATAAAAAAAAAGGAGCGGAGAACCTAGCGGCCGACCACTTAAGTCGTCTTGAAAATCCCCATCAAAGTGATCTTGAGAACAAGGAAATAAACGAAACATTTCCTCTCGAGACACTTTCTCTCATTTCTTGTTCGGAAAATTCAAGTTCCCCATGGTTTGCGGACATTGAAAATTACCATGCGGGGAAATTCATCATCAAAGGGATGTCATCCCAACAAAAACGAAAGTTTTTTAAAGACATTCAATATTATTTTTGGGACGACCCCTATATGTTTCGCATTTGTGTCGATCAAGTTATTCGACGTTGTGTATTCGGAGAGGAAGCCATTTCCATCCTCAAAGCTTGCCATGAAGGACCCACCGGTGGCCATCATGGACCGAATTACACCGCTAGGAAAATCTTTTATGCGGGTTTCTTTTGGCCGACTATCTATCATGATGCACATGACTTTTTAAAGTCATGCGACTCTTGTCAACGCCAAGGCAAAATCTCTCAACGTGATGAGATGCCTCAAAATGCAATTCAAGTTTGTGAAATCTTCGACATATGGGGAATAGACTTCATGGGACCATTTCTTTCTTCTCAAGGAAACAAATATATCCTCGTTGCCATCGTTAGTGATCGTGGAACCCATTTTTGCTCGTTTTGGCACACCGCGTGCCATCGTTAGTGATCGTGGAACCCATTTTTGCAACGAACAATTCGATAAAGTGTTGAAAAAATATGGTGTCACCCACCGATTGTCTACGGCCTACCACCCACAAACAAGTGGCCAAGTGGAGGTCTCAAATCGTGCTTTAAAAAGAATTTTGGTAAGATCAATAGGGAAAAATCGAACCTCGTGGTCCGATAAACTCGATGATGCTTTATGGGCCTTCCGCACCGCTTATAAGACACCCATTGGGTGCACTCCCTATAAGTTGGTCTACGGTAAATCATGTCAGTTGCCCATTGAATTGGAGCACAAAGCATATTGGGCCCTAAAGCACTCTAATTTTGACTTGAAAACTATGGAAGATCATCGTAAGATTCAAATAAAGGAATAAATGAATTACGTGATCAAGCTTATGAAAATTCTTTAATCTACAAGGAGAAAACCAAAAAGATCCATGATGCCAAAAAAAACCGAGAGTTTAATATTGGTGATCGTGTTCTTCTTTTCAATTCTCGACTTAAGATATTTTCTGGCAAGCTTAAATCCCGTTGGATGGGACCATTCACCGTTACCCAAGTTTTTCCCTATGGGACCGTCGAGCTAGCTCAAGATGATGGCCCTAATTTTAAGGTGAATGGTTAATACTGGGTTTTTGCAAACTCTTTTTAAATCAGTTAATGTTCGTTTATCCTCGACTCACTCGAATTGAAATCCGATTAAACGTAAGATTATATTTGTTTTTGGTAAATAAAACTTTTTTGTATTTTAAACTAAAATCTATTTAATAGAAAAACTATTTAATCTAAACCTAATTAATTTTTTAACTATTAAAACTATTTTAAATAAATTTGAAAAAAACTAATTTTAAAATAAAACTTTAAATCTAAATTTAAATCTAATTAATTTTAAACTAAAAACTTTTTAAATGAAATCTATTTTTTAAGTAAAACTAAATGGAAAACTAAATTTTTAAAACTAAATTTAAAAACATAAAAGAAAACTATTATAAATAAAAGTAAATTTAAAACTAATTTAAATTTATAAAAGTAATTAAAATTAAAACTATTTTTTTTATCTTTTTATTTTTATTTAAAACTGCATTAAGAAAACTTAAAATAAAACTTTTTAAATAAAATTAAAATCTACAACTTGCATTAAACTAATTAAAACTGCCAGCAAAAAAAACTACTATATTAATTAAAAGGTGCAAAACTAAACATAAATAAGGTCCTAGCTCAAGTGGAAGGGATGTTGGCTGTGATGCGAGAGGTCAGGGGTTCGAATCCCCTGACAGACAAAATTTTGTTAATTAAATTTTTTATTATAACTTTTTGGACAAAAAAGTAAACCAAACGGCAATACAGTAAAAATAACATAAGCAGAAATAAGCAGTTACACCAAAATCAGATAAGCACAATAAATCAGAAACGCTATAACGAAATAAGCTGAAAACTAAATAAGCTAAAAGGCTGAATCAAATAAGCTATAGCAACTAAATAAAATATGAAAAGGCAAATAAGCAAATATATCACGCCAAAAATAAGCAGTCCTAAACTAATACTAATCCAAACATAGCAGATAACATCAAAATTCCAACAATAAGCAGAACCAAGCTAACTAAAATCCAAACACACTTGCAGATAAAAAAAACAACTCGAAACCATTTTAAAACGGACAGAGAACTCAACAAAATACTTTCAACAGTAACAATAATTAACTAATGAAAAGCAGATAAATAAAGCAGTTTAAACAAAACTCAATCAGATAAATCAGTAACAAAAACAATAAATCATAAACATAAACCAAATCAAATAAGCAGATAAATCAAAGAAATTAAAACTTAAACTAAAACTAGAAAATTAAAAAGAGAATAAGCACCTTCTGTTGAATCCGTTGGGATGAAGATCGGCGCTGTGCCGTCTTAATGACAAACCAAACACCACCTTCGAATCACCTTTCCGAATCATCACTACCAGTAACCATCTCGAACAAACAGTAACTTCTAACAGTAACTTTAATAATTTCCCAGTGGGGGAAATTACTTTCCACTTTTTTTTTATATTTAATCGAATAATAAACTCAAACAGTAAATAAGAAACGCAGATTCAAGATTAAAAAGATTGACAGAAATTTAAATGAGACTCAAATTAATTAAAATAAACTTTTCATTAATTAAAATAAAAATTACATCTACTGAAAATTGAAAAATACAATATTAAATCCTAAAACTAATTTGCAGAAAATTAAAAAATAAAAGAAAAGTGCTCCCCTGAAAATTACACATGAAGGGGTTTTTATAGAAGAAACCCTCAAACCCTCTTGGTAGCTTAATAAGTAAGCATTCAATCCTAGCCATTAAATCCTTCATTCTTCTTTCTCTCTCTTGATCATCGGCTGAAAATAACTTTGTGAGCCACGGATTGCCAAGCTGGATATGGGTGTGTTTGTTGTGTTTGTTTAGAGGTGATGTGGCAAATGATTATTGGATGGAGGGGATATGGAGAGGTGTATTGGCCAATCATAAGCCAAGGATAGGCCACGTCGGAGAGAGATGAGGACCACCTTGTGGGTGTTTGCTGCGATTCTTATGGGGATTTAATTCCTCTTTGAGTGAATTAACCATTAAGGGTAAAACCCCAAATTTCATGGGTAATTTTTATGTGGGTGAATTAGGGTTTGTGGGATAAACTGTGTATTTGGTGGGAGAGAAAGATGAGCAGTGAAAAGAAACTTTCTAGTTTGTATCGAAATTATGGGGTAGTGGGTAAATAAAAGAAAACGTTTTATTATTAATGTGTGGGTGAGGAGAGACATGTATGTAGACACGTGTGAGGGGAGTGTCGGTTGACTGGGTTTACAAAAATAAAACGTTTTATTTATAAAAGTGAAGTGGGGCAAGTGGTTGTGTAAATTGTTTGTGGTTAATATTGAGTTTGTGTGTTGACCAGAAATATGACCAAGCATTTTTTCCTCCGTTTCATTCCATCCGTCACTTTATACAAGCAAATGGGCTTTTGGCCCAATCTAACCTTTAATCCATTTATATATATTCCTTTTTGAAAATAGATTGGGCCATTGTTAGGGCTTTTATTCAAATATAAGTAAAAGTTAATCCACAAATGGGCTTTTGGGCCCATTAACCAAATGTGGGACCCACTTGGCTCGAATATCTTTTAAAAGATTAAATCCGCTAAAAACGACTTGATTTCGGCTTCATTGATTGTTTCTTCAAAACCGTGTCGGTTTAGTCGGTTTTCGTGAACTTGGGCACACTTTTGGTCTTTTGACTTTGTCTTCCTCTCTTTTTGGACCTTTTTCAACATTTGACCGTGAAATCCCGTGTTTTCTTTCCTTTTGATCATTTGTACCTATTTTAACACAAAAACACAAAACCACGCATAATTCCGACTTTTACGATATTAAACACATGATTAGGTCTTGTTTTTTCTTGATTTTAGTGGCAAAAGGATAAGTGTTTACACACTTATTAATGGTCATAGACTTAAACACTACTTTGGCGGGGAAATTCCTTCAATGGTTGCCCCCGATCTCCAAACCTTCCCCAATGACAATTAAATTGTGGGGATCGAGTCAAGCCCGGGATTCGATAAACAAAAACGAGGCTCCTCTTGGGAGGAAAGACCCTTGCCTACCTTTTATTTTTTCTTTGTCTTTACAATAATAAAGTTTTCTTTTTAATTACGGCAATAAGAATACGCGTCAACATTAAGACGTGCATCGATTTTAGTCTTTCAATGACACTCATCGTTATTCTTTTTTCCAACATTACTTTTTTTTAAAAAAACCTTCTTTTTTTTTCTTCTCTGTTCTTAATTACGGCATCAGGAATACGCTTATCACTCATGATACGTGCAAGGATCTTGCTTTAAAATATGACCATGATCATTATTCCCTTTTCCAAAAGTTTTCTTTTCCCTCCGAAAGTAAGGATATGATTATTGATCTCAACATTGTACTTAGTTGAGACAATTTTCCATCTAAACATTGCATTTCGTTGAGGTAGTCCTTGTTTTCCGTCTTCGGGACCTTAAGTCGGCCTTACACTTTTATGCCGACATTGCACGAGGTCCCTACTTTATGTATTTCCCGAGCGTTTCAAAAAGATCCTTTCGCGAATCTTGAGAAGCCTGAGGGCCGAGTCGCGCCGACGATTCGGTAAACAAAAGCGAAGCACTTGCCTTTAAGAGTGCGGTCGATTTCTATCTTCTTTCTATTTTCTTTGTGGCCCGGATTTTAAGCTAATATCTTACGGTGAGGTGTGCCCCTACCATTTTTTGCTTCGTCTTGGTTGTGCATGTATTCTTTAGGTTTTCCATGGGCTAGGAGACTCTCGTGTCCGTCTAATTTTCCGTTTCGATCTTGAGCTCAATATGGATGACACAATGAATGATGATATACTTTTGCTAACGTTAACCATATTTTGCACATTTTTCTCAAAAATGCTTTTTGGTTTGCGTCATACCCTTTCCATTCTAGGATTTTGCATTCGACGCTTTGAATCTAGTGTGAGGGTTTTACCTCATATGTAGAAACATTGAGGACTTTAGTCTTAGTGTGAGGGGGTATCTATCGATATACTTTCCTTTGTTCGTTACCTACATACTCCACTTTTTCTTTTAATGCACATAAATTAGCATAAATTTTAAATTTTTTCTCATTTTCGTAAGTGTTTTTGACACAAATGTAGGCTTTCCGCTAGTGATAATAAGAGTAATTTTTGACTTGACCGGGCGTTTTAAGCCCTATGCTCATTCCTTAACCCACTTAAATCAAGTTTTGCTAGACTTTTATATCAGGAGCTTTAAAATGCGAAAGTCTTAACTCATACGGGTTTAAGAACAAGAACTTTTCGCAAGTTCTTATAATTGATCCTAGAAAATCATCTATCAAGGGAACTTTAAAACGTAAATTCTAAACTTATCTAAGTCTAAGAAACTGCAAGATCCTATAGTGGCTTGAAAACCCAAAACTTCGATTTAATATAGTCTTAATGAAGCTAATCCAAATTTAGCTTAATTTTGACACGCATGGCTAAGTATTTACGAGTCTCTTTAATTAGAGGTCTTTATATAGTGAAGAATGAGAAGTGATAGAGTTAGACAAGTGATCATGCTAAACGTAGAACATGAAAATGTTCTTTCAAAAACTCATGTGTTTTTAATTGTGGCTTTTTCTCCCATAAGATCAATGAATGTAGGAAAAATAATTGCAAGAAATAAGGTCATACGGTTTATACGGTATTTAGCTTCTAGAACAAGATCGTTTAAAAGTTAATTATGATTACATAAAGTACATTTTTAAAGCATAAGTTATCAAAACGGGATGCGAAGATTGGCAAATCCAAAAAGGCCCTAACAAGGCATGAGGATTACCTTTTGTTGCTAAATCCAAAAAGATGTGAAGTTCACGACTCCAAATCCAAAGGAAGGATGAAGACACACGACGAAAAGCAAATACTCCAAAAAGGTTACGGAAAATTATATGAATCCAAAAGCACCAAAAAAACGCTTGAGGACGAGTTTATAAATCTAAGTCCTAAAAGGAGGCGGATCGTTGCAAAAAATCGAAATCCCAAAATAAAGAGGAGGACAAGTGAATAAAGTGTGGTAAAAAATGAAGCATCTCAAATCAAGTCATTCAATGAAGAAAATGTATACCAAAAATGACGAGAAGACCATAATCAAAAGTGTCTCCAAGATGAAGTTCGAAACACATGTCAAATATCGGTCCGAGAAAGGTCCCACGTCGTGATCAAATATATGTCGAGATATGGACCTTTTATAATTATAAGAAGCGTTTTAAAAGATTTTGTCCTCTAGCCCGTATTAACTTTGTTTTCAGCTAAATTAATATCGATATAAGTCAATATGAATCCTTGTGATCCATGACAAAATAGTTTATAAAATTCTAGAAACCTTTTCTTTTTATAATAATTAGGATTGTGGGGAGAAAAAGTATTACACAATTTTAACGTATGAGTAGTGTTATTATTGTGACTTGTACCAACAATGATCTCGTTTTTACGCTTGGCATGGAATGGTGAAAAGTCAAGGGCGATGAATTTATCATAATGAGGCATGAAAGTGTTCTTATTCTATGAACTTAAAGGTCAAAATTTATGATGAAGGCAATACATTATGTCATTTACACATTAGTAGTAAGTTAATCAATAAATGCTTTCAAGAAATGCAAAAACGGAGTTGCTACGATACTTTATTCTAGCATTACGTAGGGACACGACAATGGTTTAGTGTGAGGGTGTTGATGTGAATCTAATTACACATCTTTATTCTTTGTAAAACGGTATTAAATTGTTTAAATATTATCATTATTGTGCATATATATGTGTGTTTGTTGTTTATATGTGTGTAGGTACATAAATCAAGAAAACACAAGACAAAAGAACAAGAAACGATAAAATGGACACGAGATTAGAAGAAGTGCACAAGATCGAAGCCGGAATTATATTTATCATAATTATATCGAATCAACTCGACAAAGTTTAAAGATATTTTAATGGGCCGACCCAACACCACTTTAATGGATGGAATCGACCTAATTATAGTTCAGACTGACTCTACAAGCCAACAAAGGCCCGTTTGAAATTATGTAGCTTTTGGCTCCATTTGTATCAAACTAGCTGATTTGGAATTACAAACATCAAAATGGCATGTAATAAAGCCACGTGAAGACATATGGAAATGAAGTTAAAGGCACAAGACATAAGTACACAATATACAAGTTAACAATGAATGAAATGGAGGCACATCAAGAAAGATGAGCAGGCCCACGATTGAAACCCATGAGCAGAAAAAAAAATGCGCTGGCCCACTGATGAAAAGAAGACGCAGCATAAATGAAAATTAAAAAGCCCATCAAGGCCCCGAATGAAAGTTTAAAAGTAGCTAGGATTTTATCATTTACACATAGTTGGTAGTTTATTTTCATTTTAGGGTTTTATCACTTATAAGATGAGCGTCCTTTTTTCTTTCATGTCAAAAAAAAATATTTCTTTCCTAGCTTTGTACTAGTTTATTATAGTTATCAATGAAATCTTAGTTCTTTATATATCATCTTTAATCTTTAATCTTTAATCTTTTATCATATTATTGTCTATGCTTAATAATATTAGATCTTGTAGTTTTTTTAATTATAATCTTAGATTAAATTTTCGTAGATTTTTTTAATTTATATGGGTTTAATGATAGCTTTAAAGATCATTGAAATAAGCCCTTGTAGCTTATAGATGTGAAAAGCTTAAAATCCATATTTCTTTTTGTTTTATCTTTAAATTTTCGTGATTTTAGATCTATAAAAAAAAAATTTGTGGCTTTAATAAATATTTCGGGATCTATTGTGGCATTTAAGATCCTTGTAATAAGCTCTTGGAGCTTATAGAGGTGAAAAGTATAAAATCCATTTTTGCTTATTAATTTTATTAAATTCGTGGCCTTATTTAGCTTATAGGTAAGATTTACTTATTTTGATTCAAGTCTTTAACATATCTTGAATTTTTCTTTTTCTTTTATTTCATCTCGAATTTGAATAAACTTTTATAGTTTATTTTGATTTGTGGGTGAGTAAGCTTGTGTCAAGAAAGCTTATCAAAAGCTTTTTGATTCGTGGCTTAAATATTTTTTCTTTTTAACTTATTTTAGTAAGTCTTAATTTTTAGTGTTTCTTGTTTTTAAACCAAATAAGTTAACTAATAACTTTTTTTGGTTGAATCATTAGAATAAGTTTCAAGTTTGGTTAATGTCTTTCTATAGCTTAATCATTTTCGCTTATTTTATCATGTAGCCTTTAGTTAAAACATATAAGCTAAAAAGTTCTAAGCTTATACTATAAGTCCCTTTGTTGCCTTACCTTGAAAAAAAAGTCCCTTTGTTGCCTTGTAATAACTAGGTTTTCACTAGATAAAAATTGTTCGTTGAAATCGGTCTATTCGAATTGATTACTGGTTTAACGTGCGACTCAGCTGTCTTTTGGTGAAAAGAAATAGATTTGGTCGTTGTAGTAATGTAAATGTGCAAGACTTAAAAGTAAATGACGGTAATTAAAGCTAAAACTAACTAAAACATAAATGGTGCAATATTAAATCTTTTAAGAGTAAATTAATTAAATGACAAAATTAAAGCTTGACGAAAAATTAATTTGACAATGTAATAAAAATGTAAACTTGAAATTTAAAATAAAGAAAAAACGATTAAAATAACATTAAAGTAAAATGGCGGAAAAATAAGCTTTAAAAATTAAACTAAAAATTACAAGAAAAACACTTAAACCATCGGAACCCACCTATCGTGCAATTTCTAGAAATTAAAACGTAATGAATTAAAACATGAAAACTTGGTAAAATGAAAAACTTAAACCATCGGAATCCACCTATCGGAATAACGATCGGAATGAGGACCTGTCGGAATGTAAACAAAACAAATCTATCGGAATAACTAAAAGCAAATCTATCGGAATACTCAGAAACGAAATCTATCGGAATATATGAAGACAAATCTACCGGAATGTATGAGAAGGACAACCATCAGAATGTGGCTATTGAAATTTTGGCAGCACTTCGTGTCAAAGAGAGCCTTAAGACCCGTCGCAATATACGATCGCAATGAGCGATCGCAATCATGATCGGAATAAGGGGGAAAACTCTATCTGAATATTGATCGCAATATTCAGTCGGAATGTAAAACCCTAAGCCGATTGTCACGATCGGAAAGCGAAAGCTGTCGGAATCCAAACCCTCTTTCCGATGGAAGTAGATACCTAATAAGCAAAACAAATAAGCACTTAGACAATAAGCAAATACCAAAAACTAAACCAAATAAATAATAGGACGAACAAACTAAGCTAACAAATTTAAAACTTTCATGACACAAAATAAACAAACTTTTTAAATCAAACTTTAAAAAGACAGACTTTTAAGAAAACTTTAAAGCAAATAAGCTAGATACAAAATAAGCCAATAAGATTGTCAAGATTATAGCTTAATTCGTATAAAAGACTAGATAAGAATAAAAAGATAAAATTTTTATTCAAATAAGTAATAAGATCAAGCAAATGAACGCTTAATCCGAATTAATAATCAAAATCAAAAGCAAGAAAAGTAGAATAAGACGGATAATAAAAAGCTTGATTAAAAGAAAGTAAAGATTTAACAACAAAATTAAAAGACTTACTTGTAATTAAAGGCAAGAAATTTAAGGTGCAAAACAAGGTAATTAAATTGACAACTAAGTAAATGACATGAAATTAAAATGCATGAAAATGAAAATGGTGAAATACTAGTTTGTCAAAATAGCCAACACCTCCTAATGTGATATTAGGAGGGTGTTTATAAGAGATTAGGGAGGTAAGCATGTGTTGGAAGCTTCCTTCTTTCTTTCTATCTTTCTCGTCTTTTCGTCTTCTAAATTCTTCGACTTTTTCGACTTTGTATCGGGATTAATTAAACTCGTCTTGTAATTTCTTCATTAATTAGACTTGAGTTCTTCGGCTTTATTAAACTTCTGTCTTTAGACTTTTCTTCGATAAATCTTCAGAATAGGCCTTGGACTTCCGTTCTTTTTTCAATCTTGATATTTTGACTTCGTCTTTTGTCTTTTTCTTCGATAAAAGCCCGTGAAAGCCCGTGTTTTCTTCCCTTTTCACATTTTGATCCTAAATCACAACAAAAACACAAACCACACATAATTCCGACATTTACGTCATAAAATACACGTTTTGGCTTGGTTATTATTATATTTAAGTGGTAAAAGGATAAGTGTTTTCACACTTATTAAATTTCCAACACTTGACCATTGCAATGTCCTCATGCAATGCATTAATTACAAAGCAAGTTTTACATTTTCCATCACAATCAATACACATTGGCCTTTATTAAAGAGATAGAAAATTACAAAATATTCAAAAGAATAAAATAAGTAAAAAGATCAAAAACTTACCTTAGGGTTTTGAAATGTCATGAATGATTATCACCCTCAAGTTTCACGTTCCCCAAACCAAGCTTAAAAACGAGATCATTGTTATTATAAGTTAGCAAACTAACACAAATTCATGTGGGCCAATTATTCACTTACACTCCCTTATTCCTAGGTGCATCTCTTATATTTTATTGTTGTCTTGAATAATCACGAAGATGCATTGTTGACTTATTTCGATAGTTATTTAGGCAGAAAATAAAGTGGGACGCTTTAATCAATAGTTAGCTAAAGGACAAAATCTTTTAAAATTGCTTCTCGGGACCTCATAAAGTTCATATCTTGGCATAACTTGCTTCACGATTTGAGACCTTTCTCGGACTGATATTTGGTAGTGACTTCATACTTCAAATCTTGAGAGACGTTCATGAAATAATGGTCTTCTCTTCATAATAGGAATTTCTTCACTTGAACTTTTTGAGTGATTCTTCATATTTGGACCACGACTTCTTCATTTTTCTCCTATCTTTATTTGGGATTTTGATATACAACGATCCGCCTCCTTTTAGGACTTGGATCTATTTATCCTCATACCTTGTTAGGGACTTTTTGGATAGACTTCTCCATGATCTTTAGGGGAGTATTTGCTTTTCGTCGTGTGTCTCGATCCATCATATTGATTTTTGATAAATGATTCTTCACATCACTTGGGATCTTTAGCAACAAAATGTAGCCCTCATGCCTTGTTAGGGCCTTTTCAGACTCGCCAATCTTCGCATCTCGCTTCAATAAGTTATGCCTTGGCTATGAACTCTAATTAATACCAAGCAACTTTTAAACGATCTTGGGCTAGAAGCTAAGTAACTTTTCAAATCGTACAACCTTACTTATTGCAATTAAATTTATTAGCAAGCGATGGGAGAAAAAGCTTATAATCAACTCACATAAATTCATGAAAGAATACCAAACTTCTAATTGACTCTATCATCTCTCATTCTCCACAATTTAAAATCTCAAGGAATGAGACTCGTGGATGCTTAGCCAATTAAATCAAAGTTTTGGGTTTTCAAGTCATCTATAGGATCTTGCAACTTCTTAGACTTTTTCAAGTTTAGAATTCGCATTTTAAAGTTCCCTTGATAAACGACTTTCTAGGATCAATTATAGGAACTTGCGAAAAGTTCTTGTTCTTAACCCGTAAGAGTTAAGACTTTCGCGTTTTAAAGTTCCCTATATAAAAGCCTAGCAAAACTTGACTTAAACACGTTAAGGATACTAGCTAGAGTAAACTTAGATAAGTAAACTCGGGTTGAGTCAAAAGATTCACAACATTTTAAAAATAAAAACCACTTTATTTAAAATTTATTCTAGCAAAGAAAGAAAATAACCATAACAAAGGTAAATACAACTAGGCCAAAATAGATCAAAAATTTTGAAAAATGTCGAAAAATCAATTTTACGGTTAAAATGAGGACAAATACAAGGAAAATCCGACTTAAGTTCGATAGAAGTCCCCCCTACGCTTAATATAAATATTGTCCTCAATTTTTAAGCATGTGGAAGTAAACTCCCCTATACTTAGGACATTGTGCACGTTGTTTAAATCTTGCTAAGGAAGAGACAACTAAAGTGATTCCTATTTCAATCATACATGATAAAATAATGAATCAAAAGAGTTTAGGATAGAACCGGGAAGACGAGTACACGAAATCACGGGTCGTCAAAAGTCATCAAGAATGTATATTTGAAAGCTCGAATCCCTGCACATGATAAGAATGAAAACAACAAACACATACTAGGGTCTCCCCCTACACTTATAATAAAAACAAAAGAAAAAGGATAGATACTGCGGGTTGCCTCCCGAGAAGCGCTTGTTTTTGTTAACCGAGTTGTGAGCCTGAATCGACCTTGATTAGCATGGGAAAAAGCTTGAAACACATCCACCGGGATCAAATACATGGTTTTCATCCATCAAGTAGCACAAGCTTAAGGCGAACAAGGCAAGCCAAAAAAGAGTAGGCAAGGTTCCCTTAAGCAAAGATTAAGCATGGTGGTAGAAAGTATGATGCAACACAAGCATATCTCCATGGTTTCCAAAAGTATTTCCTTTTATTTCATCAGATGGATATTGAGATGGCTTAAAAATTACGATAGCGGGATCGAACACCTTTTCCTTTAGGGGAAAATAACACTCAGGCTTAGTAGACCTTGAAGAAGATCCGCTCATAAATCGCACAATCTCATCCTCAGAAGGTGGATAGAGAGGTGTCAAGACATAGGTGCTACGGATATCGGTGTCTTCCGGATTCTTCTCCTTTGAAAGGAGTTTCTTTATATCCAAAGGAGGATAAAGAGTATCATCAAAGTCCAAATGAGGAGAATCACTCTCATTTGGGATGTAAGTGTTGAGAAAAGTAGCAAAATCTTCCTCAAATGAGTAGTCATCCAAAGTAGGATCAAGCATTGTTGGTGGAGGATCTTCATCAAAAGCAGGAGTAAGGTCATCATGAGAAGAATCACTCGAGAGAGTATCAACATCATCAAAATCATCATAAGTTGGCATGTCTGGATACTCTGAAATAAAATTATCATAATCATCCCCATCGGAACTAGAATCATCATCATAGTCTTCATAAATTGGAGGAGACTCATGAATTGGTGGAGGATCTAAATTGGAGAGAGAATCATCCACATCATCTTTGAACAGTGGATTATCATAGCAAGAATCGAAAAGAGGATTGTTGTAGACGACAAAATCATCAAGCACATTAATCATATTCGCTGATTCTCTTCCATTTGATTTGGTTGTGATCTTCCTCATTTTAAAAGCTTGTGCCTCATTCCCGACTCTTAAGATTAAATCACCTTCGGCAACATCGACTAAGGCTTTTCCGGTTCTCAAGAATGGCCGACCAAGTATTAATGGAATACGAGGGTCCATTTCATAATAAACAACAACAAAGTCGACCGGAAAAGTGAAGGTACCAACTTTAACAAACACATCTTCGGCAATACCAACAGGGTAAGCGAGAGTGCGATTTGCTAGCTCAAGAGTCGTCTTTGTTGGTGTAAGGTCGGGTAATGATAACTTTTTCCAAACACTTAAAGGCATCAGATTTATACTTGCCCCGAGATCAGCTAAGGCAGTAAATTCTTCGGTTTGGTTAAAAGTTCATGGTAGCACAAAACGACCGGGATCTCCAAGTTTTTCTGGAAGTTCTTTAAGAAGGACTGCAGAACAGTTTTCATTCAATCGAGTATTAACAAACTCGGACATCTTCTCCTTCTTATTAAGCAATTCCTTAAACATCTTAACAAATTTAGGCATTTGGGCTAGAGCTTCAATAAGGCTAAAGGTGATGGTTAGTCCCGAAATCTTCTTCAAAAAGTTTGACACTTGAATATCATCCTTGGTGAGCAATTGGCACTTGTCTAAGCGAGAAGGATAAGGGATGTTGGGTTTAGGTGGCGTAGGTGTAGCAGGTAAAGGTTGAGATGTTGAAGGTTTAAAGGTGGAAGGTGGGGTTGATGAAGGGTGTTTCTTGGGAACTACGTTAGTAAGAGGTGGAGACGGTAATGGAGAACTAAAACTAGGCGTGGGAGTAGGAGGGATAAATGGTGGTGGAAGAGGTGTAGATGGAGTAATTGGGGGAGGGGTATATGGTCCTACTAAGGTTGCTCCACTGCGTGTAGTAATAGCACTCACATTCTCTCTTGGGTTGGTGACGGTATTTGAAGGAAGAGAGCCCGAAGTAGAGGGTTGAGTACTTGGAAAGAAACTAGCCATCATATTCTTCAAATCATTCGTTTGATTGCTAAAAGAGGTTTGCATATCATGTCGAAGCTCTGTTCTAATATCATTCCCTTGCTTAGTGATATCTCCTTTCAAGTTGATGATTTGGCTTTGTAGATTCTTGATTTGCTCTCCTTGGGTTCTCATGAAAGTTTCCAAATCTTGATTAATGGGTGGTGCTTGTTGAGCGGGTGGGTGATAAGGATTAGAAGCTCGAGGTGGGTTTGGGTTGCTTCTATTAAACTTGTTGGGGTTATGGTTTTGAGGAGAAAAACCGGGTGAAAGAAAGTTTTTAGAACGGTAACTTAGCAAGATACGATCACCTTGAGGTCGGGCTTGGTAGTTTTCCGTTGAATAGTTACCATGAGCCGCATACACGTTTTTCGGATTGTCATGAGTAGAAGGACAATCAGTGTATGAATGAGGACCGCCGCAAGTCTCACAAGAAATTGCTACAGCTTTAACTTGTTGTTGTTGATTTGTAGCCAAGAGTTGCATGTTTTTGCTTATTTCGACCATTGCGCGGGTCAATTCGGTGATATCAGGGTTAGAAGAAGTAGAAGAAACATTGACTCTCGGGTTCGATCTTGAGGATGCGGATGAATCCCAATTTTTGTGATGAGTAGTCATGTTCTTGATAAGCTCTCTACACTCCTAGGGTCTTCATTTCATAAATGTGCCACCGGCGGCTGCATTAATCGTATCACGATCACGAAAAGTTAAATCGTTGTAGAAAGTATCAATCAAAGTAACGGGGAGCATGTTATGGTTTGGACATCGATCAATCAAAACATTATATCGTTCCCAAGCATCAAAAAGTGATTCATCGGGTTCTTGAGTAAATCCACTAATTTGATTCCGAAGGCTTGTCACCATGGATGGTGGAAAATAGCGCGACAAAAATCGTTGAGTCATCTCATCCCAAGTATGAATTGAATTCTTCGGAAGACGATCAAACCATTTTTTGGCATGATGGGATAAGGTGTGTGGAAATAGGTGAAGGCGAATAAAATCCATAGTAACCCTGGGCAACTTCATGCTTTGAGTAATGGTAATGAACTTGTCAAGGTGTTTGTTGGCATCATCATCCGGTAATCCGCGAAATGGACAAGTGTTTTGAACTTGTTGGATCATGTGATGCTTCAACGAAAACTCTGGAGTCGTGATTTGCATCGGCGCAGTCGGTACTCCTCGTCCATTCATTGTTGGTTGACAAAGCTCCTCTATCGTTCGAAGATCGGGTGGGGGAACATTGTTGTTGTTATTCATGTTTGGGTGGGGTGGATTATTGTTGTTGTGCACACCAGCCATATCTAAATCTTCACGAGTCTCGGGCTCTGAATAAGATGAAGATCTAGTACGCATACACCTGCAAAATCAAAATAAAAAGATACCAAAGAAATAGAGAATATATATGTACGTGTAAAAATAAATAAAAATCTTTTTTGATTTTTGAAAATTTTTAATTTTTATGGATTTTTAACAATTTTTAACTTTTATGGATTTTTGAAAATTTTTGAGCAAGAAAAGATAACGTTCACGAGTGAACGGATCCCAAAATTCAACGCGTCTCTCACAGAAAACCGTTAATCTTTACGAAAAGAGCCGGCAGCGACGCCATTTAATAACTAGGTTTTCACTAGATAAAAATTGTTCGTTGAAATCGGTCTATTCGAATTGATTACTGGTTTAACGTGCGACTCAGCTGTCTTTTGGTGAAAAGAAATAGATTTGGTCGTTGTAGTAATGTAAATGTGCAAGACTTAAAAGTAAATGGCGGTAATTAAAGCTAAAACTAATTATAACATAAATGGTGCAATTAAAACTTTTAAAAGTAAATTAATTAAATGACAAAAATTAAAGCTTGACGAAAAATTAATTTGACAATGTAATAAAAATGTAAACTTGAAATTTAAAATAAAGAAAAAACGATTAAAATAACACTAAAGTAGAATGGCGGAAAAATAAGCTTTAAAGATTAAACTAAAAATTACTAGAAAAACCCTTAAGCCATCGGAATCCACCTATCGTGCAATTTCTGGAAATTAAAACGTAATGAATTAAAACTTGAAAACTTGGTAAAACGAAAAATTTAAACCATCGGAATCCACCTATCGGAATCCGATCGGAATACCGATCGGAATGAGGACCTGTCGGAATGTAAACAAAACAAATCTATCGGAATAACTAAAAGCAAATCTATCGGAATACTCAGAAACGAAATCTATCGGAATATATGAAGACAAATCTATCGGAATGTATGAAAAGGACAACCATCAGAATGTGGCTATTGAAATTTTGGCAGCACTTCGTCTCAAAGAGAGCCTTAAGACCCGTCGCAATATACGATCGCAATGAGCGATCGCAATCAAGATCGGAATAAGGGGGAAAACTCTATCTGAATATTGATCGCAATATTCAGTCGGAATGTAAAACCCTAAGCCGATTGTCACGACCGGAAAATGAAAGCTGTCGGAATCCAAACCCTCTTTCCGATGGAAGTAGATACGTAATAAGCAAAAAAAATAAGCACTTAGACAATAAGCAAATACCAAAAACTAAACCAAAGCAATAATAAGACGAACAAAATAAGCTAACAAATTTAAAACTTTCAAGACACAAAATAAACAAACTTTTTAAATCAAAATTTAAAAAGACAAACTTTTAAGAAAACTTTAAAGCAAATAAGCTAGATACAAAATAAGCCAATAAGATTGTCAAGCTTATAGCTTAATTCGTATAAAAGCCTAGATAAGAATAAAAAGATAAACTTTTTATTCAAATAAGAAATAAGATCAAGCAAATGAATGCTTAATCCGAATTAATAATCAAAATCAAAAGCAAGAAAAGTAGAATAAGATGGATAATAAAAAGCTTGATTAAAAGAAAATAAAGATTCAACAACATAAAAGACTTACTTGGAATTAAAGGCAAGAAATTTAAGGTGCAAAACAAGGTAATTAAATTGACAATTAAGTAAATGACATGAAATTAAAGTGCATGAAAATGAAAATGATGGAAGACTAGTTTGTCAAAATAGCCAACACCTCCTAATGTGATATTAGGAGGGCATTTATAGGAGATTAGGGAGGTAAGCATGTGTTGGAATCTTCCTTCTTTCTTTCTTTCTTTCTCGTCTTTTCGTCTTCTAAACTCTTCGACTTTTTCGACTTTGTCTCGGGATTAATTAAACTCGTCTTGTAATTTCTTCATTAATTAGACTTGAGTTCTTCGGCTTTATTAAACTTCATTCTTTAGACTTTTCTTCGATAAACGTAACACCCACAAATTTATACAACTCAATACAACGGAAGACTCGTTGGTGTTACGGGATAGCACATTACTCACATCATAGACAACGCATAAAAATCGCGTCGTTTAATAATAAAGCATTTCCATTCATAAATATCAAATTTACATAGGTCCCAAGTCATTGTATTTAATACAGGTTTTACAAAGCATTTGAATGGAAATAAGTATTTAGGTGTGGGCCATGAATTCTTGTTGTCTTCCCAAGAATTACCTTCAAGTACCTGAGACAAAACATGTTAAAAGAAAAGGGCCAGCGATAACGCCGAGTGATATCATAGAGTTTAATAAAACCATTAATATATCATCGGTACATAATTATTACCGAAAATCATTTTGTACAAATCTTTATAATAGGCCATAAAAATAGCCAAAGTCATTTTATACAAATCCTTATCGAAAATCATAATATAGGCATTTGCCTTCAAAATCATTATACGAGCCAATGTCGTAAAAACATCATACAATACGTTTTATAACGTTGTATAAAGCTAAATAAAAATCGTTATATGAATATGGTTATGTGAAACAAAAACACGAACATAAAATCAATAACAAGACCCTGTATTGCTAGTCAGGCAATATATTGTAATTCGGTGCTTATAGCAGTATTTCGTTAATTGGATTATTATAAGCCGCATGACATTGTTACCTTACTATAACCAACAACGGGTAGCTAACCCGATACTCAACTTGCCCATCTAAGTTAGCGTGTCGTCATAATAATCACACTATGGAAATCTTCTCATACATAAATTCGCTTACCAATCAATGTGGCACGACGGGGATCAACCGTCAAGGCGCGAACTGGGGTGATCGTCCCCAAATAGTACTATTATATGCATAAGCGTCTACCAAATCCCGGTAGTTCACAATTCATGCTAATGGACTTTTAGTGACATAACCTAACTTTAATAATCCATTTTAATTTCATCTATCGGGTCATTTAATGATTTATCGGGTCATACAATCATTCGGGTCCAAATCAATAAACAGACAATCGGGACAACTAGTGTCCTATGTTATAAAATCTAGCATGTTATCTCCCTCGCGGGTTTATAAAATATTTCATAAAAACATTTAAAAGAGTACGAGGCTATGAACTCACGTTGATGTGGGAAAGCGGGTTATCGGCAATTCGGATGTACGGTACGTGCTTCAATCACGGAAACCTAGATAAATAATACTCGTCTTAGACTCATGTCCAATGACTTTATATAAAAATAACAATTATGTATACATATGATGATTGTATATATATGATGATCAAGTGGGTTTATATATTCTCATTCACTCATTTTAGTGTTTATGTATTGGTAACTTTTTACTAGTTTACTAGTTTTACCTATTTACATATTTTAAGTCCAATAAACTAATTATAAGTTATTTAACTTGTGTTAATCCATTTTATACTTGTATTATCAGTATTTATACTTTACATGTTGGGCCTAAATGGGTTAAGCCCAATAAGTAATTTTTATAAGTGTTTAACTTATTTAGTTATATTATTAGTCCAAATATGCTAACTTAGCTCGTTAATGTCCGTATGTCATATAGTTCGGGTTTTATCGGTTTTTACTTGTATTAGGTACTTATATATCATTATATGACTTTTAAAAACTATACATTAGACGGGTTTGATCGTCTAAGTTTTAATTGGCGAAAAACGTTAATTTTACGGTAATAGCCGAAAAAGTCGTAAAAATCATGTTTATAGTTTTTATAACTTATAAATATTATTCAACTACCATTTTTATAAAGTGTCCATTTATTTAACCTTATACATATTTATATAAATGAAATTTATAAGTTAGTGGGTGTCAATTCACATTTTATACTATATTAGTTTGAGTGCTTATATAATACTATTAAACATTAATTCTTCAAAATCTGATTTTTAGTTTCATCTTCACCATTTTTATCATATCTTGAGTTCTATAAGGAGATAGAAGCTCAGTTTTGGATGGCATAAACTTCATATTATGTGCTACAAATAAGTTAGTTATAGCTACTGCTCATTCCATGTTTAACTATCCTTAACAGTCCCTACAAAACAGACTATTCAGATTGGTACACTCATCTTGTTTTGATCATATCTCACTCATTTTGATGATTCCATTGCATGGCCAACTCTCACATGTGTATAACACATAATACTTACTGTATATTGATTCCACTTTATTATTTTATCAGTTTAACATTTGGTTACTTACTGTTTTTATACAGCCATCACATTTAAGCAAGATTTTAACCATTTTACCTATGGTTTTCCATCTTGTTAACCATGTTCATCAAATCTATCAACACCAAATCCCCACATAATATTTTTAATCATTATTCATCATCATATACATATACATAAATAAAGAAATTACAATATTACATAATCAAAATAACAAGAGGATAGGAAGAACAATTTTTATACCACCATTAGTGATGAAAAGATGAGATTTTTGATGAACAAGACTTGGTTCTTGTTATCAAATCTTCAACTTTAGCAAGGAAACTTCTTGGGTCCTTTAGATAGAAGAACACCTCCATGAATTCAGCCCTTTAACCTCATGAAAACTCCTTTTCATAGGTTAAGATCACCTCCAATCTTCATATCTTCAAAGGGCTTCCATCATATGTGTGAATAACACAAGTTTTAGTGGTTGAAGATTGATCAAATGGGTGGTTTCAGGTGAGGATGGGACGGATTTTAGAGAGAGGGAGGAGAGTTGTGTGTTTTTTGCATGTAAGAAATGAGTTTAGTTGTTTTAGGCTTGGTGGTTTTGTGGTTTTGAAAGCTTACAAGTTAAGCTAGCTTACAAGTGTAGCTTGTAATCTAATAACTTGACACCTCATGGTGTGTGTTGGTTTAGTTTTGCCATCCCATATTAGTGGGGTGGGGCAAAACTTGTTTTGTCCCATCCCGCTAATTTACGGGTATTCCTCGATTCTAGTTTCCTCGATTTGCGTGCCCTCGGGTCGTTTTATGAAAAACGTTTTTATAAATTTTGAATCAACGGCACAAAACGAATCTAATAAAAATTGTATCATCAAAAACGGAGTTCAAAAACGTAAATACGTAATCCTAAGGTTTCCGGTTTAGTCGTAAAGGACGTTAAATTATAATCGTAAGTCCTAATCTCTTCTCGTAAATTTGTGAGTTTATGAACCAACACAAATTTAAAATCCCAAAATAATATTCACGGATAAATTTATTTTCTGAAATGTCGGACTGTCACAAAAAACGGTGTATGTAAACGTAAGCACGTAACGTAGAATCCTCCGGTTTAGACGTAGACGATGCTACTTCAAGACGTAAAATCCAAATTTCTTCCCAAAAATAAGTGAGTTCATATTATAACATTAAAATAATGTTTTTAAATAATATTTGAGAATAAAATATCAATCATAAATTGACGGATTGTCACAGCATTTACCCCTAAACAGGATCTTTGTCCTCAAAGATCATCTTATCTTACTACTCGTTTCTTATAGAGTTAAAGCCATGTGGGTATTTCCTCCATATTCGGTCTTTTCTCACAAGTGTAATTCATTACAATACGTGAGTTTCATCAAACATAACTACGGGAATAAGATCAGGCTTAATGTTGACTTACTTTCTCTATCCATGATGTTCATGGGTTTCTGATGAATGCAAATTTTCGCCGATCTAAACTTTATCAAGAAGAATTCAGATTTTCACTTGATAGATATTTTATCAAGTTCGATATACAAAACATAATTCACGCAGCTCTTGAAGTCCTAGGGTAGATCCAGCTTATATGCCTTTCAATCCCAACTTTTACATCATCTCAGTGGTCCCATACAACGAGGACTTATATCCCATGATCTTTCAGATCATTAATTCATTTTCCCAAGGTTAAAATTTTTGGCATAACTTCGCTACCCATCTGGCACTTCAAGATCTACATTTCATGTTCACATAACCTCCTACCCACTACCAGCAGTCAATAATCAGATCCTAATTTCAACAATCATTTCAGGTCTCGCGGGTCGAGTATTTTGTAAGGTTAGGTTCGCCATCATTGGAAACCTTAAACCTAAAAGACATGTCCAACTCACAATGGGTGTATGTCGGGTGTCTTCATCTCAACTCCTGCTTATAGATGCTCTAATATTTAAATCTTAACAAGATTCGATCTCGATCCTAATACGATAGTTTTCAATGATAATCTATCCAAAGGAAAACGATTATATGGTTTATTACCAAAGGTCAATCATTCTAACATAAAATAGCACTAATATTATTTTGTATCGCTACTTTACCTCGTCCCTTCGATTGGGGTGGTACACAGTACTCTCATCAAGATTCGTTCTCAATGACTTTTGAGCAAATCTCTAGAAATTCGATGCGAAGCGAGGATCTTGATAGAGATGATCGATACAGGCACACCATGTTGACACAAATCCTTTAAATACAAAAGAGTCAATTTCTTCATCAAGAATTTATCATTAACGAGAATGATATTAGCAGATTTGGTCAGTCTGTCGACGATGACCCAAATCGAATCACATTCAGATGATGAACTTTGTGATAGCTAGACGTTTACTAATGTATGAGGCAATGTCTGCCTTCATAATTTGCCATTAGTACAACCTCTTTAGATAAAGATACATTAAATCAGAAATGACATGAATAGAATACTTATACTTACAAGATTCCAACATAACTATATCTCATAATCCTCCATATTTAGACAATCACAAGTGGCCTTTTAATCATTTAGCGCCATCGGCTTCTCAATTCTAATGGTTCACATTAGCCGCGAACCCCCTTTTATTATCTATATTATCCTTTTTACAAACATTGTTTATTTTTATATCGTTCGACAATTTATTTTGCACATTCATTATTAAGGAACATGTCCTAATTGGTTCTTTATATTTTCTATATAATGTGTTAGTAATTACGTTCACTTTCCTAGATGGAATAAATATAACATGACCGTATTAATTCAAAATTTCTTTCTTCATATCTTCTATGTTTTAGTTTCGTCTCAACTATCATTTTTATTAGTTTTGCTTAATCTGACGTTTTAAAGCGTCGATAATTATTACACGTAAATTAACAATAAATATTAAGTTTTTATGAAACGTAAACGTTAAAAGTTTTAAATTTCTTAGCTCGAACAATTATATAAAGATATTCAAAATAAATTTGAATTTTAGTTAACACGATTTTTGCTGATTTATCGAAAATAATTAATAAGATTCGTAAATGTTTGAAAAATCTTTGGTTATCTTTGGTCAAAATTTTCTTAGTTGAAAAGCAAAAATGTCGTTTCAAATTTCAAGTCATGGTTTAAATGGTTTCCTCAATCCCTCTTAGGTTGTCTTAAGGTATACACGAACATTTACCCCTAAACAGGAGTTTAGTTAAATGTTCTGGGTATAAGGGAATAATCCCTCAAAAGTTCTGTTCGATAAAACATTTGTCAAGACACATTTGCACTTTCTTTTTGGTAAAACCTAAAGTCTTAAAAGGGCTCTAAATTTTTGAAGAGTCAATATAGATTCCATTATCTTTTAATCACATGGTCAAATAATGTAAAAGATTAAGTCTTAAATCACATGTTAATTATTCAAGGTACAGGTTTTAATTGTTTGGCCAATTCAGGGCAATTTATAAATAATTATTAACTCCTTCCTATACTTATAAACAAACAAATGGTCCTTAATGATCACAAGCATGAAGTTATCAAATTACAGCCTACACACGTGATTCACCAAATTTATGGATGCTACATGTGTATAAGTCAATCCAAACGACATCACGTGAAACTCATAATATTCATTACAAGTTCTGGATGTAATGATTGGAATAGATAATCTTTTTCGCGGACGCGAAGTTGATGATAACCATGCAATGGATCAAATCTTTAAAACATACGCTAGAACCTTGTAAATGATCGAACAAATCTTCCATTTCGAGTCATGGATATCGTTTTTGATTGTCAATTTACTCAGTTCACAGTAATCTATAACTATAAGAAATAATAACACCATAGCTCTTCATGATGACGAGCTTGGTAGAATAAAATCTTTCTCCAACAACTCTCTCAGTTGTACGGTAATTCCTTTTAATTCAGATGTTGCTGACGTACAGTGCACAAGCCACAGGTGCAGCACCGGGAATATAATCAGTACCAATTTCAACTTGCCTTAATGGCAAAAGTCTAGGTAATTTACCAATCAAATACCTTCTAAAGTTTCAGATAACAGAAACATCTTTTAATAAATTCATATTAGGTTCTTCTAGATTACAATATCTATAACTAGTTCACAACCATTCATGGTATAATTTCAAGTCTAAATGCAGGATATGGTCATCATCACTTTTGATAATCAACATCTTATTATTTAGGGGAATTCTATTCGAGTTCCCATCAATTAAGACAATGTTGTCATGTCATAATCAATCAATCCATTCTACTGGCACTATCAACTTTTCAGTTTTATTGCCGTCGATAAGATGTGAACTTCTCAAAAGACTAATAATAACTCATAATCCTTCATAAGTTCAAGGATATCTGGAGACATAACTAACCTTAAAAGAGTAAGGTCAACGCATAATCTACGGGAGAGAATTTCAAATCAGATACATACGAAAACATTTAACGAATATGAATATATCCCATGTTTTCATAATTCGAGTACGCATTCGAAAGCTCCTCGGATCGTTACCCAGGTCATTCAAATAAAATCAAATCAAAAGAAATGATAGGAATGTCGATACATCCAGTCGGGTATCAACACTCGGTAATCATATACTTTTTCAAAGAATCTCGCAACGGGAGAATTAGACAAGAAGGGAATATCAATTGTCAAATAAGACAAGTTCCACAGATGATTAAATTCGACTCAGAAGAATAAATAGTACGGACACATATGTAGGTGTCCCTATAAATATGTCCCAAATTTTCACTTCTTGCAGATCACATAAAATTTAATCTTTCACAATCTTCAATGAAAATTTAGTGTTTATTAATAATTTCATGGTGACTACTAATCAGCCTTGCATGGTCACTTCCAAATTGTATGTAGGCGCGCAACTATATACAATTTCAAGATTAACGATGCAATACTCAGTTCGTCAAAATTTTATCATCATGTTTATAGTAAAAACATTTTCGTGCTTGATTCTTAAATAAGAATCAAGAATAAATTTACAAAGATTTTCCTTGTTATGAAAACAATTAAGTTTTCCAAGGTTTTTTATAAACAACTTCATTTCGGTAACAATCACTTATAAATCTCACTTTGAATAATCCTTATAGTGATGAAAATTCAATTTTTCTCAAGGGATACTGTTTTATCTTATAAAAACAATGAGTGATCCGCAAAAGAGTGATAAAAAGTTGTTCACCAAGAACTAACTTCAATATAATAGGAAATGAGCTTAGCCAATTAATCATGAGGTTCATGATCTCGATGGCACTCAAAAGAATAATCCACAACGTAACTCAATTCAAGATGAGTACTTGTTCGATGGTTGCATCACTAATGCGAGCATTAGAAAGAAGCAAGAAAAGATAGATAACATCGATACATGTAGGATTTAGCAATCAAAGGTAGTCTTTTCATTAATCACAAACAAGTCAAAATTGTACCGTAACACATTATGTGTCACTATGTCATACAATTCCAAGAACTCATCCTACCAACTGATGTCTCAGTTAAGTTAGGGATTTTTAAAAGACAGCACGATGAATACTAATGTACAAGAGTCAATAGGTGTTCCACCTATCCCAGAAGATCCATCGGTCTCAATTCAGAAGAAGATTTCTTCAATTTATTTCTTGGACACTAGGCATCCTCGTTAGTGGGCAATGACCTAGGAACAACCCTTAACACGATCTAACAATCATTTAAAACTTTATAATTCAATCACAGAACTTAACGACTTCTATTAACAATCTCATATTCCATACGGGTTAAATTTTACTTTATTCAAGTTTCAATCAACTTATACTTAATGCGATATCCTACATCATTCTCCAATACTTCAACTTTATTCTTAGACCTTGAAAGGGCAATAAAAGTTCAATATGAACAACACTTAATTTCCAATCCTATAGCTCTTATAAGAATAACTATCAAAGGAGTCACTAGTATGAAATGACTCGCACATTCAATTAGACTTCTCGGAAAGGTACTAGTGGCATGAGGCTTTGGGGTAATGGTTCCAATGACAGCCTCAAGTGCAACAATCACCCTTTCGATTTCAATTTAAGAATTGGGTGACAAGGAAATCAGATGACACCTTTCCAGGTGGTAACGTTTTGTCAAACTCCACTCTATAAGGAAAGATCGTCATGTCATCGATATCAGATTTAATCTCGCCAATTCTTCTTCAAGATCTGAATCAACTAATATCTACATTTCTACGAATATCAACCATTTGTTGGGATCATAAATATCCACAACTTGGTTTAGATCTAGAATAGCTAGAATTCCTACGAAAATAGCTTCGATTAATTTACTAGGGGATTTAGGGTTCCTTGTGACAATCTACGTCGTATAAATACCTCGTATAAATATCAAAATAATCATCAAACAATCATGTGAAAAAATTACATCATATATACATGATCCAAGTTATATATATATTAAAATAACACTTCTCAGTCTGGCCTTGTCGGTAACTCGGGAATTCTTCGGCACCGTTATAGTCAAAATATTTTTAGACATTTTTATAAAAATGTTTGTAGTTAAAATATTTTGAAATGTTTTATTCAAAACCTTAATTTTAAAAATATTTCGTTCTCTATAACGAGAGCTCTGATGCCAAACTGTAACACCCCCAAATTTATACAACTCAATACAGCGGAAGACTCGTTGGTGTTACGGGATAGCACATTACTCACATCATAGACAACGCATAAAAATCGCGTCGTTTAATAATAGAGAATTTCCATTCATAAATATCAAATTTACATAGGTCCCAAGTCATTGTATTTAATACAGGTTTTACAAAGCATTTGAATGTAAATAAGTATTTAGGTGCGGGCCATGAATTCTTGTTTTCTTCCCGAGAATTACCTTCAAGTACCTGAGACAAAACATGTTAAAAGAAAAGGGTCAGCGATAACGCCGAGTGAATTCATAGAGTTTAATAAAACCATTAATATATCATCGGTACATAATTATTACCGAAAATCATTTTGTACAAATCTTTATAATAGGCCATAAAATAGCCAAAGTCATTTTATACAAATCCTTATCGAAAATCATAATATAGGCATTTGCCTTCAAAATCATTATACGAGCCAATGTCGTAAAAACATCATACAATACGTTTTATAACGTTGTATAAAGCTAAATAAAAATCGTTATATGAATATGTTTATGTGAAACCAAAACACGAACATAAAATCAATAACAAGACCCTGTATTGCTAGTCAGGCAATATATTGTAATTCGGTGCTTATAGCAGTATTTCGTTAATTGGATTATTATAAGCCGCATGACATTGTTACCTTACTATAACCAACAACGGGTAGCTAACCCGATACTCAATTTGCCCATCTAAGTTAGCGTGTCGTCACAATAATCACACTATGGAAATCTTCTCATACATAAATTCGCTTACCAATCAATGTGGCACGACGAGGATCAACCGTCAAGGCGCGAAATGGGGTGATCGTCCCCAAATAGTACTATTATATGCATAAGCGTCTACCAAATCCCGGTAGTTCACAATTCATGCTAATGGGACTTTTAGTGACATAACCTAACTTTAATAATCCATTTAATTTCATCTATCGGGTCATTTAATCATTTATCGGGTCATACAATCATTCGGGTCCAAATCAATAAACAGACAATCGGGACAACTAGTGTCCTATTTTATAAAATCTAACATGTTATCTCCCTCGCGGGTTTATAAAATATTTCATAAAAATATTTAAAAGAGTGCGAGGCTATGAACTCACGTTGATGTGGGAAAGCGGGTTATCGGCAATTCGGATGTACGGTACGTGCTTCAATCACGGAAACCTAGACAAATAATACTCGTCTTAGACTCATGTCCAATAACTTTATATAAAAATAACAGTTATGTATACATATGATGATTGTATATATATGATGATCAAGTGGGTTTATATATTCTCATTCACTCATTTTAGTGTTTATGTATTGGTAACTTTTTACTAGTTTACTAGTTTTACCTATTTACATATTTTAAGTCCAATAAACTTATTATAAGTTCTTTAACTTGTGTTAATCCATTTTATACTGGTATTATCAGTATTTATACTTTACATGTTGGGCCTAAATGGGTTAAGCCCAATAAGTAATTTTATAAGTGTTTAACTTATTTAGTTATATTATTAGTCCAAATATGCTAACTTCGCTCGTTAATGTCCGTATGTCATATAGTTCGGTTTTTATCGGTTTTTACTTGTATTAGGTACTTATATATATCATTATATGACTTTTAAAAACTTTACATTAGACGGTTTTGATTGTCTAAGTTTTAATTGGCGAAAAACGTTAATTTCACGGTAATAGCCGAAAAAGTCGTAAAAATCATGTTTATAGTTTTTATAACTTATAAATATTATTCAACTACCATTTTTATAAAGTGTCCATTTATTTAACCTTATACATATTTATATAAATGAAATTTATAAGTTAGTGGGTGTCAATTCACATTTTATACTATATTAGTTTGAGTGCTTATATAATACTATTAAACATTAATTCTTCAAAATCTGATTTTTAGTTTCATCTTCACCATTTTTATCATATATTGAGTTCTATAAGGAGATAGAAGCTCATTTTTGGATGGCATAAACTTCATATTATATGCTACAAATAAGTTAGTTATAGCTACTGCTCATTCCATGTTTAACTATCCTTAACAGTCCCTACAAAACAGACTATTCAGATTGGTACACTCATCTTGTTTTGATCATATCTCATTCATTTTGATGATTCCATTGCATGGCCAACTCTCACATGTGTATAACACCTAATACTTACTGTATATTGATTCCACTTTACCATTTTATCAGTTTAACATTTGGTTACTTACTGTTTTTATACAGCCATCACATTTAAGCAAGATTTTAACCATTTTACCTATGGTTTTCCATCTTGTTAACCATGTTCATCAAATCTATCAACACCAAATCCCCACATAATATTTTTAATCATTATTCATCATCATATAGATATACATAAATAAAGAAATTAAAATATTACATAATCAAAATAACAAGAGGATAGGAAGAACAATCTTTATACCACCATTAGTGATGAAAAGATGAGATTTTTGATGAACAAGACTTGGTTCTTGTTATCAAATCTTCAACTTTAGCAAGGAAACTTCTTGGGTCCTTTAGATAGATGAACACCTCCATGAATTCAGCCCTTTAACATCATGAAAACTCCTTTTCATAGGTTAAGATCACCTCCAATCTTCATATCTTCAAAGGGTTTCCATCATATGTGTGTATAACACAAGTTTTAGTGGTTGAAAATTGATCAAATGGGTGGTTTAAGGTGAGGATGGGACGAATTTTAGAGAGAGGGAGGAGAGTTGTGTGCTTTTTGCATGTAAGAAATGAGTTTAGTTGTTTTAGGCTTGGTTGTTTTCTGGTTTTGAAAGCTTACAAGTTAAGCTAGCTTACAAGTGTAGCTTGTAAGCTAATAACTTGACACCTCATGGTGTGTGTTGGCTTAGTTTTGCCATCCCATATTAGTGGGGTGGGGCAAAACTTGTTTTGTCCCATCCCGCTAATTTACGGGTCTTCCTCGATTCTAGTTTCCTCGATTTGCGTGCCCTCGGGTCGTTTTATGAAAAACGTTTTTATAAATTTTGAATCAACGGCATAAAACGAATCTAATAAAAATTGTCTCATAAAAAACGGAGTTCAAAAACGTAAATACATAATCCTAAGGTTTCCGGTTTAGTCGTAAAGGACGTTAAATTATAATCGTAAGTCCTAATCTCTTCTCGTAAATTTGTGAGTTTATGAACCAACACAAATTTAAAATCCCAAAATAATATTCACGGATAAATTTATTTTCTGAAATGTCGGACTGTCACAAAAAACGGTGTATGTAAACGTAAGCACGTAACGTAGAATCCTCTGGTTTAGACGTAGTCGATGCTACTTCAAGACGTAAAATCCAAATTTCTTCCCAAAAATAAGTGAGTTCATATGATAACATTAAAATAATTTTTTTAAATAATATTTGAGAATAAAATATCAATCATAAATTGACGGATTGTCACAATAAATCTTCAGAATAGGCCTTGGACTTCCGTTCTTTTTTCACTCTTGATCTTTTGACTTCGTCTTTTTTCTTTTTCTTCGATAAAAGCCCGTGAAAGCCCGTGTTTTCTTCCCTTTTCACATATTGATCCTAAGTCACAACAAAAACACAAACCATGCATAATTCCGACATTTACGACATAAAATACACGTTTTGGCTTGGTTATTATTATAATTAAGTGGTAAAAGGATAAGTGTTTTCACACTTATTACCTTGCCTTGAGAATAAGTTTCCTTGTTTCCTAAGTCCCTAGCCTTGAAAGGATAAGCCGAGTTTTGGAAGAGTAGCACCTAGGGCTTGTGCTATTATGGTTATCCTTACTAGCTCTAAGCTAGAGCGTAGACTAGAGCTCTATGGAGCATAGCCTTGTTTTCGTAAAGGCTTAAGGTGCACATCTCGTTCTTCCCTCGTAATCATTAATTTATTTCTAGTCAATGTTATCATGTTTAAATGCTTTTATTTCTAGTAGTGTAGATTTAATTTAAGTTTTATAAAAGTTAAATTTATTTTATTTAATATATAAAAAGAAAAAATTAAAGCTCACGTGAAATTTTTTTATTTCCAAAACTCACGTCTTAATTTTTTGTTTTAGAAAAACCCAATTGTTGTTTACTCTTTGTTGAAAAGAAAGAAAGAAAAAAAAATCAACTACTGTTTGTTTGATTTTTGTTGCTACAACCACTGTTAGTAATTGCTTGAGATTTGAACTGTTTCTGATTTCGAACTGCTTGTTTGCTATGAAATGTCTGTTGTTATGACTGCCTTTTTGATCTAAACTGATTCGTATGAAATGCTATTTCTGACTGTCTGTTTTGAACTGTTGCCTATTTTGAACTGCTGCTAAACTCGAACTGTTGTCTCTAAACTGTCTGCGTGTTTTTGAACTGTTTCTGAGTTATAAACTACTGCTGCCTGTATTGAACTGTTAACTACTTTGTATTCGAACTGTATGCTAGAATTAAACTGTCTGTTTTAGTTTTGAGCTACCTGTTTGCATTTTGAACTCTCTGTGTTTAATTCGAAATGTGAACTTTTGTTTTTTAAACTGTTTGGTTTTGTTTATTTAAAGCCTAAAAATAATACCCCTCTTTGTTATTTAGCATCCGAAAACGTTACGATAATTTAAATTATCCCCTTGCCCGTGGAATACGATATTAGCACATTTTTCCTAAAGTATGATAACAAATATATTCAATCAGAAGGCATAGCCAACGAAAATGACATGAGTTTGGGTGAACGTCCATGGGTCGGTTCACCAAAACAAAACTGACCTGACGAGGGTGAACGCCTATGGGTCGGTTCACCAAAACAAAATTAACATGACAAGGGTGAACGACTATGGGTCGGTTCACCAAAACAAAATTCGAATAAAAGCACAAGCGACTAAATATGGTCAGTCCTGTACCAACCATTACTTAGTCAGAATACCTACAACAATGATACATGAAACTTTACCTTATATCATGGTATATTAATTAATAAATGTCATGGTTAATTTAATAAAACTTTACCTTATATCAATTATTTAAATTAAGCATGGTTTTTTATTTAATTAAGTCAAATAAAATACTTAGGTTATAACATGTATTATTAATTCTAATAATATAACGTAAGTCATGATTTTAATTAAATAACTAATAGTTCATGTAAATTATTTTAATTAAATAATTACCAAAAAATGTCTAAATTAAATCGTACCCGAGACCTGAAACCCGAGGCAAACCAAACTGAGCCAAACACACCCACACACCGGTGGCTGGTGGTAGTGGTGGCCGATAGCTAAGCAGCCTTGGCTGCAGCCGCTGGTTGCCACTGTTGGGCCAACGGTTCACACCGGCGTTTGCCGGTTCCCCTACCGAGCCAAGTACCCATCGACAATGAGCCGGTTCCCGCTATTGCACCAAGGTTCCCCACCGTGGGGCCTTGGTTGCTGCTGCCCGAACACAAACCACACCGAGCCCCTTTGGGGGTCTCGACTGTTGGTGGAAAAGCCCACCGAGAGGCAAGGGCTCTTTGTTTGTGTGCGCCGAACCTAAACAAACACCAAACACACCCTTTTCTTGATTACCCCATAATCATAACATGTTTATTTTTTTATGCTTTTGAGATTGTGTTCATATAATAAAAATAAAAATAAAAAGATTAAGGTTTTGTCAATACCAAATGCGTGGATGAAAAGTGTTGAGGCAAAAGTTGGGGTAGACCGAGCTTAACCCAAATTAGGCTTAATTTAGGGTCTTGTGGACTCTGGCTCTCGCACCAAGTGAAACTTGCTTTAGGACCATGCGCACTAAACATACACCGTTAGTCTTACCGTGGGTATGTTACCCACGATTAGACTCCGGCGTGAGAAGAAGTAATCGGTTTGAGTATATTAGTGTTTAGGGTATTGTGTGTATCGTACCTTTGTGGAACCGAAGGGGTTCCTTATATACTCGAGAGATTCCAGGCTGGGCTCCCTGTTCTTGCGGCCTAATGAAGCGATAATGACTCAAAATAGCTTGATCTTCATTATCCAACTAAGGCAAGTGTATATCCCTTTTCCTTAGGCGAATATAACTATAATATAAGTTAATTTCGGTCTGATCCTGTCGCACTACGACGAGGACTTAGCTAAGATATGAACCTCTTGTGCGAAAGAGGCTTACCGGGCTTTATGGGCTATGTGCGCACATCGCACAAGTATCCAATCCACTCCTGACGGATGCGGGTAGTACCCGTGAGTCGGACTATCCAGCCCGACTAGGGAATATACGTCATCATGTCCCCCCAGTCTAGTGGTGGCGGGTTCCATCCGTGGCTACTAGACAATTAATCATCAAGGGCTGCTCGCATAGATGCCCATAAAAAAAGTAAACCACACAGTCATGACACCAAATAATTATCCATGTCATATTCCACTATCATAGTCCTTTATTGGAAACCGTGAAAAGCATTTAATCATGTCAGAAGAAGTAATCAGCAGAAACCATAGGATGAACCAAACGTCATAGACACGTGCCACATGAACCATTACATCCATAGGGTATATAAATGCTGTCTAACTGTTACTTTCTTCACCTTTCCAAAAAATCTTTCCCTCCATTGTTAAAAACTGTAAGAACCACTATTCCAAGAAAATTATACTACCTTCACCCGTGTTTAAAACACCCACAAGAGCAAAAAATGGTAGCCGAACTACTTGATGTGACGTCCTGCATATCCGAACAAGAGCTCTCCCGTTTTACCACCAAGTACCACGTTCCTTCAGATCTTTATCCGACTGTTCCAGATCCACAAGCACATATTGGGAGTTAACCTGACGGAATAATTGGTATATACACTAGGTTCATTGAGTTTTCCAACAATTGCATACCTCTAAGCCATTTTCTGATAGACATACTAAATTATTATAGTATACACCTCTCCCAGCTACATTGTATAGGAGCCGCCAAAATTTCAAACTTTAAGATAAACTGCTTACTCAAAAATGTTGACCCAACCATAAACCTGTTCCGTGCCTTCTACAGACCCACATGGATGAACGGATGGGTAACCTTCGCGAAACGCCCTGGTCAACTGCAATGTTATTCGGAAAAAATAGATTCCCTGAAGAAGTGGACCGACAAATTCTTCTGGGTAGACAAGGTTGTTTTCCCATTTGACCATGACTTCATCACCCTCGAGACAATGATAAAGGATGATCGTCCTATCGCCGGTTCGTATAACGAGGCAGACGCATAATTGATTAACGCGGATCGGATACCAATGCAAGAATATCCAGAGATACTGCTATACGCCCTAGGTCTGAGCCACGTACCAAGTCTTCCTGCCAACCACCTTCCTCAATACTTTTATGACTTTGACCATGGTAAGAAACCTTTATTTTGTTTACTTCCCCTTTTTCTTTTGGTTGTGTCTTTTTATTTTGCTACCGAAAAAACCATTCCTGCACATATATTTACTCGTCCTTCATATGAGTGCAAAATTAACTTACACACAACTCGTGAAGCGCGGGAATCCATGCGCCGTGACCATGCGCGCCTGACCCTTCACATTAGTCGAGAAATCAAATGTTTGGCGTATTGGTCAACGAACTGTAGCTCTGGAGTTTCCTTCTCCCACACCTAGTGGGAATGCCGAGATGACAACCGCCATAAACGCTACCCCTATCCGAAGCGTACCATGCACCGTAGAGTCTCCGTTAGAAGAAATGAGTCAAGGAGACGAAGAAGAACATGGTGCCGCAGAGGATTCGCACACTAGCCCATCCGCGAAGGACATACCTGTGCCCAGTTACAAAAAATTACCGTGCTCCCCTACGCAGCAAATTCCCAGATGGGGGAGAACATTGCAAACAAGACCACGTGCTAATGCAACTTCGTGGGGAGCACCATCAATGCCACAGGAAAACATACAATTATCAAGGTATACCACTGCATCCTTCTTTAGTATTGCGTAAAAAAAACCCTTCACACACTTCCAATAATCGTAAGACATCAAATTTGCAGCTCCCTTGTTTCCATGACTGAGGCAGATGCAGGCGCCATGAAGTCCATCAGATTTACTCCTCCCTGGCAATGCACTCCCTCCTGCACTCTTGATGGCGCAGACACTTGTGGGGACTTCATGCAACACATAACTCCCCTTGGCAGCGCTCAACATTTACACGAGATGTCATACAAACTACTAATGAAGGAGTTAGACACAATTGCCGCCCAAGAAGTAACTTTAGCTGCCAACTTGAAAAAGAAGATATCCCATCTGTCCGAACGTTTAGCACAAGTAAACGAAGAGGTGTAACACTCTCAATTTTCGTATCGGTACAGCGGAAGGGTCTTTCAGAGTGTTACGGGATAGCATAATAACTCCAATCATAGACAACAGATAAAAATCATTGTTCAAGGTTCAACATACATTCATTCGATAAAAAGTTTAAAAGCGTACAACAGGTCCCAAATTATACAGGTCATTAAGTTTACAAAACATAGATCGAATGAACATTTTTAATATTATGTGGGCCATCAGAGTCGATCTCCATCCGTATTACCTTCAAGCACCTGAGATAAAAACATGCAAAAATCATATTAGCGAATGCCGAGTGAATTCATAGAGTTTAATAAAAACCGTTATATAAAACAATCGTTAAAATCAGAACACAAGTATAATATCGGAAGTAAGTCCACGTATTGCTAGTCAGGCAATATATAAATCAAGCATACATCTTAAACCGTCCATGAGACCGTAGTCTCTATATTACCATGCTAGGTAATATATTCATCGTTACATTTTTATTTGGATTATATAGGATTATTATTAGCCGCATGACATTGTTACCTTACTATAAAAACAGCGGGCCGCGAACCCGACAAACAATTTGCCCATCTAAGTTAGCGTGTCGTCGCAAAAATCACGCTATGGAATCTTCTCATACATAAATTCGCTTACCAATCAATGTGGTACGACGGGGATCAACCGTCAAGGCGCGAACTGGGGTGATCGTCCCCAAATAGTACTATCAAATGCATAAGCGTCTACTAAATCCCGGTAGTTCACAATTCATGCTAATGGGACTTTAAGTGACATAACCTAACTACTAATAATCCTTTTAGTCTCGTTTATAGGGTCATAGCATCATTCGGGTCCATATCATTAAGCATACAATTGGGACTACTTGTGTTCTATTTTTATAAAATCTAGCATGTTATCTCCCTCGCGGGTTTACAAATCATTTTATAAAACATTTAAAAGAGTGCGAGGCTTGAACTCACGTTGATAATGAAAGGCGGATTATCGGCTACGGGCGTGCTTCGGTCACGGAAACCTATATAAATAATAATCGGTCTTAGACTCTTGTCCAATGACTTTTATCAAAATAAAAATATACATATGATGATTTTGTACATATGATGATGATCAAGTGGGTTTATATATCCTTGTTTACTCATTTTAGTGTTTACGTTTTGGTAACTTTTTTACTAGTTTACTAGTTTTACCTATTTACCTATTTTAAGTCCAATAAGCTTATTATAAGTTCTTTAACTTGTTTTAATCAATTTTATACTTATATTATCAGTATCTATACTTTCCATGTTCGGCCCAAATGGGTTAAGTCCAATAAGTACTTTTTATAAGTGTTTATCTTATTTAGTCCAATTATTAGTCCAATATGTTTAGTTAGCTCGTTAATGTCCGTATGTCCTATAGTTCGGGTTTTATCGGTTTTTACTTGTATTAGTTACTTATATATCAGTATATGACTTTTAAAAACTTTACATTAGACGGGTTTGATCGTCTAAGTTTTATTTGGCGAAAAACGTTAATTTTACGGTAATAGCCGAAAAAGTCGTAAAAATCAAGTTTATAGTTTTTATTACTTATAAGTATCATTCCACTACCATTTTTATAAGTTATTCATTTATTTACCCTTTTACATATTTATATAAATAAGTTTCATAAGTTAGTGGGTTTTTATTTTACATTTTATACAAAAAAATTTGAGTGCTTATATAATAATAATAAACATTAATTCTCAAAATCTGATTTTTATTTTCATGTTCACCATTTTTATCATATCTAGAGTTCTATAATGAATTAGAAGCTCATTTTTGGGTGACATGTTCTTCATATTATGTGCTACATTTAACTTAGTTATAGATACTGCTCATTTTAAGTTCATCTTGCCTTAACAGTCCCTACAAAACTGCTTATTCAGATTAGAACACCCAACTTGTTTTGATCATATCTCACTCATTATATTGATTCCATTGCATGGCCAACTCTCACATGTGTATAAAATCTTGTACTTACTGTAAATGGATCATACCATGCAATTTTATCAGTTCAAGTTTTAGTTATATACTGTTTTTATACAGCCAACTAAATAAGCATGATTTTAGCCTCATTTCTTATAGTTATTAACCTTTTTAAGCATATCTATCAACACTTGATCCCCACACAACATTTTTATCATCATATATACATCATATACATATACAATAATAAAGAAAATACATTTGTTCTTTACAAAAATAACAAGAGAAAATGGAGAGGATGATCTTCTTTACCAACCAAGTGTATTTCTTGTTTTTGGAAGATAAGAACTTGATGAACACCACAAGTAACTCCAAGATCATCAAACACCAAGAACAATAGTTGAGAAATCAGCCCTAGGACACAAGCAAATCACCTCCAATGTTGTTAATATGGCCACCAAATGATCAAGGCTTCAAGATAACTCCATGATAGAGCTAGTTAACATGTATTTCATGGCTAGAAAAGATCAAAAGGGGTGTTTGTAGCTTGAAAGTGGACGGCAAGGGGAGAGTTTTTGAGAGAGTTTTGTGTTGATTTTGCATGTATGGAAAGATGGAAATGAGTTAGTTGATGGTTTTAGCTAGTAAGTGGAATGAGTAAGCTTAAAGTGTAAGCTTTGTTTACACTTGTTAACACTTAGCTAACATGATGCCACATATGGTTGTGGTGTCATGTTAGTGCCGTCCCATATAAGCTAGTGGGGTGGGACAATGTATTTTGTCCCATCTCACTAGTTTACGGGAATTCTTCGATTCTAGTTTTCTCGATTTGCGTGCCCTCGGGTCGTTTTACGAAAAACGTTTTTATAAATTATGAATCAACGTCACAAAACGAATCCAATAAAAATTGTCTCATCAAAAACGGAGTTCAAAAACGTAAATACGTAATCCTAAGGTTTCCGGTTTAGTCGTAAAAGACGCTAAATTATGCACGTAAACCCAAATTTAAATCCATAAATTGTGAGTTCGTCAACCAACACAAAAATAAGTTTCAAAACATTATACGAGAAAATAATTCACTACCTTAAAATGTTAGATTGTCACAGCTTTTCCTCCTAAAAGGGATCAACGTCCTCGTGATCCATTTCATTTGGATGTTCGTTTCTTATTGAAATCGAAGAGGTGCGGATATTTCTTCCACATTTCATCCTCTCGTTCCCAAGTATACTCCGGTCCATGCTTTGAATTCCATCGGATCTTGACAATAGGTATCCGACTTTGTTTTAGTTGCTTTACCTCACGGTCCTTAACTTCTACGGGCTCTTCGATAAAATGCAACTTCCCATCTATTCGAACCTTACCTAACGGAATTTTCTCATCACTCACTGCTAGACATTTCTTCAGATTAGATACATGGAATGTGTTGTGAACACCATGAAGTTCTGGGGGTAACTCTAGTTTGTAAGCCACCGGACCTACTCTAGATAAAATCTTAAAGGGTCTAATATAAAGGGGATTCAATTTCCCTCGCTTTCCAAATCTGATAACGCCTTTCCATGGCGATACTTTCAACATTACTTGGTCACCCACTTTAAACTCCATTGGCTTCCGCCGCACATCCGCGTAACTTTTCTGTCTACTACGGGCAGTCAACAACGTATTCTTAATCTGAACTATCATCTCCGTAGTCTCCCGGATCAATTCCGGTCCCGTGAGCTGGGTATCCCCAACTTCACTCCAACATACAGGAGATCTACACTTCCTACCATACAAAGCTTCAAAAGGTGCAGCCTTAATACTAGAATGGTAACTATTGTTATACGAAAACTCTGCTAACGGCAAATGTTTATCCTAATTCTTACCAAAATCTAACACACAAGCTCTCAACATATCTTTCAGTGTTTGTATCGTCCTTTCACTCTGCCCATCAGTCTGGGGGTGATAAGCAGTGCTCATGTCGAGATTCGTTCCCAAAGATCATTGGAGAGATTTCCAAAAATTCGATGCGAATCCAGGATCTCGATCTGAAATGATCGATACAGGCACTCCATGCTTGCATACAACATTATCAAGGTATATACGAGTCAGCTTCTCTAGTGAGAACTGCTCTTTAACCGGAATGAAGTGTGCTGATTCGGTCAGTCTGTCGACAATAACCCAAATCGAGTTGTTTCTAGATGATGTTCTAGGAAGCTTGGTGATAAAGTCCATCGTAATTCGCTCCCACTTCCATTCAGGAATCTTTGGTTGTTGAAGTAGTCCTGATGGCTTTTGATGTTCAGCTTTAACTCTAGCACAAGTCAAGCATTGAAGAACATACATAGCTATGTCAGCTTTCATATTCGGCCACCAGTACAACTTCTTCAAATCATGGTACATCTTATCAGATCCCGGATGAATGGAATACTTAGATGTATGGGATTCTAACATAATCAAGTCTCTTAAGCCTCCAAACGTAGGTATCCACATACGACCTCTTAAGCATTTCACTCCATCAGCTCTAACCTCTAAAGGATCTCCTTCTCCTCGGAACCCTTCATTAACAAATTTCTCCTTCTTACAAGCTTCTATTTACGCATTTCTAATTTGATCAGGCAAATTATTGTGCACGGTCAAGACTAGAGAACGTACCCTGATAGGCTCTCTATCTTTCATACTTAACACATCGGCAACAACATTGGCTTTTCCTGGGTGATATTTTATATCACAATCATAATCACTTAACAACTCTATCCATCTTCGTTGCCTCATGTTCAATTCCTTCTGATCGAGAATATACTGTAGGCTTTTGTGATCGGTGAATACCGTACACTTGGTGCCATACAGATAATGTCTCCACAACCTAAGAGCAAAGACTACAGCTCCTAACTCAAGATCATGAGTAGTATAATTCTCCTCATTCTTCCTTAATTGCCTAGAAGCATAAGCTATCACTTTTTATCGCTGCATCAAAACAGCTCCATAGCCTCTAAGAGATGCATCACAATACACTACAAAATCTCCACTCCCGTCAGGTAATGATAAGATTGGCGCACTACATAATTTTTGCTCCAATGTCTGAAATTCTCCATCTTCATCACTTCCCCAAACGAAAGGTTTATTCTTCTGGGTAAGCTTAGTCAAGGGTTTAGCTATCAAAGAAAATTCTTTAATGAATCGCCTATAATAGCCAGCCAATCCTAAGAACTGTCGCACTTCCGTTGGCGTTGTCGGTGCAGACCAATTCTTAATAGCTTCAACCTTTGCAGGATCAACATGAATTCCATCTTTGTTAATCACATGACCAAGAAATTGCACAGAATCTAACCAGAAATCACACTTCGAAAACTTAGCATACAACTTTTCATCCTTCAACAAATTCAAAACAATCCTTAAATGTTCTCTATGTTCATCTTCGTTCTTAGAATAGATTAGAATATCGTCAATAAACACAATCACTAATTTATCCAAGTAGGGCTTGCACACTCGATTCATTAAATCCATGAAAACCGCAGGTGCGTTAGTTAACCTAAATGGCATTACTTGAAATTCATAGTGTCCATAATGAGTTCTAAACGCAGTTATAGGAATATCTTCTTCACGGATGCAAAGTTGGTGATATCCTGACCGCAAATCTATCTTAGAATACACACTAGATCCTTGTAGTTGATCAAACAAATCATCAATCCTAGGTAAAGGATATCGATTTTTAATTGTCAACTTATTCAGTTCCCTATAATCAATGTACATACGGAAAGATCCATCCTTCTTCTTAACGAACAAGACTGGAGCTCCCCAAGGCGACGAGCTCGGTCGAATAAAACCTTTATCAGACAACTCCTTAAGTTGCTCAGATAACTCCTTTAATTCAGAAGGGGCTAATCGGTAAGGCGCACGTGCCACCGGTGCAGCACCAGAAATTAAATCGATTCGAAACTCTACTTGCCTTATCGGTGGAAGTCCGGGTAAATCTTTAGGAAATACCTCAGGAAATTCACAAATAATAGGTACATCTTCCAATCGTTTCTCCCTAGACTCATTCCCGGTCACTTGAGCTAAGAATAACTCACAACCGTTCCTGATGTACTTTTGGACTTTAATACATGAAACGATTTTCAAACGGGATTCACCTCGACTACCATCAATTACTAACGTCCTATTCCTAAGAGGAATCTTAACTTTCTTCTCTCCACATAAAATAGTAGCATTATTCAACGACAACCAATCCATACCAATAATAATATCAAAACTACCTAATTCTATCAACATCAAATCAATCGGAAAGGAATGGTTTAAGAGATTTAGAGAGCATCCTTCTAATAGCTTATTAGTTTTCACTAATTTACCACTAGCCAATTCCACCTCGTAACTGGTACTTATCTCAACAGGTTCAATGTCAATAAGGGCACTAAATTTAGTGGATACAAAGCTCCTATCAGCACCCGAATCAAATAAAGTAACAACATAATGATTGTTGAGTAAAAACGTACGGGTAAAGACATTTGGATCCTCTTTCTTCACCTCAATTGTTCCAAGTTGATAGATACCACCCTGGGGGTTTCTTCCAGGTACAATCGCTTTCAACTTGGGGCATTCCGATTTCCTATGACCTTCTTCATTACAGTTGAAGCAAATGGTTCCCTTCTTACACCTTTCAACCTTGTGTCCAAGCTTTCCGCAATTTCGACACTTCCAGCAGTCGCCAGCATGCCTCTTGTTGCCACACTTAGGACATCTATCATCGTTGCGCAGTGTGTTGTTGGTAAGAGTATTTGCATTCCCCTTTCTCTGGTTCTGACGGCGATTGAAATTCTTCCTATGATCACCTCTATCTACACGATCACCGTCTCCCTTTCTTTTCTCACCAACACGGGCTTCATCTTCCCTATCCTGAATTAGCTGTCCAATGAGTTGGTAAGCCATTCGAACAGCATCGTCAATGGTCAGTGGTTTAGATGATGTCACGTCCCCCCGGATATTCCTGGTCAACCCTTTAATATATTGCTCAATTCGGATCTCTTCGGGTTCAACCAATCGAGGACATAGCAAGGCCAACTCATGGAATCGGTGTGTATAACTATCAATGTCCACACCTTTCATTCTCAAATGAATCAACTCTTGTTCTAACCTAATGATCACACTACGAGGACAAAACTCTAAAGTCATCCACTTCTTAATTTCAGCCCAAGGAGTAGCATTAGCAGCATCAAGACCCATGAAAGCAATTCTCCCGTTCCACCAAGTCAACGCACGACCTTTAAGAGTAGCCATAGCAAAAGTCACCTTATCTTCCTTCTTACACTTACTAATCCGAAACACCGACTCAATCTTCTCAATCCACTGGCTTAATCCTACAGCACCTTCAGTTCCATTAAAAGGTAGAGGTTCACACTTCATGAACGTCACATAAGTACAACCACCAACTTCAGGTGCATTAGCTCCAAGTCCTCCTACATTTCCTCCAGCATTAGCATTCACATTATTAGCATTCACATTCACATTAGTACCGCCAATTCCACTACCGCCAGCTCCACTACAGCCAGCTCCACTACCGCCAGCTCCACTACCGCCAACTTCATTTCTAGCATTTGCCATAAATTCAGTCATAGATGCGGTAACTTGCTCCGTAATAATCCTATGTACATCATCCTCAGTCATAGCCTTCTTGGGCGGCGTAGTTCTATAATTTCACAATTTCAAAGTATTAAGCATTCACCCAACAAAGGATTCATATAATATGGATTGAATTCATAATCAAGATCCAAATAAGGCACAATATGGAATTCAAGACAAGATACATATTTCATTCGATTTGAAATAAAAGTATTGTCTTAGTTACATCCCATATCAAAGTTCTAGCACTATATACACTCAAAATTCGTGCCAAGTCTACTAATAACAAGTCGGTTCAGTCAAAGCTACAAAAGCACAAAAGATACAAAGGTCACTACTAAATACAGACTGGTCTACTGAGAACCGCCAGATGGTCCATCATCCATCGTCTTCTGAATCTTCGTCGGACGATCACTAGACACATCTTCAGCTGGGCGCTTACGGATCACTCCTCTTTCAACCATGTCAGCATAAAATCTACTGTTCCAACCCACGGATATATTCAACTCCTTTTCAGCTTTCTCACGCATCGCACGAGCTACACTCAACTGAATCTCCATAGAATTCACCTTTCTCTTCATTTCAGCAAACTCACCACTTTCCAACACCGATAACCTCCTAAAAGCCTCATTCAAACCACGTTCTACATCAGTCAAATCTAAACTAAGCAATTCCCGCTCTTTCTCGCCAACCTTAGTCTTCGACTCCAAATAAGCAACATGAGTCTGAACAACACCTAATCCAACCTCTGTCATACAACTCTTAACACGGGAAGCATCTAGATCACGTCTCAAGGCCCATGGTGCAAGACCATCAATATGAGTAGCCTCTCGAGCACTAGATGACTCTCCTATCTCACATCTACGAGTAGCAATACCATCAGTACCGTCAGGTGCATCGTCATCCTCATCCTCCTCTGATTCAGAATCAGATTCAGACGATTCAGACATTTCATCCCTAGGTAACTCAACCTCAGAATCAGACAAATAAACTGGTGGGGGCAAAGGCTCGCCCTCTGGAACGTCATAAGGGTAAATAAGCTCGGCTTCCTCATCATCATCGACCTCAACATCTATACCTCCATCCTCCTCGACATCCTCGTCGTCAATCTCATCATCTAAATTATCTAACCCAATTTCATCATCATTCTCAATATCAACATTCTCAATCTCATTCTCTACCAAGTCAACCTGAGGGGCAATCTGATCTCCTAGTCCTAACTCGGGCTCGGGATCCTCAAATGGTTCCTCCTCATCATCCATATCATAATCTACTAAGTCTAAATAAGGATCATCATCTACATTATGTTCGGGAATAACATGGTTTTCTACAGGAATATTAGGGTCAGCCATGACAATCTGCATTTATATATATATCTCGTATTAGGATAACATACTAGTTAAACAATTACATACTGAAATCACGATATATACATATATATAAATTAAATTATATATATCAAAATATATATCTTCTCAATAGGGCTTGTTGGTAAAGTCGGAGATCTCTGGCACCGTTATAGTCAAAAGATTTTTCAAATATTTTCTCAAATGTTCATTATCAAAAGATTTTGAAAAGTTTTGTTCAAAACCTTGGTTTTTAAAATCTTTTGTTCTCTATAACGAGAGCTCTGGTACCAAACTGTAACACTCTCAATTTTCGTATCGGTACAGCGGAAGGGTCTTTCAGAGTGTTACGGGATAGCACAATAACTCCAATCATAGACAACACATAAAAATGGTTGTTCAAGGTTCAACATACATTCATTCGATAAAAAGTTTAAAAGCGTACAACAGGTCCCAAATTATACAGGTCATTAAGTTTACAAAACATAGATCGAATGAACATTTTTAATATTATGTGGGCCATCAGAGTCGATCTCCATCCGTATTACCTTCAAGCACCTGAGATAAAAACATGCAAAAATCATATCAGCGAATGCCGAGTGAATTCATAGAGTTTAATAAAAACCGTTATATAAAATAATCGTTAAAATCATAACACAAGTATAATATCGGAAGTAAGTCCACGTATTGCTAGTCAGGCAATATATAAGTCAAGCATACATCTTAAACCGTCCATGAGACCGTAGTCTCTATATTACCATGATAGGTAATATATTCATCGTTAATAGCGTCGTTATTATGTAACACCCCCAAATTTATACAACTCAATACAGCGGAAGACTAGTTGGTGTTACGGGTTAGCACATTACTCACATCATAGACAACGCATAAAAATCGCGTCGTTTAATAATAAATCATTTCCATTCATAAACATCAAGGTTACATCGGTCCCAAGTCATATTATTTCATACAAAGTTTTACAAAGTATTTGAATGGAAAATATGGTTTAAGTGCGGGCCATGAATTCTTGTCGTCTTCCCGAGAATTACCTTCAAGTACCTGAGATAATACATGTTAAAAGAAAAGGGTCAGCGATAACGCCGAGTGAATTCATAAAGTTTAATAAATTCCATCAATATAATATCAGTATAAAAGTATTACTGAAAATCATTTTGTACAAATCGTTTTTGATAGGCCATAAAATAGCCAAATTCATTTTGTACAAATCCTTATCGAAAATCATAGTATAGGCATTTGCCTTAAAAATCATTATACGAGCCAATGTCGTAAAAACGTCATACAATACGTCTTATGACGTTGTATAAAATCAAATAAAAACCGTTATATGAATATGGTTATGAAAACCAAAACACAAACATAATATCAATAGCATGACCCCGTATTGCTAGTCAGGCAATACTTCGTAATTCGATGCGTCTAATAGTATTTCGTTAGTTTTGGATTATTATAAGCCGCATGACATTGTTACCTTACCAAACCAACAACGGGTAGCTAACCCGATACCAATTTTGCCCATCTAAAGTAGCGTGTCGTCACAAAGGTCACGCTATGGAAATCTTCTCATACATAAATTCTCTTACCAATCAATGTGGCACGACGGGGATTAACCGTCAAGGCGCGAACTGGGGTGATCGTCCCCAAATAGTACTATTAAATGCATAAGCGTCTACCAACTCCCGGTAGTTCACAATTCATGCTAATGGGACTTTTAGTGACATAACCTAACTTTAATAATCCATTTGATTTCATCTATCGGGTCCATTAATCATTTATCGGGTCATACAATCGGGTCATTCAATCATTCGGGTCCAAAATCAATAAACAAACAATCGGGACAAATGGTGTCCAGACTTTTATAAAAACTAACATGTTATCTCCCTCGCGGGTTTATAAAGCATTTATAAAACATTTAAAAGAGTGCGAGGCTATGAACTCACGTTGATGTGGGAAGGCGGGTTATCAGCAATTCGGATGTACGGTACGTGCTTCAATCACGGAAACCTAGACAAATAATACTCGGTCTTAGACGTTTTTCCAATGACTTTATAAAAATATCAATTATGTATACATATGATGATTATTTATATATGATGATCAAGTGGGTTTACATATTCTCGTTTACTCATTTTAGTGTTATGTGTCGGTAACGTTTATACTAGTTTACTAGTTTTACCTATTTACGTATTTTAAGTCCAATAAACTTATTATAAGTTATTTAACTTATTTTAATCCATTTTGTACTTATATTATCAGTACATACCCTTTCGAGTTGGGCCCAAATGGGTTAAGCCCAATAATAAGTTTACAAGTGTTTTAGTCCATTTTTGTTGTATTGTTAGTCCAATAACGTTAATTTTAGTCCGTTAACGTCCGTATGTCTTATAGTTCGGGTTTTATCGGTTTTTACTTGTTATACATGTTTATATATCAGTATATAAGTTTTATAAAGTTTACATTAGACGGGTCCAACCATCTAAGTTTTATTTAACAAAAACGTGAATTTTACGGCAATAGCCGAAAAAGTCGTAAAAATCATGTTTATAGTTTTATAACTTATAAAACTTAACAAGTTTCCATTTTTATCATTTATACACTTATTACACCTTTTATATATTTATACAAATAGAATCCATGAGTTAGTGGGTTTTAGTTTATATTTTATACATTAAAATTTGAGTGCTTATATAATAGTATTATTCTTTAATTTCCAAAAATCTGATTTTTATCTTCACTTTCACCAAAACTGCCATATCTTGAGTTCTATATGGAGATAGAAGCTCAAATTTTTATCACATAAACAACATGATATGTGCTACATTTAACTCTTCTATAGCTACTGTTGAATCATCTTCTAAATACTTTCTAAAAATCGTCCAAAACAGTAACTTCAGATTTATACCCTAAACTTGTTTTGATCATATCTCACTCATTACTTTGATTCCATTTCATGGCCAACTCTCACATGTGTACAAGACCCATAGCTTACTGTAAATCCATTCTACTTCATCATTTTATCAGTTTACCATATGGTACTTTACTGTTTTTATACAGCCTATCATTTAAACAAGATTTACCCATTTTTACTTATAGTTTTTCATCTTTTTATCCATGATTATCAACAACAAATCCCCACATAACATTTTTATCATCATATAATCATCATAAATATATACAATAGGAAATAAAATACATGTTTACATAATCAAAATAACAAGAAGATGAGGAGGACAATCTTTATACCACCAACTTGATGTAGGTTATGATCAAAACATGGATTTTGATGGAGAAACTTGTGCATAGCCAAGACCATCTTCAAGACCTCCAATCTTCATCAACTCCTTGTGGAAAATCAGCCCCATGACACCATGAAAACTCCTCCATGGATGTTATAAGTTGCACCAATCTTCATCTTTTTGAATGGAGATTAACATATGTTAATTATAACATATGTTTATGGTTAAAATTTGTATGAAAGGTGGTGTTTGATGATGATGGTGGGACGGCAATCAAGGGAGGGTGAGAGAGTTTTGAGATGGTTTTACATGTTGCAAATGAGAGCTAGTTGTTTGTTGGGGTGGTTTGTGGTTTTAAGTGAAAACATGGACATGTGTTCAAGCTTATTTTCTAAGCTTTGACACCTCATGGGATGAGGTGTTGCTTGTGTAGCCGTCCCATGTTGCTAGTGGGGTGGGACAATGTATTTTGTCCCATCTCACTAGTTTACGGGTATTCCTCGATTCTAGTTTCCTCGATTTGCGTGCCCTCGGGTCGTTTTACGAAAAACGTTTTTTGTAATTTATGAATCAACGTCACAAAACGAATCCAATAAAAATTGTCTCATCAAAAACGGAGTTCGAAAACGTAAATACGTAATCCTAGGGTTTCCGGTTTAGTCGTAAAAGACGTTAAAAATAAGATCGTAAGTCCTAATATCTTCTCGTAAATTTGTGAGTTTATGAACTAACACAAATTTAAAACTCCAAAATAATATTCACGGATAAATTTATTTTCTGAAATGTCGGACTGTCACCAAGGACGGTGTATGTAAACGTAAGCACGTAACGTAGTATCCTCCGGTTTAAACGTAGTCGCTGCTACTTCAAGACGTAAATCCAAATTTCTTCCCAAAAATAAGTGAGTTCATATTATAACATTTAAAATAATGTTTTCAAATAAATATTTGAGAATAAAATATCAATCGTAAATTGACGGATTGTCACAGCATTTACCCCTAAACAGGATCTTTGTCCTCAAAGATCATCTTACCTTACTACTCGCTTCTTATAGAGTTAAGGCCATGTGGGTATCTCCTCCACATTCGGTCTTTTCTCACAAGTGCAATTCATTACAATACGCGAGTTTCATCAAACATAACTACGGGAATAAGATCAGGCTTAATGTTGACTTACTTTCTCTATCCATGATGTTCACGGGTTTCTGATGAATGCAACTTTTCGCCGATCTAAACTCTACTAAGAATAATCAGATTCTCACTTGATAGATATTCCATCAAGTTTGATATACGAAACATAATTCACGCAGTCTTTGAAGTCCTAGGGTAGATCCAGCTTATATGCCTTTCAAACCAATCTTTTATACCATCTCAATGGTCCCATACAACGGGGACTTGTATCCCATGATTTGTCAGATCATGAATTCATTTTTCCAAGTTTAAAAATTGTGGCATAACTTCGCTACCCGTTTGGCACTTCAAGATCTACTTTTCATATTCACATATCCTCTTGCCCACTACCGGCTGTCAATAATCAGATCCTAATTTCAACAATCATTTCAGGTCTCGCGGGTCGGGTATTTTGCAAGGTTAGGTTTGCCATCATAGGAAACCTTAAACTTAAAAGACATGTCCAACTCACAGTGGGTGTATGTCGGGTGTCTTCATCTCAACTCCTGCCTACAGATGCTCTAAGATTTAGATCCTAGCAAGATTCGATCTCAATCCTAATACGATGATTATCAATGATAATCCTTCCAAAGGAAAACGATTAAACGGTTTATTACCAAAGGTCATTCATTCAAACATAAAATAGCACTTATATTACCTTGTATCGTTACTTTACCTCGTCCCTTCGATTTGGGGTAGTACATAGTACTCTCATCAAGGTTCGTTCTCAATGATTTCTGAGCAAATCTCTAGAAATTCAATGCGAAGCGAGGATCTTGATACAGATGATCGATACAGGCATGCTATGTTTACATAACTCTTTTGCATTTATCATTAACGAGAATAATATTAGCAGATTTGGTCAGTCTGTCGACGATGACCCAAATCGAATTAAATTCAGATGATGACCTTTGCAATAGCTAGATGTTTACTAATGTATGAGGCGATGTCTGCCTTCATAATTTGCCATCAGTACAAGCTTCTTCAGACAAAGATACTTCTAGTCAGAAATGACATAAATAGAATACTTATACTTACAAATTTCATCATAACTCTATCTCAAAATCTCCATATTTAGACAATCACAAGTGGTCTTTAAAACATTTAACGCTATCGGCTTCTAAATTTTTAATGGTTCACATTAGCCGCGAACCTCTTTTATAATCTACATTATCCTTTTTACAAGCATTGTTTATTTTTATATCGTTCGACAATTTATTTTGCACCTTCATTACTAAGGAACATGTCCTAATTGGTTCTTTATCTTTTATACATAATGCGTCGGCATCTATATTCACTTCTCATGATGATATAATTATCATGTCCACAATTCACTCAGATATTCTTTCTATATTATGTGCCTGTATGTATATTCACTTTCCTAGATGGAATAGTTATCATGTCTAAAATTCAATCATAATTTCTTTCTTCATATCTTCTATGTTTTAGTTTCGTCTTTACTATCATTTTTATCTGTTTTACTCAATCTGATGTCTAAAGCGTCGATAATTGTTATAATTAATTAATTATTAGTTAATTTTTATGAAGCGTAAAAATTTTAAATTTCTTAGTTCGACCAATTATATAAAATGTTCAAAATAAATTTGAATTTAATTAACAAGATTTTTGTTGATTTATTGAAAATATTTATTAAGATTTAGTAAATGTTCGAAAAACCTTTGGTTTATACTTTGGTCAAAGTTTTCTTAGTTGAAAAGCAAAAATTGTCATTTCAAGTTTCAAGTTATGGTTTTAATGGGTTTTCTCAATCTTCTTAAGTTGTCTAAAAGTATACACAAACATTTACCCCTAAACAGAAGTTTAGTTAAATGGTTTGTGTATAAGGGAATAACCCCTTAAAATCCTTTGTTAAAACATTTGTCAAAATATATTCGCACTTTCTTTTTAGTAAAACCCAAAGTCTTAAAAGGGCTCTTAATTTTAAAGAGTCAATTTATATTCCATTATCTATTAATCACACGGTTAAATCATATAACGTATTAAGTCTCAAGTCTTATGTTAAACATTCGAGGCACCATTTTTAATTGTTCGGCCAATTCAGGGCAATCTATAATTAATTACTAACTCATTTTTATTCTTATATACAAACATATAGTCTTTAATGATCACGAGCATGAATTTATCAAATTACAGCCTACACACGTGATTCACCAAATTTATGAATGCTACATGTGTATTAGTAAATCCAAACGACATCACGTGAAACTCATAATGTTCATTACGAGTACCGGATGTAGTGATTGGAATAGATAATCTTCTTCGCGGATGCGAAGTTGATAATAACCATGCCGTGGATCAAATCTTTAAAACATACGCTAGAACCTTGTAAATGATCGAACAAATCTTCCATTTCGAGTTATGGATTTCGTTATCGATTTTCAATTTACTCAGTCACAGTAATCTATAAATATAAGGAATGATAACACCATAGCTCTTCAAGATGACATGCTTGGTATAATAAAATCTTTCTCCGAAAACTCTCTCAGTTGTACGGTAATTCCTTTAATTTAGATGGTGCTGATGTATAGTGTACAAGCTACAAGTACAGCACTGAGAATATAATCAATACCAATTTCAACTTGCCTTAATGGCAAAAGTCTAGGTAATTCCTTAACAAATACTTACTAAAGTTTCAAATAACAGAAACATCTTTTAATAATTCAATATTAGGTTCTTCTAGATTATAATGTCTATGACTAATTCACAACCATTTACGGTATAATCCCAAGTCTAAATACAGGATATGATCATCCATCAAGAATTATTTAGTTCACTTTTGATAATCAACATCTTATCATTTAGGGGAATTCTATTCGAGTTCCCATCAATTAAGACAATTTCGTCATGTCATAATCAATCAATCCATTCTACCGGCATTATCAACTTTTCAGTTTCATTGCAGTCGATAAGATGTGAACTTCTCAAAAGACTAATAATAATTCATAATCCTTCATAAGTTCAAGGATATCAGGAGACATAACTATTATTAAAAGAGCAAGGTATAATCTACGCGATAGAATTTCAAATCAGATACAGACGAAAACATTTAACGAATATGAATATATCCCATGTTTTCATAATTTGAGTACGCATTCGAAAGCTCCTCGGATCGTTACCCAGGTCATTCAAATGAAATCAAGTCAAAAGAAATGATAGGAATGTCGATACATCCAGTCGGGTATCAACACTCGGTAATCAGATACTTTTCCTAAGAATCTCACTACGGGGAATTGGACAAGAAGGGAATATCAATTGTCAAATAAGACAATTTCCACAGATGAGTAAATTCAACTCAGAAGAATAGATGCTACAGGCACATATGTAGGTGTCCCTAACATTATGTCCTTATTTTTCACTTCTTGCAGATCTCATTAAAATTTAATCTTTCACAATCCTCAAAGAAAATGTAGTGTTTATTCATTAGTTTTATGGTGACTATTAATCAGTCTTGCATAGTCCATTCCAAATTGTATGTAGGCGCGCAAATATATACAATTTCAAGATTAACGATGCAATACTCAGTTCGTCAAAATTTTATCATCATGTTTATAATAAAAACATTTTCATGCTTAATTCTTAAATAAGAATTCAAAATAAATTTACAAAAATTTTCTTTGTTATGGAAATAATTAAGTTTCCAAAGCGTCTCATAAACAACTTTATTTTGATATCAATCACTTATAAATCTCATTTTGAATAATCCTTATTGTGATGAAAATTAAATTTTCTCAAAGGATACCGTTTTAACTTTATAAAAATAATGTGTGATCTGCAAAAGAGTGATGAAGAGTTGTTCACCGAGAACTAACTACAATATGGTAAGAAATGAGCTTAGCCAAATAATCATGAGGTTCATGACCTCGATGGCACTCACGAAGAATGATTCACAACGTAACTCAAATCGAGATGAGTATTGGTTCGATGGTTGCATCACTAATGCGAACATTAGGATGAAGCACTAAAAAAATAGATAACATCGATACATGTAGAATTTAGCAATCAAAGGTAGTCTTTCCATTAATCATAAACAAGTCAAATTGTACCGTAACACATTACGTGTCACTATGTCATACAATTTACTAAACTCATCCTACCAACTGATATCTCAGTTAAGTTAGGGATTTTTAAAAGATACTACAATGAATACTAATCTACAAGAGTCATTAGGTGTTCCATATGTCCCGGAAGATCCATCGTTCTCAATTCAGAAGAAGATTTCTTCAATTTATTTCTTGGACACTGGGCATCCTCGTTAGTGGACAATGGTCTAGGAACAACCCTTAACACAAACTACAATCATCTAAAATCTTATAATTCAATCACAGGACTTAACGACTTTATTAATAATCTCATATCCCATACAAGTTAAATTTTACTTTATTCAAGTTTCAATCAGTTTTATACTCAATTCGATATCCTACCTCATTATCCAATACTTACAACCTTATTCTTCGGCCTTGTAAAGGCAATACAATCTCAATATGAATCAACACTTAATTTCCAATCCTATTAGATCTTACAACAACAATTATCAAATGAGTCATTAATATGAAATGACTTGATCATTCAACTAGACTTCTCGGAAAGGTATTAGTGGCATGAGGCTTTTGGGTAATGGTTCCAATAACAGCCTCAAGTGCAACATTCACCCTTTCGATTTCAAATTTAAGAATTGGGTGACAACGAATCAGATGACATCTTTCTAGGTGGTAATGTTTTATCAAACTCCACTCTATAAGAAAAGATCGTCATGACATCGGTATCAGATTTAATCTCGCCAATTCTTTTTCAATATCACAATCAACTAATATCTACACTTCTACGAATATCAACCATTTGTTGGGATCATAAATATCCATAACTTGGTTTAGATCTAGGATAGCTAGAATTCCTATGAGAATAGCTTCGATTAATTTACTAGGGAATTTAGGGTTACTTGTGACAATCGACGTCGTATAAATACCTCGTATAAACATCAAAATAATCATCAAACAATCATGTAATAAAATTACATCATATATATATATATATATATATATATATATATATATATATAATCCAAGTTATATATATATTAAAATAATACTTCTCAGTCTTGGCCTTGTCGGTAACTCGGGAATTCTTCGGCACCGTTATAGTCAAAAGATTTTTAGACATTTTTAGAAGAATGTTTATAGTTAAATTATTTTGAAAAGTTTTATTCAAAACCTTGGTTTTAAAAATCTTTCGTTCTCTATAACGAGAGCTTTGGTACCAAACTGTAACACCCCCAAATTTATACAACTCAATACAGCGGAAGACTAGTTGGTGTTACGGGTTAGCACATTACTCACATCATAGACAACGCATAAAAATCGCGTCGTTTAATAATAAATCATTTCCATTCATAAACATCAAAGTTACATCAGTCCCAAGTCATATTATTTCATACAAAGTTTTACAAAGTATTTGAATGGAAAATATGGTTTAAGTGCGGGCCATGAATTCTTGTCGTCTTCCCGAGAATTAACTTCAAGTACCTGAGATAAAACATGTTAAAAGAAAAGGGTCAGCGATAACGCCGAGTGAATTCATAGAGTTTAATAAATTCCATCAATATAATATCAGTATAAAAGTATTACTGAAAATCATTTTGTACAAATCGTTTTTGATAGGCCATGAAATAGCCAAATTCATTTTATACAAATCCTTATCGAAAATCATAGTATAGGCATTTGCCTTAAAAATCATTATACGAGCCAATGTCGTAAAAACGTCATACAATACGTCTTATGAAGTAGTATAAAATCAAATAAAAACCGTTATATGAATATGGTTATGAAAACCAAAACACAAACATAATATCAATAGCATGACCCCGTATTGCTAGTCAGGCAATACTTCGTAATTCGATGCGTCTAATAGTATTTCGTTAGTTTTGGATTATTATAAGCCGCATGACATTGTTACCTTACTAAACCAACAACGGGTAGCTAACCCGATACCAATTTTGCCCATCTAAAGTAGCGTGTCGTCACAAAGGTCACGCTATGGAAATCTTCTCATACATAAATTCGCTTACCAATCAATGTGGCACGACGGGGATCAACCGTCAAGGCGCGAACTGGGGTGATCGTCCCCAAATAGTACTATTAAATGCATAAGCGTCTACCAACTCCCGGTAGTTCACAATTCATGCTAATGGGACTTTTAGTGACATAACCTAACTTTAATAATCCATTTGATTTCATCTATCGGGTCCATTAATCATTTATCGGGTCATACAATCGGGTCATTCAATCATTCGGGTCCAAAATCAATAAACAAACAATCGGGACAAATGGTGTCCAAACTTTTATAAAAACTAACATGTTATCTCCCTCGCGGGTTTATAAAGCATTTATAAAACATTTAAAAGAGTGCGAGGCTATGAACTCACGTTGATGTGGGAAGGCGGGTTATCGGCAATTCGGATGTACGGTACGTGCTTCAATCATGGAAACCTAGACAAATAATACTCGGTCTTAGACGTTTGTCCAATGACTTTATAAAAATATCAATTATGTATACATATGATGATTATTTATATATGATGATCAAGTGGGTTTACATATTCTCGTTTACTCATTTTAGTGTTATGTGTCGGTAACGTTTATACTAGTTTACTAGTTTTACCTATTTACGTATTTTAAGTCCAATAAACTTATTATAAGTTATTTAACTTATTTTAATCCATTTTGTACTTATATTATCAGTACATACCCTTTCAAGTTGGGCCCAAATGGGTTAAGCCCAATAATAAGTTTACAAGTGTTTTAGTCCATTTTTGTTGTATTGTTAGTCCAATAACGTTAATTTTAGTCCGTTAACGTCCGTATGTCTTATAGTTCGGGTTTTATCGGTTTTTACTTGTTATACATGTTTATATATCAGTATATAAGTTTTATAAAGTTTACATTAGACGGGTCCAACCATCTAAGTTTTATTTAACAAAAACGTGAATTTTACGGCAATAGCCGAAAAAGTCGTAAAAATCATGTTTATAGTTTTATAACTTATAAAACATAACAAGTTTCCATTTTTATCATTTATACACTTATTACACCTTTTATATATTTATACAAATAGAATCCATGAGTTAGTGGGTTTTAATTTATATTTTATACATTAAAATTTGAGTGCTTATATAATAGTATTATTCTTTAATTTCCAAAAATCTGATTTTTATCTTCACTTTCACCAAAACTGCCATATCTTGAGTTCTATATGGAGATAGAAGCTCAAATTTTTATCACATAAACTACATGATATGTGCTACATTTAACTCTTCTATAGCTACTGTTGAATCGTCTTATAAATATTTTCTAAAAATCGTCCAAAACAGTAACTTCAGATTTATACCCTAAACTTGTTTTGATCATATCTCACTCATTACTTTGATTCCATTGCATGGCCAACTCTCACATGTGTACAAGACCCATAGCTTACTGTAAATCCATTCTACTTCATCATTTTATCAGTTTATCATATGGTACTTTACTGTTTTTATACAGCCTATCATTTAAACAAGATTTACCCATTTTTACTTATAGTTTTTCATCTTTTTATCCATGATTATCAACAACAAATCCCCACATAACATTTTTATCATCATATAATCATCATAAATATATACAATAGGAAATAAAATACATGTTTACATAATCAAAATAACAAGAAGATGAGGAGGACAATCTTTATACCACCAACTTGATGTAGGTTATGATCAAAACATGGATTTTGATGGAGAAACTTGTGCATAGCCAAGACCATTGATGTGTCGTGAATAGTATAGTGATAATTGGGATACATTATAGGGTAAATTAGAAAATTACCTTTAGGAAAAAGTAATAGACTAATATTACCAATGACGAATTCAATTAAACACGCTGGTGACTCAAGTTCGTTGTACACGAAGATCGAGTGAATTTGAGACGTTTTTGTTTTGACTTGGACAATTGATTTGAATGGTTTCGGTTTTTAAACTAAAATTAAATTCTACAAATTTTAAACCTAAAGTGCATGAACCGTAAACCCGAATTAATTCTAAAAGACGTAAATTAAATCTATCTATTTTTTTACTTTTTGTTTAAACTAAATGAATTAAACAAAATTAAATTTAAAAGTAATTAAACATTTATTTTTCATTTTTTATATTTTTATTTTTATATTTTTACTTTTATTTTTATATTTTTACTTTTATTTTTATATTTTTACTTTACACTAAAAAATTATAACAAAAATATGTGAACATAATTATTTTCTAAAGGTAATTGAAAATTAATTTTTAATTTTTTAAACTTTATTTTTTATTTTTTATTTTTTTGAACAAATGAAATTTAGCAAAAGTAATTAAACTATATTTAAAAAGTTATTATACTTTTTTTTTTAATTATTAAAACGTTTAAAACTAACAAAGTTAAAAAAAACACTAGAGATGACAGTTCAAATACGTATATTAATTACTAAAAGCAATACTTTACAAGAAAGTGAGCCCAGCTCACTTGGTTGGGTCGCTGGACTGTCAAGGGAGAGGTCGCGTGTTCAATTCCAGTCACATTCACTTTACTCTATATTTTTGCTACACGAATTCTGTTACTTATTTTGGCACAGTCCCAAACACCCTGCATCAGCAGGTTGACACACATACAGACTCAAACACCCCAAACGCCGAGTAGTAAAAACAAACTCAAATCTAAATCAGATAAATCAAGTACCTAAATAGCAGTTGCAGTATCAAGAAGATAATGATATAACTCAGTAACATCTAAATCAGTCTCGAAATAAAATATGAAAACAGATATTACTATGAAATCCTTTCAGTTAACAACTCTAGATATATTGTGCAGTAAACCCAAGAACAAATTATTCAGCAAAAACATTCAACCAAGTCTAGAAACAGAAAGAACAATTAATCTATACATCGGCAAAGAAGACATACTAAACAGGCAAAGAGTGATTCTGAAAATGACTGATTAAAAATTATTTAGCGACATAGCAATAAAATGAAATCGAAAATTTTATACTATTACAATAAAAATAATTCACTTCTTAAACCGCAAAGTAACACAACTTGGTAACAAGTCTGGCTCGAGATACAGCCGTAAATCAAGACTTTCTATAATTCTCCTAAAGTGAACCGATAATATCACAGGCCTAGCAACCATTTAACAAGTTATGAAGCAAGAAATTTCATACATCATAACAGTGACTAAGAATAACCAAGCAATAAACTAGACAATCAACAAGGCTGAATCAAAATGCAACAAGCGAAAATGAGCAGTTACGACCTATTAAAAACAGACAGTAGTCAAAACCTCTTTAATCAGCAGCTTAAAATCCAATTCAGGACCACATTCGACAGCAACAATAAAAACAATTACAAAATCAAGCAGATCCAACGAGATGGACAGAGCAGATTCATTAAACCACTAGTTACAGTAAGATCACAAAGTTGCAGCAAATCAAATCAAATAATTCAGTAAACTCGTAGCTAGTCACAATCAGCAGCTTATATGTATAAACAAGTTCATCACAAAATCTAACCAACAAACTGAAGTTACTGATGTTAAACAACTAAGCAGTCCAAAATTAAAACTGAACAACTTTATATATCATAAATCAGTGACTAAAATGATAAGACAATACTTTTTGCACAAATACAACACAAATAAACTAAATCTGACAAAATGAAAGGATGTAGAACCTGATTCCCTCAGTAGGAACAGAGGGAAAGATATTGCTCTTAGAGCTTGTCTTTCTGCCCGTAGCTGACGAGCCACGAGCTAACCCACCTTTTTATAAAAACCTAATCTATCCTAATGCCGACCCTCGGCTCTAAAACACCATCTCCTTATTCTCCTTTATAGCGACCACCGATCTTTCGACAATGGATCAAAATCTTCAACCTGTTTTTCTAGCTTAACTTATCAATTAGATAAGTTGGTTCCCAAATTTTCCAGCGAAGATTTATCACATAAGCTACTGATTAAGCGAATATGAATAACTTCAATAGTATAATGAAAACAGTTATAAATGTAATTGTAACCAAGCCACCATCTAAGGAAAAGAACAAATTTAAAAGAACAACAATTAAAATGGAATTCAAATTTTTATTAAAAACTGGAAAATCTTTTACATTATTTAAAAAGATACAATTCTACAACTATTTTAACATTATAAATATTCTAGAAAAAGGGATGATAAAATACTGAATAAAATGCAAGGGTTTTATATGGAACGAGATAGGTGGTTTGTTGAGGATGGAGCTAATCTGAGCCATCGGATCTTCTTTCCTTTACTCTCTTTCTTGTCAGTTACTCATCCAAGGGCTGAGAAATACCCACAGGTCACATGGATCGCCAACGTGTACATATGTGTGCTTCTTGTGCTAGTTTTAAGCCCTCTGATTGGTGGGATATGATGGATGATGTGTTGCCTCCAATAAAATGCTGCCACGTCCCATTCTCTTCCATCTTCTTCATTCCGAAATTAAGGGGAATTTATTCCCATACGTGTGCAACACACGTGTTATCAAAAGCCCCAAATAATATTAATATTATTGTGACTTAAGGTTTGTGGAATAGTGATTTGTGACAGGTTTAATTTAGGGATGAAGGAGAAAGATGGGGAAAACTTTGTTATTATCGAAAGTATTTATTGCGTGAGAGGAAGAGGATTGGATAAAAGTTGCACGTGTGTGACTGGTATTTATTCTTCTTAACTAACAAGTTATAAAAACTTCTCAGCTCACAATCCGTCTATAACTTTTCTCCTTTGGGCCTTGATCCAAAAGTCCACCCATCTTTAATTCACTACTTGCACTTGGGCTTAATCTCCATCCGTCTCATGAAAACTTTCCAAATGGGCCTTGACTTAAATCAGCATAGTATTACTTCAATAATGGGCTTTTAAGCCCATTTTCACAATGTGGGACCCATGTAGCTAATAAACTCGATAAATGATAAAATCCGATAAAGTCGAGCTCGATTTTGGCTTCTCCAATCTTTTTTTCTTCATTCTCGTGTCGATTATTGCCGGTTTTCGTGAACTTGGTACCTACACACATGAAAACAAGAAACAAGCATATCCAAGGCATTTTTGATACATAATGTGCAATATCTCATTGTTTTAAGCTACTAATGATATGAGTAAATATACTCATATCAAATTCCCCCATGCTAAGCAATTGCCGTGTCCTCACGCAATGATAAAATAAAACCATAGCTACACCATTATTTAACTTTTGACTTTTTATTTTGCAAAGACATAAAATAACTAAAAGGATTATAAAAACTCAAATAGATTCATCGTCCTCGACTTTTCACTTTTCCATGCCAAGTGCAAAAACAAGATCATTGTTATTATAAGTTGGTAGACAAACACGAACTCATGTGGGCCAATTATACACTTAGACTCCCTTATTCCTAGTTGTTTCTCTTATATTTTATTGTTGTCATGAATGATCACGAGGATGCATTTTGACTTATTTCGATAGTTTATTAGGCCGAAAATAAAGTGAACGATTTAATCAATAGTTAGCTAAAGGACAAAATCTTTTAAAACTGCTTCTCGGGCTCTCATAAAGTTCATATCTTGGCATAACTTGTTTCGCGATTTGAGACCTTTCTCGGATCGATATTTGGCAATGACTTAATACTTCCAACCTTGAGAGACGTTCACGAAATAATGGTCTTCTCTTCATAATATTTCTTCACTTGAAGTTTTGAGAGATTCATACTTGGACCACGACTTCTTCATTTTTCTCCAATCTTTACTTGGGATTTTTGATTAACAACGATCCGCCTCCTTTTTGGACTTGGCTTCATTTATCCTCATACCTTATTTTGGTCTTTTTGGATAGACTTCTCCATGACTTTTGGGGAGTATTTTGCTTTTCGTCGTGTGTCTCGATCCTTCATATTGATTTTTGATAAATGAATCTTCACATCACTTGAGATCTTTAGCAATAAAACATAGCCCTCATGTCTTGTTAGGACCTTTTTGGACTTGCCAATCTTCGCATCCCGCTTCAATAAGTTATGCCTCGGCTATGAACTCTAATCCATACCGAGCAACTTTTAAACGATCTTAGGCTAGAAGCTAAGTAACTTTTCAAATCGTTCAACATTATTTATTGCAATTAAAATTTATTAACAAGTGATGGGAGAATAGGCTCATAATTCACTCACATAAATTCCCGAAAGAATACCACACTTATAATTGGCTCTATCATCTCTTGTTCTCCATATTGTAAAATTCCAAGAATGAAATCAATGGATACTTAGCCTATTAAATCGAAGTTTTCGGTTTTCAAGTCATCTATAGGATCTTACAACTTCATATACTTTTGCAAGTTTTAGAATTTGTGTTTTAAAGTTCCCTTGATAAACGACTTTCTAGGATCAATTATAGGAGCTTGCGAAAAGTTCTTGTTCTTAACTCGTATGAATTAAGACTTTCGCGTTTTAAAGCTCCCTATATAATAGCCTAGCAAAACTTAATTCAAATACGTTAAGGAAAAGCTAAGGTTAAAAACCAAGTCGAGTCAAAAACTATTCTTATTGAAAGCCTACATTCGTGTCAAAAACACTTATTTTATTAATTAAAACTTAAAAATAACTCTAAAAATTTAAAATTTTATTAAAAAATGAGAAAAACCACGTTTAGACACGACAAAAGCAATTGCAAGCGATTATATCGATTGACTCCCCCATGCTAAAACCAAACATTGTCCTCAATGTTTCTTAGCTCAAGAGTGACACCCCTTGCTAAAATACGAAGAGTCTAATGCAAATTCCTAGCATGGAAAGAGCACGCACATCTATAAGCCGTTTATTAATTATGCCTCAAGATAAAACGTTAGTCGATAAAAATCAAGGGTAAGAAAGTGCGCCCCTTTTTGGCATTCAAAGAATGGAAGATCAAGTGGACCGGCAAAAACCGAACACGAGAGTCTTCAAATATTAAGGTCATACCTAAGATCACAACACAACAAAACACGAGCACGAGCTTGAAAGATCAAGCCTTATTAGGTGTTAGAAAATAGAAAGAAGATAGAATGAACTCGTTTTTGTTCACCGAGTCATGAGCTCGACTCGATCCCCGCATTCATTGGTCCTTAGGGAAAATGGTGTAAACCGGCATAATGGAATAAAATCCATGATAAAGCACGATGCCGGGGTCAAAGATCTTATCCTCGTTGTCGGATGACAAACGAAAGGATAAAACTCCAACACAAATCTCTAATAAGAGATGGTAGTCGCGAATCACTACATGGATATAGCATGCTCTCCGAGGTAAACTCGTACCACGATGATAGAAAAGTCTTTCAGTTATTACATCGGTGAAAGGCCGAGATTTCCCTAAATCAACGATTCCGGGGTCGAATACCTCGTCCTCGGTGGAGAAAGGAAAGGATAACACGGTGTCGTCCCCCCATGCTAATCCAAGATCATATAAAGCACATGATAATGGTGGGACAAAAGTCTCATCGATAGTAGAATCAACAATCTTTGCTTTAACGACCATTTCACCCTTAGAAATGTGATCAATCGGGTCATAGTACTCAATATGAGACACATGAAAAACCCGCACATTAAGGTCAAAGTGGGTGGAAGGAGGACTTGGGACGAAATCATCATCAAGTAAATTCTCTAAAAAGAGAGCGTCCCCCTCCGGGTCGATATCATCAACACCCGGTGGTATCGAATCATGAGAAGCAAGAAAAGTGTCAATCTCCTCCATAAGCGGATCACTATCCTCAACGGGAATAGGAGATGGAGAGAAAGACTTGGGAATAGGCTTAGAATTCAAAGCCTCGATCCTAGAAATGAGAAGATAGACGTTGGATAACTTCTCACGAATAATCACGTCCTCCACATCTAAATGAGTAAGTTCATCGGAGAACTTCTCAAGGATCGGAATTGTCAAATCAACCTCATTTCCCGGTGGAAATGGGTCTAAAGGAGCAAGTTCAAAAGTGAACCTCTCAAAAAGCGAATCACTATCATCCTCATTTCCCGGTGGAAATGGGTGAAGAAGAGTAGGTTCATCGGTAAACCCCTCAAAATCCGAGTCGTGAATGTCATCTTTATAAGAAAGTTCATCGGAGAACTCCTCATTAGAAAATTCACTAGAAGTCGAATCATCCTCAAAATCTTCATTTCCATCACAATTTTCATCATTAGAATTGGAGAAAATATCAAAGTGAATAGAAGAAGTCGAGTCATCACAATGTGGCAAATCACACATCTCATTGGAAATACCGTCGAACTCTCTCGGGTTTTGAACAAAAATAGTGCTAATATGCTCGTCCCCCTTGCTTAGAGAATTTTCGGGTTCCAAGATGGAAGAATCATGAATAGGAGTGGTGATGTCATGAGAGATTTCCTCATCATCTAGGATGGGAGAATCCTCGGGCTCAATAGCTGGCAAGATACGAATAGGACACACGATAGCACTAGACGAAGGATGAAGAGCAATAAGATCTCTCAAAGAAATAGTACTATCCTCGTCATCATCCAAAAGAAGAGAACGATTGATTTCACGATTAGCAAGATATCTTTCTTCCTCTTGAATTTTTTCTTTCTCACGAATTTCAATGCTTAAACCATTATAATCTTGCGAAAGTTGTCGAATCTTAAGTTCACAATCTCGTCTAAATCCCTCATTAATTATTTCTCCATGAAATCGACGACTTCCTAATTCATTAGTTATATCATTAATTTCTTGATTAATTTGTCTCTTTTCAAGCAGCAAGTCTTCAATACTTTTTTCAACAACTTCAACATTTCTTTGATTCATTATTTGTTGGAACATTGTTTCAAGTCGTTTAAAATTTTGATTCACGCGAGAAAAGGGCTCATAGAAATTATTATCCCTCGGTTGACAATTAAAGCTCTCGTGAGGACCTCCACAATACTCACAACAAAGATGTTGTTGTGATAAACTCGTCGAATCTTGTGGATAACAATTATCATTAAAGTTTTGATTGTAGCTCGGTTCTTGCTCGTAATTAAGCGAGAATCGATGCGAACAATCATCACCAAAATGAGAATCATTTCCACAAAACTCACTCGAGGGTGTCTCGTATGTAGGGTGTGGAGGTGGATTGAAATCGAGAGAATTATTCGAAAAATTCGGATTTCCATATGAAGTAATCTCATTACAATAAGGACAAAATCCAACACGTATATCGTGACGTAAGTCATTTCCACAACGCTCACACGTGCACCACCGACATGGTAAAAAACCATATAACGGTTCTCCACACCCTTCACAATCGACGAAGGAAGAATTAACATTTAGAGGGTGAGGAGAAAAAGAATTAAACATGATAGAGGATTAAGAAGATTATTTTTGGTATTTTTCATAAAAACGATACATACTATATAATAAGAAAATAACAAAACTTTCCGAGGACGGAAAGGGTCTTCAAATCAACGATCAACAAATCTCCACAAAAGCGAATCGTACACAAGATCCCTGGCAGCAGCGCCAAAATTTTTGATGTGTCGTGGATAGTATAGTGATAATTGGGATACGTTATAGGGTAAATTAGAAAATTACCTTTAGGAAAAAGTAATAGACTAATATTACCAATGACGAATTCAATTAAACACGCTGGTGACTCAAGTTCGTTGTACACGAAGATCGAGTGAATTTGAGACGTTTTTGTTTTGACTTGGACAATTGATTTGAATGGTTTCGGTTTTTAAACTAAAATTAAATTCTACAAATTTTAAACCTAAAGTGCATGAACCGTAAACCCGAATTAATTCTAAAAGACGTAAATTAAATCTATCTATTTTTTTACTTTTTGTTTAAACTAAATGAATTAAACAAAATTAAATTTAAAAGTAATTAAACATTTATTTTTTATTTTTTTATATTTTTATTTTTATATTTTTACTTTTATTTTTATATTTTTACTTTTATTTTTATATTTTTACTTTACACTAAAAAATTATAACAAAAATGTGTGAACATAATTAATTTCTAAAGGTAATTGAAAATTAATTTTTAATTTTTTAAACTTTATTTTTTATTTTTTATTTTTTTGAACAAATGAAATTTAGCAAAAGTAATTAAACTATATTTAAAAAGTTATTATACTTTTTTTTTAATTATTAAAACGTTTAAAACTAACAAAGTTAAAAAAAAACACTAGAGATGACAGTTCAAATACGTATATTAATTACTAAAAGCAATACTTTATAAGAAAGTGAGCCCAGCTCACTTGGTTGGGTCGCTGGACTGTCAAGGGAGAGGTCACGTGTTCAATTCCAGTCACATTCACTTTACTCTATATTTTTGCTACACGAATTCTGTTACTTATTTTGGCACAGTCCCAAACACCCTGCATCAGCAGGTTGACACACATACAGACTCAAACACCCCAAACGCAGAGTAGTAAAAACAAACTCAAATCTAAATCAGATAAATCAAGTACCTAAATAGCAGTTGCAGTATCAAGAAGATAATGATATAACTCAGTAACATCTAAATCAGTCTCGAAATAAAATATGAAAACAGATATTACTATGAAATCCATTCAGTTAACAACTCTAGATATATTGTGCAGTAAACCCAAGAACAAATTATTCAGCAAAAACATTCAACCAAGTCTAGAAACAGAAAGAACAATTAATCGATACATCGGCAAAGAAGACATACTAAACAGGCAAAGAGTGATTCTGAAAATGACTGATTAAAAATTATTAAGCGACATAGCAATAAAATGAAATCGAAAATTTTATACTATTACAATAAAAATAATTCACTTCTTAAACCGCAAAGTAACACAACTTGGTAACAAGTCTGGCTCGAGATACAGCCGTAAATCAAGACTTTCTATAATTCTCCTAAAGTGAACCGATAATATCACAGGCCTAGCAACCATTTAACAAGTTATGAAGCAAGAAATTTCATACATCATAACAGTGACTAAGAATAACCAAGCAATAAACTAGACAATCAACAAGGCTGAATCAAAATGCAACAAGCGAAAATGAGCAGTTACGACCTATTAAAAACAGACAGTAGTCAAAACCTCTTTAATCAGCAGCTTAAAATCCAATTCAGGACCACATTCGACAGCAACAATAAAAACAATTACAAAATCAAGCAGATCCAACGAGATGGACAGAGCAGATTCATTAAACCACTAGTTACAGTAAGATCACAAAGTTGCAGCAAATCAAATCAAATAATTCAGTAAACTCGTAGCTAGTCACAATCAGCAGCTTATATGTATAAACAAGTTCATCACAAAATCTAACCAACAAACTGAAATTACTGATGTTAAACAACTAAGCAGTCCAAAATTAAAACTGAACAACTTTATATATCATAAATCAGTGACTAAAACGATAAGACAATACTTTTTGCACAAATACAACACAAATAAACTAAATCTGACAAAATGAAAGGATGTAGAACCTGATTCCCTCAGCAGGAACAGAGGGAAAGATATTGCTCTTAGAGCTTGTCTTTCTGCCCGTAGCTGACGAGCCACGAGCTAACCCACCTTTTTATAAAAACCTAATCTATCCTAATGCCGACCCTCGGCTCTAAAACACCATCTCCTTATTCTCCTTTATAGCGACCACCGATCTTTCGACAATGGATCAAAATCTTCAACCTGTTTTTCTAGCTTAACTTATCAATTAGATAAGTTGGTTCCCAAATTTTCCAGCGAAGATTTATCACATAAGCTACTGATTAAGCGAATATGAATAACTTCAATAGTATAATGAAAACAGTTATAAATGTAATTGTAACCAAGCCACCATCTAAGGAAAAGAACAAATTTAAAAGAACAACAATTAAAATGGAATTCAAACGTTTATTAAAAACTGGAAAATCTTTTACATTATTTAAAAAGATACAATTCTACAACTATTTTAACATTATAACTATTCTAGAAAAAGGGATGATAAAATACTGAATAAAATGCAAGGGTTTTATATGGAACGAGATAGGTGGTTTGTTGAGGATGGAGATAATCTGAGCCATCGGATCTTCTTTCCTTTACTCTCTTTCTTGTCAGTTACTCATCCAAGGGCTGAGAAATACCCACAGGTCACACGGATCGCCAACGTGTACATATGTGTGCTTCTTGTGCTAGTTTTAAGCCCTCTGATTGGTGGGATATGATGGATGATGTGTTGCCTCCAATAAGATGCTGCCACGTCCCATTCTCTTCCATCTTCTTCAATCCGAAATTAAGGGGAATTTATTCCCATACGTGTGCAACACACGTGTTATCAAAAGCCCCAAATAATATTAATATTATTGTGACTTAGGGTTTGTGGAATAGTGATTTGTGACAGGTTTAATTTAGGGATGAAGGAGAAAGATGGGGAAAACTTTGTTATTATCGAAAGTATTTATTGCGTGAGAGGAAGAGGATTGGATAAAAGTTGCACGTGTGTGACTGGTATTTATTCTTCTTAACTAAAAAGTTATAAAAACTTCTCAGCTCACAATCCGTCTATAACTTTTCTCCTTTGGGCCTTGATCCAAAAGTCCACCCATCTTTAATTCACTAATTGCACTTGGGCTTAATCTCCATCCGTCTCATGAAAACTTTCCAAATGGGCCTTGACTTAAATCAGCATAGTATTACTTCAATAATGGGCTTTTAAGCCCATTTTCACAATGTGGGACCCATGTAGCTAATAAACTCGATAAATGATAAAATCCGATAAAGTCGAGCTCGATTTTGGCTTCTCCAATCTTTTTTTCTTCATTCTCGTGTCGATTATTGCCGGTTTTCGTGAACTTGGTACCTACACACATGAAAACAAGAAACAAGCATATCCAAGGCATTTTTGATACATAATGTGCAATATCTCATTGTTTTAAGCTACTAATGATATGAGTAAATATACTCATATCAACCATCTTCAAGACCTCCAATCTTCATCAACTCCTTGTGGAAAATCAGCCCCATGACACCATGAAAACTCCTCCATGGATGTTATAAGTTGCACCAATCTTCATCTTTTTGAATGGAGATTAACATATGTTAATTATAACATATGTTTATGGTTAAAATTTGTATGAAAGGTGGTGTTTGATGATGATGGTGGGACGGCAATCAAGGGAGGGTGAGAGAGTTTTGAGATGGTTTTGCATGTTGCAAATGAGAGCTAGTTGTTTGTTGGGGTGGTTTGTGGTTTTAAGTGAAAACATAGACATGTGTTCAAGCTTATTTTCTAAGCTTTGACACCTCATGGGATGAGGTGTTGCTTGTGTAGCCGTCCCATGTTGCTAGTGGGGTGGGACAATGTATTTTGTCCCATCTCACTAGTTTACGGGTATTCCTCGATTCTAGTTTCCTCGATTTGCGTGCCCTCGGGTCGTTTTACGAAAAACGTTTTTTGTAATTTATGAATCAACGTCACAAAACGAATCCAATAAAAATTGTCTCATCAAAAACGGAGTTCGAAAACGTAAATACGTAATCCTAGGGTTTCCGGTTTAGTCGTAAAAGACGTTAAAAATAAGATCGTAAGTCCTAATATCTTCTCGTAAATTTGTGAGTTTATGAACTAACACAAATTTAAAACTCCAAAATAATATTCACGGATAAATTTATTTTCTGAAATGTCGGACTGTCACCAAGGACGGTGTATGTAAACGTAAGCACGTAACGTAGAATCCTCCGGTTTAAACGTAGTCGCTGCTACTTCAAGACGTAAATCCAAATTTCTTCCCAAAAATAAGTGAGTTCATATTATAACATTTAAAATAATGTTTTCAAATAAATATTTGAGAATAAAATATCAATCGTAAATTGACGGATTGTCACATATTATGTATAGGATACATTTTTATTTGGATTATATAGGATTATTATTAGCCGCATGACATTGTTACCTTACTATGAAAACAGCGGGCCGCGAACCCGACAAACAATTTGCCCATCTAAGTTAGCGTGTCGTCACAAAAATCACGCTATGGAATCTTCTCATACATAATTTCGCTTACCAATCAATGTGGTACGACGGGGATCAACCGTCAAGGCGCGAACTGGGGTGATCGTCCCCAAATAGTACTATCAAATGCATAAGCGTCTACCAAATCCCGGTAGTTCACAATTCATGCTAATGGGACTTTAAGTGACATAACCTAACTACTAATAATCCTTTTAGTCTCGTTTATAGGGTCTGTAGAAACTAGAAAGGGGGGTTGAATAGTTTCTCTTCGATTGGTGACCAAATTAAAATTGCTTTCAATTTGGTTTGTATCAAAACTATCTTTTACTTAAAGCTAAGTTGCATAATGATTAGGTTCAATTGAAATGCACTAGCAAGAATAATAAGCAAGTATAATGATAATGAAATAAGTAAAGAGCAAGGAAGGAGACAACCTAGTGGGAAGACACCAAGATTTATAGTGGTTCGACAACGATGCTCTATCCTCATTTCTACTCCACTCCTCGAGTACACCTACTCGAGATTTCCACTATATCCACAAGCTCCCTTCTCGGCGGAGAAAACCTTACATCGTTGCTTACATTATATTCCGACACTAAGCTAAATGTCGAGACCTAATCTTTAGCTAGGACCAATCTACACGACATTGCCTACTTCACAATTTAACGACACAAGGCTAGATGTCGATTTCTAATCTTAAGGTAGAACCAATCTTCACGACGTTGCCTACTTCACCATTTTACGACACAAGGCTAGATGTCGAGTTCTAATCGAAAGCTAGAACCAATCTTCACGACTCTTCACTTTGAAGCTAAGTGAGAACTTCACACAACACAACTACTAATCACTTTAAAGTTTAGTGAGAACTCACAAGACACAACCACATCACTTTATAGTTTAGTGAGAACTCCTAATCAAATCTATTACAACTCAACTAGACTTATCCAAGTACACACATGTAGCTTGGATTTACACAACACAAATCCAAGCAAACACATATGCAATGGATGTACACAACAAATCCAAGTATTCACAAATAACTTGGATGAACACAACTAGTCCAAGTATTCATAAATACATTGGATTGACCTAAAACAAAAAGGTATCATGATGAATATGACTAGCTCATAAATTCATCTTTATCACTACACTAGTGAGTGAGTGATCTTCTCATTGGACATGGTAAAGGAGGTGATCAAGAGGATAATCATATGTAAACATCCTTAACAAATTAAGTGATCATTTACTAATGATTATGCTATAGAAAATAGAAAAAGGGCTGAGAAAAAAGTCCAAGAGGCTTGCTGGAAAATGAGATTTGACCCACTATTTAAAGGAGACAAAGTTACAACGGATCTATAACAGCTACTGTGCGCGGTACCTTATCTCACCCCGCGGTACCATATCGCTAAGGTACCGCGTAGGTACTTAAGGTACCGCCACTAGACTCCGCTCCGTTTTTTATCTTTTAGTGGGGTGGGAATATCTGAGGTATTTGAACCCTTCAAAGGATATTCTAACAGCATTTGGAATATGCCATTTTCAAATTTTCATTTTCCATTTTAATAAAACATTTTCTAAAAAAGAAAGTTTATTAAAAGTCTTTTGTCTTATTAACAAAAGTTAGTTTTAAGGATAATCATTTTGATGATCACTAAGTATGATTAAGAAAGGTTAGTGATATGATTATTACCTTGATGATAGTGTTAGTTAAATAATTCATTTTGTGTTTCTACACTAAATGTGCTGTATGGTTTGTTGTGATCAAAACTAAGAAAGATTAGTTAACACTAATAATGTTTTTAGGCATTAATTGCATTAACAATCTCCCCCTTTTTGATTACGACAAACGATAAACTCATTTACGTAGAAACACAAACTATGGAATTATTAACTAGTTTATCACTATCATTTATCCCCCTTTGTCGTAGCAAAAAGGTTAGCATAAGTCTTTGAAGTGCATCGAACTTTGCTAGTAGCTCCCCCTTGGTGGTTGCTCCCCCTTGCTTGGGGCACCAAGTTTGTGAGCTAAGGTGACATGCTACACAAAGGTTAGTAGAAAGGAAAGAAACACCAATGTATATATGATCACTACCTACTAAGTAACTTGAGAGGGAGAAAGAGAAGAAATCTCAAATTAGAAGCAAGTATTTTGCTAAGTATGTCCAAAGAGGTAATTGACAAAATCAAACTTCAATATAATGAAGATGATAAGCTTGTCAATAGGTTAAAGCTTTAGAATTGATGGAATCACCCATAAGCAATTGTAAAAATTTAACCAAGATCAACTCAAATAGAACTAATTAGATAGCACACAAATAACACAAAGGTTACAAAAAAAAATACAACAAAGAAGATAGTCATACACATAGTATGAGTATCTAAAAGCAATAAATATGGAAAATAAACCACTAAGCATAAGCTAGTCTAATAGTGATATTTTCCAAGATTGCTAAAAATAAAATAGAACTAAAAAGACGACGATGCATCATTCGAAGTTTTGTCCACCGGAACGAAAACTTGAATAGGAGGTCGAGTGAGGAGGAATTCAAGAAAATTTAACTTCTCATACACATGAGCAAGTTCAATTTGTTGAAATCGGCAACAATCACACGAGGATCCATGATGCAACACAAAATCGTTTGATGGGGGTATGGCATCAAACTTAGGGTTTGGTGGTTGTGGGGTAAAGGGTTTGGGAGTGTTTTCACAATGCCTTGTGAGGTTTGGGAAGGTGGAAAGGTCATTGAGTTGGGGGTATTAAAGGATTGTGGTGGTGGTGGAACATTTTCTTTTGCTCCGGTGATGGGGTTTATGGTATAAGTCTCATTCCAATACTTGATTGGAGAGAAGGTAGGGTTTTTGGGTGGTTTGGACGAAGATGGTTCATTCTTCTTAACCCAAACGGGTCGAACCGAGATTTTCGTTTCTTTGAAAGCTTGGATGAGGAAGCTTTGGGTGAGTGGGGTTGTGACAAAGAAATGTCAAGGTTAGGAATGTAGGAGTTAGGCATTGTGAGAGTGTGAGAATGATATCTCAAGGTTATGTTAGAATGAATTCTCAAGGTTGGGAAGGTGTGAGAATGAAATCTCAAGGTTGGGGTATAAGTAAAATGTAATCAAGGTAAGAATTTGAATACAAAATGTGTAGTGTCAAGGAATGTTTAGTCAATTTGAGTAAACAAGGAATCTTGACTGGGAATAGGGTTTTATAAGTTTTGACCAAAAAAATCATCAAAAGCCACATTCTGGCCGCGGTACCTTATATGGGCCGGCGGTTCCATATCACTAAGGAACCGCGGGTCCTTAAGGAACCGCGTCCATTGGACTTTAAACCATGTTTTTCCTGGGTTTTGGGAAAAACTAAGACTTTTTCAAAAAGTTGCAAATCTTGGAATTTTACCTCTATTAGAACCAAAATATGCTAGGGTCGCATAAAGCAACACATTCACAAAGAATGTCTTGACAAAGGATGACAAAATAATTTAGATATCATTTTGAACTAATTTTAGTCAAGTTTAGGGGTTGTGATAGATTTAGGTTCAATTTTAATTTCAAATTAAAGTTGATTAGTGTGCACAAAAGGATAGAATCACACAAAGCTAAATCCATAAGTCAACAACACGAAACATTCATTAGTGAAACGAGTACAAAGATAAATAAAACTAACTAATACATAGCTAGCTTATCATTAAATCTAGATAGGTGGTTTTCTTTGTCTTGTTGTTGAAAATCTTTATTAAAAGAACTCCATCATTCATCTCCTAGGAGGAGGCATGGAGAACAAGGCAAGCAAGAAATCTTGCAAACCCCTATGTAGTCCATACATATCTATCCTTAGGTTTTGGATGAGGAAGTGGTTGTAGAGACAACATGGACATCTAGGACCATGAGTTTGTTGAAACCCAAAGTAAGGATCACCCAAGAGGAGGGAAAGAGGGACACCCAAAATTGGGATGTTTGAGTTGGGTGGAGGTGGAGGAGGCAAGTTCTCCAAGGGTGAAGTGGGTGAAAGTGGAGGCATGTTCCTCAAAGGGGAAATGGGTGAGTGTGGAGGAAAATTCTCCAAGGTTGGTGAAATTGGTGAGTTGTGAGGGGTAAATGGTGAAGTCACCAAAATGTAATCAAAGTCATTCCCAAAAGGAATGCTTTGGATTGGTTGAGGTTGTGTGGTCACTTCCAAGGGTGCACTTGGAGTGAAGGGTGAAGAAAGCTCATTCATTCTAGAATTGAATGAAGAGGAGGTAGAACCAATGGAGTGGTTAGTACCATGGGTGGAAGAAGTCTTGCATGGTGCAAGAGGTGGGGAAGGTGATGAAGAAATGAGGATAGGAACATTCTCATTCTTAGGTGTGAGGAAAGGTGAAGAGTTAGGCTTAGCTACCTTAACCCTTATTTTGAGTGTTTTTCTTAGGGTGGAGGTCTTGGAAGTGTTTGCGGTTTTGGTACAAACCATGGTTGATTAGGGCGGTTTAAGGTTTAGGGAAGTATGTTTGATGTGTGAAGAACATGGCAAACAAGGTGGGTTTAAATGGTTGAAGGAATGATCCAAACTAGTAATGGGTTAAAATCATTTTAGGTGAATAATGAATTTAGATACCCTAGTTTAGGAAATGTGCAGTTTATTACTGAAAATCATGCAAGGTTTACACAAAATTAAGAAAACAATGTAAAGCAAAGATGCTGTCGTGCACAGTGGCCGGCGGTTCCTTATCTAGGACCGGCGGTACCTTATCGATATGGAACCGCGACCAGAAGGTTTTAAAAAATTTCCCATTTCAGTTTTTGATAAACCCAGATTTTTCCCAAAGGTTTCACAAGCCAAAGTTAACTACAGATCATAATCTAATAAGCTAACTATCATATGGCATGCATAAAGCTATGTAAAACACAAACATGAAGGCATAATTAACATTAAGGATCAAGATAAATGATAATTCTAACATGCAATCACAAGTTAATACATATCCAAGATAAAGTAAAATTGTTCAACAATACATGTTTACCAACATGTATTCTTTGAAAAACTTCAGTGCTTTCACCTTCTCTTCTTCCCCAATCCCTTGATCATATTCCCCAAGAACTTGAAACCTTTTCTTGATTCAACCCGGTGTTCGTGCAATTCCCCTCGAGTTCTAAGGTTTTCGCGGTAAAGATGCTCCATATTGAGATCTTCCGGTACTTCACTAGAATGATGAGGAGGAGGAGCTAAGTCTTCAAATTCATCCTCGAATGGGTTTGAGGATGGATGGGAATTACTCGAAGAGTGGAAATGAGAACTAGTACCTATGCCATCACCATCACTTGTTGGCATGTCCATGTCCTCATCATCCATCTCTTGATGAAAAGATTTTCTCGATCCTCGATCACTTCTTTTCTTTCTAGCATATGCCTCTTGAATGGGCAACATAACCCGATGAACCGGGTAGAAGCGAGAAAGATCAAGGTGGGGAAAATCATGAGCAACCCTTTTGAAAAGGTGAGTTAGAAGCATAGCATAGGGAAGGTTTGTCTTGGGCTTCGAAAGGGCATAATTGATTCGCCGAGCGATATAGAATGCCAAGTTGTACTTGGTGGATGTAAAGATGCAACTCAACATATGCACCATACACGCCGGGATATGATCTCGGTTTTCACCAAGACAAAAGACATTCTCCATAAGGATATTGGCCCATTGAACCATAAAATCCTTAAGGTCGCTAGAGAGCACTTCATATTGATTCACATTTCGTACATTTGAATGAAGGCTTCTCACAACGTTACCATCACGCTCTTTCGAGACGATTTCAACAATGAACTCTAGATCAATTTCGGTGTGGTCATTTGGAGGTTTATCGAAGGATTCCGAGAGAGCATCAAGTCTCCATTTATCCGTAAAACGACAAGTGCCTTCATAAGGTACACCGAGAATTTGACCAAAGTCTTCAAGAGAGTATTGAATTAATTGATCATTCAATACGAAACGAATGAAGATTTCTCCATTGTATTCAATCATGGAGTAGGTGCTAAAGAATTCAAGAAGGAATAAGGGGTAAATATCTTCTTCTATGTTGAGCAAGCAATCAAACCCTGAAAGCTCAAATGTGACAAATCTAACATTTTCAGGTAGTTAAATATTTTCTCGTATAATATTTTGAAACTTATTTTTATGTTGGTTGACGAACTCACAATTTACGGATTTAAATTTGGGCTTACGTGCATAATTTGGCGTCTTTTACGACTAAACCGGAAACCTTAGGATTACGTATTTACGTTTTTGAACTCCGTTTTTGATGAGACAATTTTTATTGGATTCGTTTTGTGTCGGTGATTCATAATTTATAAAAACGTTTTTCGTAAAACGACCCGAGGGCACGCAAATCGAGAAAACTAGAATCGAGAAATACCCGTAAACTAGTGAGATGGGACAAAACACTTTGCCCCATCCCACTAGCTTACATGGGACGGCAAGAACACATCACCACACTTAGGTGGCACAAGACTTAACTTGTTTATACAAGTGTAAGCTCATGCTTACACTTTAAGCTAAGCCTTCCACCAACTTAACAAAACCAACAAATGGTTTTCATTTAACCATTTCATCCATGCAATCCACCCCAAAAACTCTCTCTACTTCATCTATGTGCCGTCCCACATCAAGCCACAAACACCCTCATTGATCTTTTCTAACTACAAACCACATGTTTACTAGTCCTATTAAGGTGTTTCCTTGAAACCTTGATCATTTGGTGGCCATATAACCAACTTTGGAGGTGATTTGCTTGTGTCCTAGGGCTGATTTTCCAACATATGATCTTGCTATTTGATGGTCTTGGAGATACTTGTTGTGTTCATCAAGTTCTTGCCTTCCTAAAACAAGAAATCCACTTGGATTGGTAAAGAAGATCATCCTCTACATTTTTCTCTTATTATTTTGTAAAGAACAAATGTATTTTCTTTCATTTTGTATATGTATATGATGTATATATGATGATAAAAATGTTGTGTGGGGATCAAGTGTTGATAAACATGCTTAAAAATGATGATAACCATAAGAAATGAAGCTAAAATCATGTCTAATTAGTTGGCTGTATAAAAACAGTAGATAACTAAATGAAGAACTGATAAAAATGCATGGTTTGATCTATTTACAGTAAAGTAGATGATGTTATACACATGTGAGAGTTGGTCATGCAATGGAATCAAAATAATGAGTGAGATATGATCAAAACAAGTTAGGTGGTACAATCTGGATAAGCAGTTTTGTAGGGACTGTTAAGGAAACTTAGACTCAAATTGGGCAGTATCTATAACTAAGTTATATTTAGCACATATTATGAAGAAGTTGTCATCTAAAAATGAGCTTCTAAGTCATTGTAGAACTCTAGATATGATAAAAATGGTGAAAGTGAAGTTAAAAATCAGATTTTGGAAATAATGTTTATTATTATTATATAAGCACTCACTTTATAATTTATAAAATGTAAAGTATAAACCCACTAACTTATAAAACTTATTTATATAAATGTATAAAAGGTTAACTAAATGGGTAAAATATATAAATGGTGGTAAAAGTAATATTTATAAGTAATAAAAACTATAAACTTGATTTTTACGACTTTTTCGGCTATCGCCGTGAAATTAACGTTTTTTATCAAATAAAACTTAGACGACCAAACCCGTCTAATGTAAAGTTTATAAAAGATATATAGTGATGTATAAGTAACTAAGACAAGTAAAAACCGATAAAACCCGAACTATAAGAATTACGGACAATTACGAGCTAACTAAACCTATTAGACTAATAATTGGACTTAATAAGATAAATACTTGTAAAAGAATTATTTGGGCTTAACCCAATAGGACCCAACCTGAAAAGTATATATACTGATCATATAAGTATATAATGGGTAAAAACAAGTAAAAGAACTTATAAAAGACTTAATGAACTTAAAATAAGTAAAATCGGTAAAACTAGTGAACTAGTAAGACGATACTAAAACGTAAACACTAAAATGAGTAAATGAGGATTTATAAACCCACTTGATCATCATCATATGTACAATAATCATATATATGTATATTGTTATTTTGATAAAAGTCATTGGACCGAGTCTAAGACCTATTATTATTTATATAGGTTTCCATGACCGAAGCACGCCCGTAGCCGATAATCCGCCTTTCATTAACAACGTGAGTTCATAGCCTCGCACTCTTTTAAATGTTTTATAAAATGATTTGTAAACCCGCGAGGGAGATAACATGCTAGATTTTTATAAATAGAACACAAGTAGTCCCGATTGTATGCTTAATGAGATGGACCCGAATGATGCTATGACCCTATATTCGAGACTAAAAGGATTATTAGTAGTTAGGTTATGTCACTTAAAGTCCCATTAGCATGAATTGTGAACTACCGGGATTTGGTAGACGCTTATGCATTTGATAGTACTATTTGGGGACGATCACCCCAGTTCGCGCCTTGACGGTTGATCCTCGTCGTACCACATTGATTGGTAAGCGAATTTATGTATGAGAAGATTCCATAGCGTGATTTTTGTGACGACACGCTAACTTAGATGGGCAAATTGTTTGTCGGGTTCGCGGCCCGCTGTTTTCACAGTAAGGTAACAATGTCATGCGGCTAATAATAATCCTAATCCAAATAAAAATGTATCCTATATATGATAACGACGCTATTAACGATGAATATATTACCTATCATGGTAATATAGAGACTGCGGTCTCATGGACGGTTTTAGATGTATGCTTGATTTATATATTGCCTGACTAGCAATATGTGGACTTACTTCTAATAATATACTTGTGTTCTGATTTTAATGATTGTAAATGATTGTTTTATATAACGGTTTTCATTAAACTCTATGAATTCACTCGGCATTCGCTGATATGATTTTTGCATGTTTTCTATCTCAGGTGCTTGAAGGTAATCCGGATGGAGATCGACTCTGATGGCCCACACTTAATATTAAAAATGTTCATTCGATCTGTGTTTTGTAAACTTAATGACCTGTATAATTTGGGACCTGTTGTACACTTTTAAACCTTTTTATCGAATGAATGTTTGTTAAAACTTGTACAACCATTTTTATGTGTTGTCTATGATTGGAGTTATTGTGCTATCCCGTAACACTCTGAAAGACCCTTCCGTTGTACCGATACGAAAAATGAGAGTGTTACAGTTTGGTACCAGAGCTCTCGTTGTAGAGAACAAAAGATTTTAAAAACCAAGGTTTTGAACAAAACTTTTCAAAATCTTTTGACAATGAACATTTGAGAAAATATTTGAAAAAAAAATAAAAATCTTTTGACTATAACGGTGCCAGAGATCTCCGACGTTACCAACAAGCCCTATTGAGAAGATATATATTTTGGTATATATAATTTAATTTATATATATGTATATATCGTGATTTCATTATGTAATTGTTTAACTAGTATGTTATCCTAATACGAGATAAATATATATAAATGCAGATTGTCATGGCTGACCCTAATATTCCTGTAGAAAACCATGCTATTCCCGAACCTAATATAGAAGATGATCCTTATTTAGACATAGTAGATTTTGATATTGATGATGAGGAGGAACCATTTGAGGATCCCGAGCCCGAGTTAGGACTAGGAGATCAGATTGCCCCTCAGGTTGACTTAGTAGAGAATGTGGATATTGAGAATGTGGGTAATGAGAATGTGGATAATGAGAATGTGGAGATTGAGAATGTTGATATTGAGAATGAGAATGAGATTGGGTTAGATGAGTTAGATGATGAGATTGACGACGAGGATGTCGAGGAGGACGTAGGTATAGATGTTGAGGTTGATGACGATGAGGAAGCTGAGCTTATTTATCCGTATGATGTTCCAGAGGGCGAGCCTTTGCCCCCACCAGTTTGTTTGTCTGATTCCGAGGATGAGTTACCTAGGGATGAAATGTCTGTATCATCTGAATCTGATTCTAAATCAGAGGAGGATGAGGATGACGATGCACCTGACGGTACTGATGGTATTGCTACTCGTAGACATGAGATAGGAGAGTCGTCTAGTGCTCGAGAGGCTACTCATATTGATGGACTTGCACCATGGGCCTTGAGACGTGATCTAGATGCTTCCCGTGTTAAGAGTTGTGTGACAGAGGCTGGATTAGGTGTTGTTCAGAGTCAGGTTGCTTATCTGGAGTCGAAGGCAAAGATTGGCGAGAAAGAGCGAGAATTGCTTAGTTTGGATTTGAGTGATGTAGAACGTGGTTTGAATGAGGCTTTTAGGAGATTATCGGTATTGGAAAGCCGTGAGTATGTGGATATGAAGAGAAAGGTGAATTCTATGGAGATTCAGTTGAGTGTGGCTCGTGCGATGCGTGAGAAAGCCGAAAAGGAGTTGAATATATCTGTGGGTTGGAACAGTAGATTTTATGCCGACATGGTTGAAAGAGGAGTAATCCGTAAGCGCCCAGCTGAAGATGTGTCTAGTGGTCGTCCGGCGAAGATCCAGAAGACGATGGATGATGGACCATCTGGCGGTTCTCAGTAGACCAGTCTGTATTTAGTAGTGACCTTTATATCTTTTGTGTTTATAGCTTTGACTGAACCGACTTGTTAGTTGTAGACTTGGCACGAATTTTGAGTGTATATAGTGTTAGAACTTTGATATGGATGTACTAAGACAATACATTTGTTTCAGATCGAATGAAATATGTATCTTGTCTTGAATTCCATATTGTGCCTTATTTGTATCTTGATTATGAATTCGATCCATATTATATGAATCCTTTGTTGGATGAATGCTTAATGCTTTGAAATTGTGAAATTATAGAACTATGCCGCCCAAGAAGGCTGTGACTGAGGATGATGTACGTAGGATTATTACGGAGCAAGTTACCGCATCTATGACTGAATTTATGGCAAATGCTAGAAATGAAGCTGGCGGTAGTGGAGCTGGCGGTAGTGGAGCTGGCGGTAGTGGAATTGGCGGTACTAATGTGAATGTGAATGCTAATAATGTGAATGCTAATGCTGGAGGAAATGTAGGAGGACTTGGAACGAATGCACCTGAAGTTGGTGGCTGTACTTATGTGACGTTCATAAAGTGTGAACCTCTACCTTTTAATGGAACTGAAGGTGCTGTAGGACTAAGCCAGTGGATCGAGAAGATTGAATCGGTGTTTAGGATTAGTAAGTGTAAGGAGGAAGATAAGGTGACTTTTGCTATGGCTACTCTTAAAGGTCGTGCGTTGACTTGGTGGAACGGGAGAATTGATTTCATGGGTCTTGATGCTGCTAATGCTACTCCTTGGGCTGAAATCAAGAAGTGGATGACTTTGGAGTTTTGTCCTCGTAGTGTGATCATTAGGTTAGAACAAGAGTTGATTCATTTGAGAATGAAAGGTGTGGACATTGATAGTTACACGAACTGATTCCATGAGTTGGCCTTGCTATGTCCTCGATTGGTTGAACCCGAAGAGATCCGAATTGAGCAATATGTGAAAGGGTTGACCAGGAATATCCGGGGGGACGTGACATCATCGAAACCACTGACCATTGATGATGCTGTTCGAATGGCTTACCAACTCATTGGACAGATAATTCAGGATAAGGAAGATGAAGCCCGTGTAGGTGAGAAAAGAAAGGGAGACGGTGAGCGTGTAGATAGAGGTGATAATAGGAAGAATTTCAATCGCCTTCAGAACCAGAGAAAGGGGAATGCAAATGCTATTACCAACAATGCACCGCGCAACGATGATAGATGTCCTAAGTGTGGCAACAAGAGGCATCCTGGCGACTGCTGGAAGTGCCGAAATTGCGGAAAGCTTGGACACAAGGTTGAAAGGTGTAAGAAGGGAACGATTTGCTTCAACTGTAATGAAGAAGGTCATAGGAAATCGGAATGCCCCAAGTTGAAAGCGATTGTACCTGGAAGAAACCCCCAGGGTGGTATCTACCAACTTGGAACAATTGAGGTGAAGAAAGAGGATCCGAATGTCGTTACCGGTACGTTTTTACTCAACAATCATTAGGCTGTTGCTTTATTCGATTCGGGTGCCGATAGGAGCTTTGTATCCACTAAATTTAGTGCCCTTATTGATATTGAACCTGTTGAGATAAGTACCAGTTACGAGGTGGAATTGGCTGATGGTAAATTAGTGAAAACTAATAAGCTATTAGAAGGATGCTCTCTAAATCTCTTGAACCATTCCTTTCCGATTGATTTGATGTTGATAGAATTAGGTAGTTTCGATATTATTATTGGTATGGATTGGTTGTCGTTGAATAATGCTACTATTTTATGTGAAGAGAAGAAGGTTAAGATTCCTCTTAGGAATAGGACGTTAGTAATTGATGGTAGTCGAGGTGAATCCCGCTTGAAAATCGTTTCATGTATTAAAGTCCAAAAGTACATCAGGAACGGTTGTGAGTTATTCTTAGCTCAAGTGACCGGGAATGAGTCTAGGGAGAAACGATTGGAAGATGTACCTATTATTTGTGAATTTCCTGAGGTATTTCCTAAAGATTTACCAGGACTTCCACCAATAAGGCAAGTAGAGTTTCAAATCGATTTAATTCCTGGTGCTGCACCGGTGGCACGTGCGCCTTACCGATTAGCCCCTTCTGAATTTAAGGAGTTATCTGAGCAACTTAAGGAGTTGTCTGATAAAGGTTTTATTCGACTGAGCTCGTCGCCTTGGGGAGCTCCAGTCTTGTTTGTTAAGAAGAAGGATGGATCTTTTCGTATGTGCATTGATTATAGGGAACTGAATAAGTTGACAATTAAGAATCGATATCCTTTAACTAGGATTGATGATTTGTTTGATCAACTGCAAGGATCTAGTGTGTATTCTAAGATAGATTTGCGGTCAGGATATCACCAACTTCGCGTCCGTGAAGAAGATATTCCTATAACTGCATTTAGAACTCGTTATGGACACTATGAATTTCAAGTAATGCCATTTGGGTTAACTAACGCACCTGCGGTTTTCATGGATTTAATGAATCGAGTGTGCAAGCCCTACTTGGATAAATTTGTGATTGTGTTTATTGACGATATTCTAATCTATTCTAAGAATGAAGATGAGCATAGAGAACATTTGAGGATTGTTTTGAAGTTGCTGAAGGATGAAAAGTTGTATGCTAAGTTTTCGAAGTGTGATTTCTGGTTAGATTCTGTGCAACTTCTTGGTCATGTGATTAACAGAGATGGAATTCATGTTGATCCTGCAAAGGTTGAAGCTATTAAGAATTGGTCTGCACCGAAAACGCCAACGGAAGTGCGACAGTTCTTAGGATTAGCTGGCTATTATAGGCGATTCATTAAAGAATTTTCTTTGATAGCTAAACCCTTGACTAAGCTTACTCAGAAGAATAAACCTTTCGTTTGGGGAAGTGATGAAGATGGAGCATTTCAGATATTGAAGCAAAAATTATGTAGTGCGCCAATCTTATCATTACCCGAAGGGAGTGAAGATTTTGTAGTGTATTGTGATGCATCTCTTAGAGGTTATGGAGCTGTTTTGATGCAGAGAGATAAAGTGATAGCTTATGCTTCTAGGCAATTAAGGAAGAGTGAGGAGAATTATACTACTCATGATCTTGAGCTAGGAGCTGTGGTCTTTGCTCTTAGGTTGTGGAGACATTATCTGTATGGCACCAAGTGTACGGTATTCACCGATCACAAAAGCCTACAGTATATTCTCGACCAGAAGGAATTGAACATGAGGCAACGAAGATGGATAGAGTTGTTAAGTGATTATGATTGTGATATAAAATATCACCCAGGAAAAGCCAATGTTGTTGCTGATGCGTTGAGTAGGAAAGATAGAGAGCCTATCAGGGTGCGTTCTCTATTCTTGACCGTGCACAATAATTTGCCTGAGCAAATTAGAAATGCGCAAATAGAAGCTTGTAAGAAGGAGAATTTTGTTAATGAAGGGTTCCGAGGAGAAGGAGATCCTTTAGAGGTTAGAGCTGATGGAGTGAAATGTTTAAGAGGTCGTATGTGGATACCTAAGTTTGGAGGCTTAAGAGATTTGATTATGTTAGAATCCCATAAATCTAAGTATTCCATTCATCCGGGATCTGATAAGATGTACCATGATTTGAAGAAGTTGTACTGGTGGCCAAATATGAAAGCTGACATAGCTATGTATGTTCTTCAATGCTTGACTTGTGCTAGAGTCAAAGCTGAACATCAAAAGCCATCAGGACTACTTCAACAACCAAAGATTCCTGAATGGAAGTGGGAGCGAATTACGATGGACTTTATCACCAAGCTTCCTAGAACATCATCTGGAAACAATTCGATTTGGGTTATTGTCGATAGACTGACCAAATCAGCACACTTCATTCCGGTTAAGGAGCAGTTCTCACTGGAGAAGCTGACTCGAATATACCTCGATAATGTTGTATGCAAGCATAGAGTGCCTGTATCGATCATTTCAGATCGAGATCCTAGATTCGCATCGAATTTTTGGAAATCTCTCCAAAGATCTTTGGGAACGAATCTCGATATGAGCACTGCTTATCACCCCCAGACTGATGGGCAGAGTGAAAGGACGATACAAACACTGGAAGATATGTTGAGAGCTTGTGTGTTAGACTTTGGTAAGAATTGGGATAAACATTTGTCGTTAGTAGAGTTTTCGTATAACAATAGTTACCATTCTAGTATTAAGGCTGCACCGTTTGAAGCTTTGTATGTTAGGAAGTGTAGATCTCCTGTATGTTGGAGTGAAGTTGGGGATACCCAGCTCACGGGACCGGAATTGATCCGGGAGACTACGGAGATGATAGTTCAGATTAAGAAGAGGTTGTTGACTGCCCGTAGTAGACAGAAAAGTTACGCGGATGTGCGGCGGAAGCCAATGGAGTTTGAAGTGGGTGACCGAGTAATGTTGAAAGTATCGCCATGGAAAGGCGTTATAAGATTTGGAAAACGAGGAAAATTGAATCCCCGTTATATTGGACCCTTTAAGATTTTATCTAGAGTAGGTCCGGTGGCTTACAAACTAGAGTTACCCCCAGAACTTCATGGTGTTCACAACACATTCCATGTATCTAATCTGAAGAAATGTCTAGCAGTGAGTGATGAGAAAATTCCGTTAGGTAAGGTTCGAATAGATGGGAAGTTGCATTTTATCGAAGAGCCCGTAGAAGTTATGGACCGTGAGGTAAAGCAACTGAAACAAAGTCGGATACCTATTGTCAAGATCCGATGGAATTCAAAGCATGGACCGGAGTATACTTGGGAACGAGAGGATGAAATGTGGAAGAAATATCCGCACCTCTTCGATTTCAATAAGAAACGGACATCCAAATGAAATGGATCACGAGGACGTTGATCCCTTTTAGGAGGAAAAGCTGTGACAAATCTAACATTTTCAGGTAGTTAAATATTTTCTCGTATAATATTTTGAAACTTATTTTTATGTTGGTTGACGAACTCACAATTTACGGATTTAAATTTGGGCTTACGTGCATAATTTGGCGTCTTTTACGACTAAACCGGAAACCTTAGGATTACGTATTTACGTTTTTGAACTCCGTTTTTGATGAGACAATTTTTATTGGATTCGTTTTGTGACGGTGATTCATAATTTATAAAAACGTTTTTCGTAAAACGACCCGAGGGCACGCAAATCGAGAAAAACTAGAATCGAGAAATACCCGTAAACTAGTGAGATGGGACAAAACACTTTGCCCCATCCCACTAGCTTACATGGGACGGCAAGAACACATCACCACACTTAGGTGGCACAAGACTTAACTTGTTTATACAAGTGTAAGCTCATGCTTACACTTTAAGCTAAGCCTTCCACCAACTTAACAAAACCAACAAATGGTTTTTATTTAACCATTTCATCCATGCAATCCACCCCAAAAACTCTCTCTACTTCATCTATGTGCCGTCCCACATCAAGCCACAAACACCCTCATTGATCTTTTCTAACTACAAACCACATGTTTACTAGTCCTATTAAGGTGTTTCCTTGAAACCTTGATCATTTGGTGGCCATATAACCAACTTTGGAGGTGATTTGCTTGTGTCCTAGGGCTGATTTTCCAACATATGATCTTGCTATTTGATGGTCTTGGAGATACTTGTTGTGTTCATCAAGTTCTTGCCTTCCTAAAACAAGAAATCCACTTGGATTGGTAAAGAAGATCATCCTCTACATTTTTCTCTTATTATTTTGTAAAGAACAAATGTATTTTCTTTCATTTTGTATATGTATATGATGTAGTATGATGATAAAAATGTTGTGTGGGGATCAAGTGTTGATAAACATGCTTAAAAATGATGATAACCATAAGAAATGAAGCTAAAATCATGTCTAATTAGTTGGCTGTATAAAAACAGTAGATAACTAAATGAAGAACTGATAAAATGCATAGTTTGATCTATTTACAGTAAAGTAGATGATGTTATACACATGTGAGAGTTGGCCATGCAATGGAATCAAAATAATGAGTGAGATATGATCAAAACAAGTTAGGTGGTACAATCTGGATAAGCAGTTTTGTAGGGACTGTTAAGGCAACTTAGACTCAAATTGGGCAGTAGCTATAACTACGTTATATTTAGCACATATTATGAAGAAGTTGTCATCTAAAAATGAGCTTCTAAGTCATTGTAGAACTCTAGATATGATAAAAATGGTGAAAGTGAAGTTAAAAATCAGATTTTGGAAATAATGTTTATTATTATTATATAAGCACTCACTTTATAATTTATAAAATGTAAAGTATAAACCCACTAACTTATAAAACTTATTTATATAAATGTATAAAAGGTTAACTAAATGGGTAAAATATATAAATGGTGGTAAAAGTAATATTTATAAGTAATAAAAACTATAAACTTGATTTTTACGACTTTTTCGGCTATCGCCGTGAAATTAACGTTTTTCATCAAATAAAACTTAGACGACCAAACCCGTCTAATGTAAAGTTTATAAAAGATATATACTGATGTATAAGTAACTAAGACAAGTAAAAACCGATAAAACCCGAACTATAAGAATTACGGACAATTACGAGCTAACTAAACCTATTAGACTAATAATTGGACTTAATAAGATAAATACTTGTAAAAGAATTATTTGGGCTTAACCCAATAGGACCCAACCTGAAAAATATATATACTGATCATATAAGTATATAATGGGTAAAAACAAGTAAAATAACTTATAAAAGACTTAATGAACTTAAAATAAGTAAAATCGGTAAAACTAGTGAACTAGTAAGACGATACTAAAACGTAAACACTAAAATGAGTAAATGAGGATTTATAAACCCACTTGATCATCATCATATGTACAATAATCATATATATGTATATTGTTATTTTGATAAAAGTCATTGGACCGAGTCTAAGACCGATTATTATTTATATAGGTTTCCGTGACCGAAGCACGCCCGTAGCCGATAATCCGCCTTTCATTAACAACGTGAGTTCATAGCCTCGCACTCTTTTAAATGTTTTATAAAATGATTTGTAAACCCGCGAGGGAGATAACATGCTAGATTTTTATAAATAGAACACAAGTAGTCCCGATTGTATGCTTAATGAGATGGACCCGAATGATGCTATGACCCTATATTCGAGACTAAAAGGATTATTAGTAGTTAGGTTATGTCACTTAAAGTCCCATTAGCATGAATTGTGAACTACCGGGATTTGGTAGACGCTTATGCATTTGATAGTACTATTTGGGGACGATCACCCCAGTTCGCGCCTTGACGGTTGATCCCCGTCGTACCACATTGATTGGTAAGCGAATTTATGTATGAGAAGATTCCATAGCGTGATTTTTGTGACGACACGCTAACTTAGATGGGCAAATTGTTTGTCGGGTTCGCGGCCCGCTGTTTTCACAGTAAGGTAACAATGTCATGCGGCTAATAATAATCCTAATCCAAATAAAAATGTATCCTATATATGATAACGACGCTATTAACGATGAATATATTACCTATCATGGTAATATAGAGACTGCGGTCTCATGGACGGTTTTAGATGTATGCTTGATTTATATATTGCCTGACTAGCAATATGTGGACTTACTTCCGATAATATACTTGTGTTCTGATTTTAATGATTGTAAATGATTGTTTTATATAACGGTTTTCATTAAACTCTATGAATTCACTCGGCATTCGCTGATATGATTTTTGCATGTTTTCTATCTCAGGTGCTTGAAGGTAATCCGGATGGAGATCGACTCTGATGGCCCACACTTAATATTAAAAATGTTCATTCGATCTGTGTTTTGTAAACTTAATGACCTGTATAATTTGGGACCTGTTGTACACTTTTAAACCTTTTTATCGAATGAATGTTTGTTAAAACTTGTACAACCATTTTTATGTGTTGTCTATGATTGGAGTTATTGTGCTATCCCGTAACACTCTGAAAGACCCTTCCGCTGTACCGATACGAAAAATGAGAGTGTTACATCAAACATAGAAAGGATATAGACATAACCCGTTATTTCCTTGTCAACGACTCTACCCTCATGGAAACAACGAGTGGAAAGGGATGGAAACGCGTTTTGAAGTTGGGGGGAAGCATAGGTTTGGGAGATGTCGGGCATATAAACTTTAGTGAATTGATGATCTTTTTGATATTGAGAAGGCATGATTAAGTACCTAAATACAAACACAAGACAATATTTCTCCAATCACTCATATGAAAATCAAAAAGGAAAACGAAAAATGAAAATGTGTTATATCAATTTCTTGACAAACATAGGATTGAATCCATATCCTTTTCATGTTCACAATGTGTCTATTCCATCATTGACCAAGAACACATGATCTATGTTATATCAACAATGGATTAGAACATTGGTTTTTCAAAACAAGGTTTTTAGGTAAGCATTAACAATGTCATTACCTACTTGTTCATGGGTTCATCTCAAATCCATTTTTTAACCAAAATCATTTAGCCTAAATTCGGATTTGTTCTACAAGTGGGTTTTAGTGAAATCTTAATGAATATCAACCTAAGGAATCATAGTAAGATTACCATGTCAACCCACATTCCTATTAAGGTTTTAATTCAATTTCAATTTTAAAAATCCCCAATTATGAAAGAATGAACCCTAGAACAAAATAGATGAAATTGAAAGAACATACTTACAATTAATTGATGTTAGATGAAGGATGAGTGAAACCCACAACTTGGAATCAATTAATTTGAGTGATTGAAGGTTTTGGAAGCTTCAACAATGGTGGAAAAAGTAAAACCCGTCGGCTGTGTGTTTTTGGGAGAGAGAGAATTTGGTTTGAAAAAGAATAAAAAACACAAACTGGCGCTGTGATAAAAGTTACTGCCCGCGGTACCTTATCGATAAGGAACCGCGGGTTTGAGTCGCGGAGATAAGGAACCGCCTGCAGAGGCAGGTTTCTATCTCTGAAAAACGCTAAATTTTGAAAATCCAATTTTTCTAAAATACTTAAAATTAAATCATGAGCCTTTTAGAATATCATTGGATCATCATAACACTAAGCAATATTCCTTAACGAAGGATTACGAGTTAAATCAAGATCGAAAAGAACCGAAACGGACAAACGACTACTCGTAGCAAAACGACTAAGTGGAGAGAAATCAAGGGAAGTGAATCCAGACTAGGATCAATGCTCAAGGGATTAATGACAGTCTTCAAATAGTGGTAATGAGGAGCTTGTGTCATATATAGTGGTTTAAGACGTGCCTTTCTGGCGAAACGTTAAACGGCTTTGGTAATGAATAAGCACAAAGCAATTATTCAAGTATAGACTAAGATCACTTTCAATAATAGTCTTAGTCTAAACAAAAATATGAGCAAGGTATTAATTCACTTTCTCTCCCACAAAGGGCCTACTAACCGTATGAGTGCAAACCATAGAAATCATGCTTGATACTTTAAGCTTCTACTAACTCACTCTACATCACCATAGTGAGTCAAGTATCCAAGCAATGAAGGTTTGAGAGGATAAAGGAAAAGAAGCACAAACCACAAATAAATGTCAAGGCAAGGATGCCGAGAACAAGCACATAGTCAAGTTATGATCAAAAGAATGATCAAAGGGCGTGTGGGAGAACGAAAGCGTACCTTGGCCACAAAGAGCAATCCATGAAGGAATAAGTGATATGCCCAATCAATGACTATGATGAGTACTAAGTCTTCAAGGACTATTATCATTCCCAATCATCTTGGTATCATCATTCAAAGATGTTAAAGATCAATGAAGATGATTCTTCTACAAGTGCAAGTAACTCAATCCACAACCAATTAAGTGATTGATCTTCATGAGTACCTACACAAAGCAAGATGCAAACTAGTAGATACATTTCAAGAGTATATCTAAAATGCATAAAGGCTACTAATCTTAAGTGGGATGCAATATTATCAATTAAAAGACGTATTTTTCAAAGAAAACATAGTTTTTTACCAAAGAGAAACTTTAGTACAACTAGACCTTCTAATTTGAGGAGACAATGGATCGATCCAAGTTTTAAAGTACAATATACTTCAAAGATCTTGAGTGACCATCGCTCTGATACCAATTGTAGAAACTAGAAGGGGGGGTTGAATAGTTTCTCTTCGATTGGTGACCAAATTAAAATTGCTTTCAATTTGGTTTGTATCAAAACTATCTTTTACTTAAGGCTAAGTTGCATAATGATTAAGTTCAATTGAAATGCACTAGCAAGAATAATAAGCAAGTATAATGATAATGAAATAAGTAAAGAGCAAGGAAGGAGACAACCTAGTAGGAAGACACCAAGATTTATAGTGGTTCGACAACGAGGCTCTATCCTCGTTTCTACTCCACTCCTCGAGTACACCTACTCGAGATTTCCACTATATCCACAAGCTCCCTTCTCGGCGAAGAAAAGCTTACATCGTTGCTTACATTATTTTTCGACACTAAGCTAAATGTCGAGACCTAATCTTTAACTAGGACCAATCTACACGACGTTGCCTACTTCACAATTTAACGACACAAGGCTAGATGTCGAGTTCTAATCTTAAGGTAGAACCAATCTTCACGACGTTTCCTACTTCACCATTTTACGACACAAGGCTAGATGTCGAGTTCTAATCGAAAGCTAGAACCAATCTTCATGACTCTTCACTTCGAAGCTAAGTGAGAACTTCACACAACACAACTACTAATCACTTTAAAGTTTAGTGAGAACTCACAAGACACAACCACATCACTTTATATTTTAGTGAGAACTCCTAATCAAATCTATTACAACTCAACTAGACTTATCCAAGTACACACATGTAGCTTGGATTTACACAACACAAATCTAAGCAAACACATATGCAATGGATGTACACAACAAATCCAATTATTCACAAATAACTTGGATGAACACAACTAGTCCAAGTATTCATAAATACATCGGATTGACCTAAAACAAAAAGGTATCATGATGAATATGACTAGCTCATAAATTCATCTTTATCACTACACTAGTGAGTGAGTGATCTTCTCGTTGGACATGGTAAAGGAGGGGATCAAGAGGATAATCATATGTAAACATCCTTAACAAATTAAATGATCATTTACTAATGATTATGCTATAGAAAATAGAAAGAGGGCTGAGAAAAACGTCCAAGAGGCTTGCTGGAAAATGAGATTTGACCCACTATTTAAAGGAGACAAAGTTACAACGGATCTATAACGGCTACTGTGCGCGGTACCTTATCTCACCCCGCGGTACCATATCGCTAAGGTACCGCGTAGGTACTTAAGGTACCGCCACTAGACTCCGCTCCGTTTTTTGTCTTTTAGTGGGGTGGGAATATCTGAGGTATTTGAACCCTTCAAAGGATATTCTAACTGCATTTGGAATATGCCATTTTTAAATTTTCATTTTCCATTTTAGTAAAACATTTTCTAAAAAAGAAAGTTTATTAAAAAGTCTTTTGTCTTATTAACAAAAGTGAGTTTTAAGGATAATCATTTTGATGATCACTAAGTATGATTAAGAAAGGTTAGTGATATGATTATTACCTTGATGATAGTGTTAGTTAAATAATTCACTTTGTGTTTCTACACTAAATGTGTTGTATGGTTTGTTGTGATCAAAACTAAGAAATATTAGTTAACACTAATAATGTTTTTAGGCATTACTTGCATTAACAGGGTCATAGCATCATTCGGGTCCATATCATTAAGCATACCATCGGGACTACTTGTGTTCTATTTTTATAAAATCTAGCATGTTATCTCCCTCGCTGGTTTACAAATCATTTTATAAAACATTTAAAAGAGTGCGAGGCTATGAACTCACGTTGATAATGAAAGGCGGATTATCGGCTACGGGCGTGCTTCGGTCACGGAAACATATATAAATAATAATCGGTCTTAGACTCTTGTCCAATGACTTTTATCAAAATAACAATATACATATGATGATTTTGTACATATGATGATGATCAAGTGGGTTTATATATCCTTGTTTACTCATTTTAGTGTTTACGTTTTGGTAACTTTTTACTAGTTTACTAGTTTTACCTATTTACCTATTTTAAGTCCAATAAGCTTATTATAAGTTCTTTAAATTGTTTTAATCCATTTTATACTCATATTATCAATATCTATACTTTCCATGTTGGGCCCAAATGGGTTAAGCCCAATAAGTACTTTTTATAAGTGTTTATCTTATTTAGTCCAATTATTAGTCCAATATGCTTAGTTAGCTCGTTAATGTCCGTATGTCCTATAGTTCGGGTTTTATCGGTTTTTACTTGTATTAGTTACTTATATATCAGTATATGACTTTTAAAAACTTTACAATAGACGGGTTTGATCGTCTAAGTTTTATTTGGCGAAAAACGTTAATTTTACGGTAATAGCCGAAAAAGTCGTAAAAATCAAGTTTATTGTTTTTATTACTTATAAGTATCATTCTACTACCATTTTTATAAGTTATTCATTTATTTAACCTTTTACATATTTATATAAATAAGTTTCATAAGTTAGTGGGTTTTTATTTTACATTTTATACAATAAAATTTGAGTGCTTATATAATAATAATAAACATTAATTCTCAAAATCTGATTTTTATTTTCATGTTAACCATTTTTATCATATCTAGAGTTCTATAATGAATTAGAAGCTCATTTTTGGGTGACATGTTCTTCATATTATGTGCTACATTTAACTTAGTTATAGATTCTGCTCATTTTAAGTTAATCTTGCCTTAACAGTCCCTACAAAACTGCTTATTCAGATTAGAACACCCAACTTGTTTTGATCATATCTCACTCATTATATTGATTCCGTTGCATGGCCAACTCTCACATGTGTATAACATCTTGTACTTACTGTAAATGGATCATACCATGCAATTTTATCAGTTCAAGTTTTAGTTATATACTGTTTTTATACAGCCAACTAAATAAGCATGATTTTAGCCTCATTTCTTATAGTTATTAACCTTTTTAAGCATATCTATCAACACTTGATCCCCACACAAAATTTTTATCATCATATATACATCATATACATATACAATAATAAAGAAAATACATTTGTTCTTTACAAAAATAACAAGAGAAAATGGAGAGGATGATCTTCTTTACCAACCAAGTGTATTTCTTGTTTTTGGAAGACAAGAACTTGATGAACACCACAAGTAACTCCAAGATCATCAAACACCAAGAACAATAGTTGAGAAATCAGCCCTAGGACACAAGCAAATCACCTCCAATGTTGTTAATATGGCCACCAAATGATCAAGGCTTCAAGATAACTCCATGATATAGCTAGTTAACATGTATTTCATGGCTAGAAAAGATCAAAATGGGTGTTTGTAGCTTGAAAGTGGACGGCAAGGGGAGGGTTTTTGAGAGAGTTTTGTGTTGATTTTGCATGTATGGAAAGATGGAAATGAGTTAGTTGATGGTTTTAGCTAGTAAGTGGAATGAGTAAGCTTAAAGTGTAAGCTTTGTTTACACTTGTTAACACTTAGCTAACATGATGCCAAATATGGTTGTGGTGTCATGTTAGTGCCGTCCCATATAAGCTAGTGGGGTGGGACAATGTATTTTGTCCCATCTCACTAGTTTACGGGTATTACTCGATTCTAGTTTTCTTGATTTGCGTGCCCTCGGGTCGTTTTACGAAAAACGTTTTTATAAATTATGAATCAACGTCACAAAACGAATCCAATAAAAATTGTCTCATCAAAAAAGGAGTTCAAAAACGTAAATACGTGATCGTAAGGTTTCCGGTTTAGTCGTAAAAGACGCTAAATTATGCACGTAAGCCCAAATTTAAATCCGTAAATTGTGAGTTCGTCAACCAACACAAAAATAAGTTTCAAAATATTATACGAGAAAATAATTCACTACCTGAAAATGTTAGATTGTCACAAGAGGTCCGCAAGGTTACAAAACAAAAAGACCTCAAGCTCGTAAATGCAAAAATCGAATTTTCCCTCTTGCGCGCCGTGTCTAGTATAAATGCCGGATCCATCCAATATTTAGAGGACGAAAAATCCTCGCTCTCCGAGCTTCTAGACCGCGAGCGCCGCCTACGAGCGAAGCAAGAGGACGAAAACCGCTGGGCCATGGCGAAACTAGAAGAAGGCATGAATACCCTTGCGCTGAATTACGACAATTTTGTCACCAACTGCCAGAAAGACATGGCCAAGAAATTGGAAGTTCTGAAGTACATGAGTATGGATTTTGATGAAGAGCAATATCCGCACCTCACCACAGTCCGCGCTAAAAATCGATGGCTAATAAAACATGGCCTACCGCTTGCTGCCAAAGGTATCATGAATTTACCCCCTTTTGACAAAGCGATCAAGGACGTATATGATGCCGCGCTACTTCTTGGATCCAGTCTCGCCATGGAATGCGCTTCCAAAGAAATTTACTAAGGGTTCCTTTGAAGGGAAATGAGATCTATTCCAAATATGCACGGGAGATGTTTGACGCCGCTTTCCACAGATTAGAGAACCTCCCAATGCCCCTCATAGACCTAATCGAGAAAGATCATGACCTCCCAATTAGTGTGACCATGACAGGCCTTACGCTTCTGAATGATAGTGCAGACCCGACAGAAGGAGACCCTGAAACCACTGGAAAGCCGAACCTATCCCAACTACAAGTCCCTTTGTATATTTCTGGCACTCCGATACTGGTTCTGCTGGAAGACAAATTAAAGCAACACGTGCGCCGTGTTGCCAAGAAGAATCATACTTCCACCAAAGGCGTCGTTATTGGTCTAGGCTTAGCACACCCTAACCGGTCTGACGGTGTACCCGTGAGTCTTCCATCCATTGATGTATACTATACCCGCGTGCTATAATATATGAAAGATGCATGGGTACAGCATCGCGCGTCACAGAACCTACAACATCGTAGGTTAAAGAGGTCACTGTCAACGAGCGACCTTCTATAGAGGCTGTCTTGCCTCACCATATCTATTGTTGTATCTGACGCTAACTAATCTTATAAATCAATAATTTATACAATGATAATAACGTCCTACATCATGTTCATGTGTAGTCACATATATATGTGTCCAGGTTCCTATACCTACACATGAGATGGTGAGGGAGAACACCTGTTTCTGAGTACGCCCGTTGGGGTGCGACTATGGACTTATGGGTGAGTCTAAAGGTCATTACGTATGGTCCTGCCACTACTACCATAAGTAATGCCATTGAAAATGACATGTTTGTTAGGCGTGCACACTGTGCTTATCTGTCATAAAGTATGAGAACTGCTATACTTACCACAAGGTCTTGTTAAAAGCTGCTTAACAAAGGATACCTGATCCGGCGCCGCTGGGGGTGCATCCCTCTTACGCGACAAGTCTAATTAGTAGGGTAAACTTATTCTTCTTATTCTACCTGGAAACGTTATTGTACATGTACATCTGAAGGCCCAATTTATATTAAAGAAATAATACTTGCATGCGTGCATTAAAGATGAGAAAGAAAAAACATCATTTGGACTGCGGAACTAGCTAGGAACCGTAGTGTTTTATTCATACCCTTTTGCAAATGTTTTGAAACAAATAACAAAAACCTAAAAAACGATTAAAAATAAAAAATACACGGTTCCTTATTGGGGCTACTAGCAGCCAAGGGAATGGTCCATACCAACTATGCGATATCTCAAGGAGAATATCGTCTAGAACTCCAGTCGTCTCTTAAATCATTCCTCGTAGGGCCAGATAGCGATTCTGCATAGCCATGCGCACTCATCCTAGTCTGCGAGGATCCTTTGATCGCCTGATCTCGCTGCTTCATGCTTCGTGCTGCTGGTAGCACGCCCATACGAAGCCGATGCCGCCTGGTGTGTGGAGTTATCCTGGATGCAGGGACAACTGCTCCCCTCCGCTGCTGTTGATGGTTACCTTTAGCCGGGAGCAACGTTACCGCGTGCCGCGCTACATTTCCAATTGAAGTTGATAGGGAACCTAGAGCACGTCCCAACGTTGAGAATATTCCCCCTTCTACCGCGCCTTTGGTTGAGAGTGGGCCAGTAATCATGTTAGAATTCATACGACGTCTTCAGTCCGCTTGGCATTGATGACAACGCACCACTCTTTTGCGCGCATCTTTATGCGCAAATGGCCAAAAGTACCCTGAGTGAGTGACGTCCTCCACCATAGCTAACGATCCGCGAGGACACACTCTTCTATGCATGGTTTCTACCACTGCCCGCGCCTGATCTGGTGCTAAGCATTGCAACATCTGACCTTTTCCTGTTTGCCTATACAATGTCCCTTTGACAATTTGAAAATGCCTAGCTCGCACCTGTATCTGCTTAGCCTTCCTCCTGCTGCTTGGCAATTTGTTATGTGACAAAAACTTTCTAATGGGTTTCATCCATGTTTGTGACTCCATGTCCGCACTCACATTTTTGTGCAAGATAAAATCGACGAGAACATGACCAGGAGGCTTATTCATATTTGTAACTGAAAGTTGGTCCATGTCCACTGATATTTCGTCTTCCTCTTCCACAACCCTTCGTATAGCAAACTCTGTGAACCGTGCCGCCATATCTTGTATCTTTTCCGTATACTTGATTAGCACCCGTCCTCGCGGCTCGCATGACCCATTGACTCTACTTGCCACCAGAGGGTTGTAGGTGTAGGTCACCAGGCGCTTTATGTCCATTCTTAGCGTTAATCTAAGGCCTGCTATGAGGGCTTCAAAGTCTGCTTCCATGCTGGTAGTGGGGAAGTCAAACAGCAATGCGTACGTTATTTTTATGTCGCCCTGGTTTGTGAGGATGAACCCTGCATCTGGCCCCCTTCTCCTGCGAAGCCTGTCGAGAAAAGGACACATGAGAGTCCTAGCGGCGATTCCACGTGCACAGACATGCTTGGCGCCTGGGATTCCTCCGAGACACGCCTCCTCTTGCTCATCTGTGGACTGGGCTCTATATGACGTTGACACCTGTCCGCCTGCTTCCTTTTAGTGCTGGTGTAAAAGTACTGTTACCTCCTTCAATTGTGTCTATATTACGGATGGTAACTACTCCATTTTACACCGGGAATTCGAACATACCGTGTGCCGTGGAAGGTACTGCGCGCAGCGTCTTTAGCGCCGGCTGTCCGATTATCCCGTTGAACGAGGATTGAGAGCGCACAACCATGAAGTCCATCCATACCGTCGCCGAGTGTTCCGCGTTCCCAATGGTCACCTGTGTGGAGAGATGCCCCAGTGTTCGAGTCTTATCACCGCTAAACCCTGTGAGAATCTGTGTTGTCTCTTCTAATTCCTTCCTTATTTCCCATGGCAACCGTGCGAAGCAATGTTTGTATAATATGCTCGGTGCAGACCCCACATCGACGCACATTCATTCTATAGTGTGTTCGCCTAAGGCTATGTCAATCGTCAACGAGCCGACTCTATAGTCCGTATCCGAAATGGGGAACGCTATTTCTTTATCGTGCGAAAATTCTACGACCACTCTTCTTTGCATGAAAGATTTTTCCCTTTCTACCATGTATATGGTTATAGGTTTATCCTTCTGTTATTTTACTTCGACCTTCTTCGCATCCGCGTTCTTTCTCTAATCCCTTATCAGGTGGTTCAGCTTTCCTGCCTTTACCAGGCTTTCAATGTGTCTTTTCAACTGAATACACTCGTCCGTAGCGTGCCCTTTATCATCATGGTACTCGCAGTGCTTTGTGTTATCCCGCTTATCCACTGGTCCCAACATTGGGCTAGGCTTTGGAAAGTTTGCTCCTTCTGATAGAAATATCTCTCTAGAGGTTTTTTGCAGCGGGGTGATCTTGTTGTTGTTGTTGTTGTTGTTGTAGTTGCGCCTTTGCTTTGCCGCCCCTTGGAAGTCCAACGTGCGACTGATATTTTGCCCATATGTTTGTTTCTTGGGCCTATCTTGGTACCAGTAGCCCGACGCCATTTCTCAGCTATCTGCTGCTGTGGTTTCTCCTTGAATAAACGCTCGGACCTTTTTCATTACCCCGTCGAACGTTGTCGGGGTTCTGTCGTTCAACTTTTTTATTAGGTCTGGATTTGTGATGCCTGCGAGGAATCCAGAAATCTTTAGAATTTCCGGGAAATCTTTAATCTGGTTGCACTCAAATTCAAAGCGTTCCATGAAGTCATCTAGGCTCTCGTTATGCCTCTGCTTCACTCTTGCGAGTGAAACCGGACTTTTGTCATACTTCTTTTGTTGCACATAGTTCCTGCGGAACGCTCTTCAAAACCATGGATGCTCCTTCATGGGAGATGGTCAAACCATGTCCGAGCGTTCCCGATGAGCGTCGAGTTGAACATATGGCACCATACGGCTTCTGGCCATTGCTCTATCCCTGTCTGTGATTCAAATACTTTCAGGTGATCATCCGGATCCGTCGTGCCGTCGTAGGTATTAACATTAGACGACATGCGTCTTTTCCTGTTATCCCTGAAAACGCGCTTCCTTTTTCTCGACGCCATGGCATGGTCCATTGATCTTCACCTTATATCCTTAGCCTTTTTGGCGCCCTGCAGTGTTTTCTATCGTAGTCAGACGAGTCCGAGTCCTCAGTGGATGAAGGAGAGGCCCTTTTACGGCGGGGGTGGCGGTCGCTATGACTAGAGTCCAAGGAACCTTCGCTCGACGAATTCCTCTTGCGCCTCCTTTCAGTGCTCTTACTTTTTTCCGGAAGTCGCAGATCCTGAGATTCATCTTGTTCTAAGGGGCCTAGCCTTTTAAGGGCACTTTGTCTGCTAGTAGGATTAGGCCCTAGTCTGTCCTTCACGCTTGTGCGCCAGTGGTTATTTACTGGTGTCATGAAACTATCCTCTTCTCCTGAGTCCCTGGAGCTATCTGAGGACGACGCGTCCTTAATGAGAGGCACATCCGAAGTGGATGCTAGGTTCCCAGTCGCTCTCTGCTTCCTTCTCTTATCCTTTCTAGCTTCCTTACTGGATCTTGAGCCTCGCTTAGACTTGAGTTCTTTATCGAAGTCTAAACTGATCCGAAGGTCTCTTGTTGGATTCGCCCTCATTTGTGCCCTCATAAGTGGGATTAGCGCCTTATAGTTTTCTGCGACATAATCGCTCATACTTTGCCTCGCCGCGGGGGAAGTTTTTGTTCCACCTACGGATCTATCATAGCCCTTGAGTCCAGAGTCTCCTTGCGACCTTGATTAGGGATCTCCTGAGAGGAAGATGTGGTTCCCACTATTTGTAGGGTCGGAGTGACCAGCGGAGAGAAAGATACTTGCAGTCCTTTCCCCCCACGACTTGGGTTATTGGGCTCAAGGCTTGAGTAAGGACTTGTTGCCTTCTTGGATCCACCTTTGGGTAGGGGCGGGTTTGCGTCTTTTTTCTTCATTTGCTAGAGTTTACTTTGGGTCCCACGGATGGCGCCAACTTGTTGATGCAAAGGTTGGGGTAGACCGAGCTTAACCCAAATTAGGCTTAATTTGGGGTCTTATGGACTCCGGCTCTCGCACCAAGTGAAACTTGCTTTAGGACCCTACGCACTAAACAAACACCGTTAGGCTTACCGTGGGTATGTTACCCATGATTAGACTCCGGCATGAGAGTAAGTAATCGGTTTGAGTATATTAGTGTTTAGGGTATTGTGTGTATCGTACCTTTGTGGAACCGAAGGGGTTCCTTATATACTCGAGAGACGGGCTCCCTGTTCTTGCGGCCTAAGGAAGAGATAATGACTCGAAATAGCTTGATCTTCATTATCCAACTAAGGAAAGTGTATATCCCCTTTCCTTAGGCGAATATAACTATAATATAAGTTATATTCTGTCTGATCTTGTCGCACTGCGACGAGGACTTAGCTAATCAATCAACCTCTTGTGCGGCAGCGGCTTACCGGGCTTTATGGGCTATGTGCGCACATCGCACAAGTATCCAATCTACTCCTGACGGATGCGGGTAGTACCCGTGAGTCGGACTATCTAGCCCGACTAGGGACTATACGTCATCAAAAAGAGAATCGAATCGCGAACACATATACGTAAAACCCAAGATCAAATCACAAAAATCGTCCTTGTTTTCTTCCTTGTGTGTCGTAGCTAGGAGGTGAGAGAGGGCTAGGGTTCTTTTATTTTTCTTTTAAATGTGTTTTTCCCTTGGGATTATTGTTTACTAGTTGGATTCAATATGGGTCGTGCCATGAGGCCCTTCCCTTTCTTTTCTTGCCGTGACATACACATAAGCTCAACACTATTTCATTAGTTTTCCGTGTCTTAAATATTATACATATGTATTCGTGTTTTAGGTGTCGTGTATTAAATATTTACGTAATTGTTTATCGTGCATTAATAATATACTAAATACTTGTAATTTAATATTCGTGACACGTGTCGTATATTATTAACGGAAAGTTTTAATTTGGTCGTATTTTTAAGTAGTGTAGTGTTCATGGTATTTTATGCGGGTTTTAAAATTGCCACCATTTAAGAAATTTAATATCAAATGACAATTTGCCACCATTATATTTAACAAAATGAACAAAGCTGACTAGTTGTAAAACAGAGTATGATAGGTTTGCGTTGCATAATTTTTAAATCACACCGAATCCTGAAGACAACCATAATTCTAACGAGTATGTAGGTTTTATTAATCTGTTTGATTCTCATTGTGTCAACGACGTACACACCCTTCTAAGTTTTAGATAACACATCTCCTACTTGCTGTTCTTTAAGAAAATTAGTTGTCTTCTATCAAACTTGCTTATCACTATTATAAGGCGCTTTTGTTAAATACTGCTCAAGTTATCTTTAAAGTTTGAACTGAATAATTTCTCATACATTAGGGCTTTTCAACGTATCACACAAATAGGTTGAATAATACAGAGATCCATCACAACTTAGATGCAGGATGAAATCCTTTTTTACCCCTTTTTTCACGCGTAATTTACACTTTGAATGAATTAGTGCTAATAACTTATTAAAACTTGTTAAATCACTCTTATTTTGGTGATGTAGCCTCACATGGTCCTGTTGGGTTCAACCATATTAAAAAGTTTTGAATTACGTGTGAAAAAGGGGGTTGGCGAGAGCAATGTCAAATGTTGTGAAAAAGTAGAAGGGTTCGGGTGACGCAGACACGCAGTGGATATAGTTGGCAAGGTTAAAGTGGACCAGAGTTAAAGCAACAGATCCAGAAGCAGTTTAGAAACATCATGTTCATTTTTAAATCTTACCTGTGGTATGCCTTATAGCCCATGATATTGTATTTGCTGGCTTCTGAACTTCAAATGCATTTTCCCTTTAAAATCAGTGATGACAATTTTGAATAGGTCGTTTGAGTTATGTTTTATTTCTACTTCTCTAGTAGGGTAAACGGGTCGAAAGATTATGAAAGTCTCCTGAAGCATAATTCAAATGCATAAAGCCTAGTGGCGATTTGTTTCAAACATGTGTTGACTGTTGACTTTGACAAATATATAATTCTTATCTTTTTATTTGAGGAGTACATAACACAGAGTGATAATCTAGTATCGTTGCATGATCCAGTTCGTTATTGTGGCATTATAATGGAGACTCATAGGTGGATTTCAGGTAGGTGATCACATATTAAACCCTAGTGCATTGTAGTTTTCTTAACATTTATCTTTCAAGGCATCAAATAGGTGCAAGGGAGCCACCTTTTTATTGTTTACTTGTACAATATTAACATTTAGCATTTGTATTACACTCTTTTACTATTTCTTCTTTATTGTGGTAGGTTAAGATTGATTCATTTAGTTCCGACATAAAAGTTCTTCAATAGAAATCCTTGGATATGAGGTTGAAACTCAAAAATCGCAAGGTATTGTGTATGTTTGTATTGATACACATGTGTATGCGCATGTCTTTAGTTATCCTCTACGATTTACAGTTCGTGGCATATATCACATGTTGAAGAATCAAAGTTGGCCAAGTTTGTTGAAGACATAAATGTACCACCAAGGATGATAAACTTAATTGTAGATGGGAAGGTAGTTAGTTTGTGTTTCTGCTAATTTTATTACTTAATATTTTTGTTTTTGGCTTTCTGTTCTATTGTATGTCCCTATTATATCTTAAAAATATGTGTTTGTTTTCTTATTATTTCATTTAAACGTTTGTATAGGTTGTAACACCCCCATTTTTACCATATAGAAACGAAAGCTAATCTGGAGTATTAATAGATGGATCATAAGTCATAATAATAGAAAACAACTTAAAAGCGTATTTATGTCAACTTTATTTATATATCATTCAAAAATCAGATTTTTATTGTAACACCCCATTTTGATAAATAGAATATCACAAGATAATTATGGCATGTCATCAAAGCATACAAGGTAAATGTCCAAAAACATTAAATGACCATAAAATAATCTGGAAACAAACATCGGATCCACATAAGCTCCACACACGAAATGCATAAGTATAGAATGTAAGGAAATGACTAAACAACGTCCAGCAAAGAAAAAGTATGTAAATGCATTAATGATTGAATGAAAGTTGGCGCCTCATTCCGTGCACGTACTCTTGGATTCCTAGCTTTGCACATGTCGCATTGGGACATGGAAAGAGAAATACGGCTGAGCAATACACTCAGTGTGTGGATATATAACATAGAATGTAAAGCATAAACATAAACAAGTAATGAATATTATGAATAGCAGCGAAATAAATGTATGTCCTGGAAAACTTGGTTTGAGTTCATAAAACTGGTTTATATTTCTGAAAAGACTTATGTCTAATTTATCTTGAAAATCTATATTTTAAATATGTCGAGAGCCCATATAAGTCATGTTGTATCTACGTGCATGAATACTTGGAGGGGTGACCTCGTCACGCAATTATAGGGGCTGCCTTTAATTAGTATATAAAATGAGTGGAGGGATCAACTCATGTAACAGATGCAAGGCACACACCGCAGTTACCAAGAAATCATACTACTTGTCCTAGGATGCACCCATTCACCCCACATGATAATAATAATACTGGCCAAACTGTTGTGATTGCAGGTAGTGCAAAGAGGATGAGTATATCCTCCAGCAGGTGTCCTGACTGGCTGTGAGCCTGATAAGAACAATATCCATGAGACATGATGAAAGGTACAAAGGACAATGAGGATAAATCGTAAGATGGAATGCCAGTGATAGCTTGACGGTTAGGCTGTGAACCTCTCAAGTTCTGGTCCCTCCCGTTACCATGATTCCTGGTAGAAGATTCTCTAATGTGTCAGAATTAAGAATTATAGCATGTAATCATAAGAAAATGAGTAAGTATAAGGACCTGCTGCTGTTGGAGTGTCCAGCGTTGTTACGGTAATTATCATTACCGCCACGCCTATCCGTAGAAGAACGGTCGTGAGTATGACCGTTTCCCTTGGGCTGAGTAGGCTGTTACTGAGTAGCCGGCTGAGACCGGTCCCCAGTCTTCTGCCTGGAAGATACTGTTTAAAAGAAATGTAAATATTGACATGTGCTGAAAAGAATATGGTTTGATCACTACTGAATACAAATGTTTACCTCTTCTCGGGTCTCTCTGCTTCCCCGAACTCTTCTCTTTCCTGTAGCATCTCTAGCTTACGTGCTGCATCGGCCACTTGTGCCACCGTGTTGAATGTAGCACACACCAGGTTGTTTGCGACCGATGTACGAAGAGCCCACCGGAAATGGTGTGCTTGCTCTTCGGGAGTACCTACTGCTGCACCAAGAAAACCAGCTAAGCGAAGAAAGCGATGCATGAACTCGTTGCTATTCTCCCCAGCTCTCTGTCGGATTCCATGGTACTCTCTCTTCAGCTTGTCTTGCTCAGCCTTGGGAAAGAACTGTCCCATCACCAAATCCCTGAACTGAGCCCAAGTCAAACCAGCCACCCAATTATTACCTCCCTCAGACTGCTTTAGTGTCGTCCACCATGATAGCACATCACCTTCGAACCGGTAGCAGGCCAACCTCGACTTGAAGACGGGGTCACAGCCCATAGCATCGAAGATCTTCTCAATGTGAGCCAACCAGCTTTCAACTTCATTGGGGCTATCTGTTCTCTCAAAATCTCGAGGGCGTAGCTTATTAAATCTCTCCAGCCATGTGACCAATGTTGCTGGAGGAGGAGGAGGTATTGGGTGTTGCTGCTGATTGTTGGCAGCCTGCACCTCAGCCCTGATTTCGTTCCTCAACTGAGGAAGCATAGCTTGCATTGCAGCTTGGATTGCTGCATTGAGTTGTTCATGCTCGTGTGTGAGAACCATCTGACAGTATAACATAAAATACATGATTAAACTGATCAAAACATAAACTATATACATGAAAAAAATTTATACCAATAAATCATGAGAAAATTTTTATGCAAGAAAATTAATACATGAATGCATGATGAAGTTTTATGAAAACTTTTGTATGCGCGAGAGTGAACGCCTATGGTCAGTTCACTCAAAACAAAAGACAACAAAAGACATGGCGAGGGGACGCCAATGGGTCGGTCCCAAAGTTAAAAGTTTCGATAAAATCACATGCGACTAAATAGGGCCAGTCCTGTACCAACCATTATTTAGTCATAAACCTGCGACAATGACATATATATGTATGCATGAAAATGATGAATGCATGAAAACCGACTGTCAGTTCTAGGAAGACCATAGTGACTACCCACTAATCACAGGTCGTGTTTTGAGAGCCTACAGGTCGAAGCCTTGGCTCTGATTCCATAATTGTAACACCCCATTTTGGTAAATGGAATGTCACGCGTGATTATGGCGTGTCATCAAAGCATACAAGGACAAATGTATAAAACATCACATGACCATAAAGGAAATACCGGAAACAAACATCGGTACCCCAAAAGTAGAACTCATCACACAAAAACATAAGTACTGTAAACGAAAAGGACTAAACAATGTCCATGGAAATGAGTATCAAAGTATAATGAAATGCATAAAGTAATGAAGGCTAGGAAGCTTCCAATCCATATACACGTACGCTTAAAGTCTACGAGCGTCCTTGAGTATCTGCCGTTTTAGGAACATGAAAGGGAAAACGGCAGAGCATAACGCTCAGTGCATAGATATACATGTATAGCATGAATACTATAAGCATATAAGCATAAAGCAGCGGGAAAGACTAAGTCCTGGATAACCTGGTATATCTTTATAACACTGGTTTTATAGTTTGAAAAGCCTTATGTTTATCTTATAAAAATTGTTTAACATGTTTAACATTAGCCAATATAGGTCATGAAATATCAACGTGCATGAATACTTGGAGGGGTGACCTCGTGATGAAAATTATAAGGGCTGCCTCTAATTTATATATAAGTTTTGGGTAGGAGGGATCAGCTCCTTGTGAAGGATGCAAGGCACACACCACATTCACCTGAATAATCTGCTGAAAACATGTAACCTAGAATGCACCCATACGCCCCATACGATAATAATAATAATATGGCCAAAAGTTGAAGGGACGCCACGAGCTATCACTATGTCGTGGTCACTGGTGCCTCTGGTGTTATGGTTATGGTACCTCCATAACTAGGTGAAACTGGTCATGCATGTATATGGCTTTAGGTATCTAATTAAACATAAGCAATTCAAAAACATATAATACATATACTGGGGAAAACAGTTGGCTGCATACGGGAAATCCTAATAAGGAAGAATGTCCATATTGAAAGGACGGAGAATCTATACCTTGTGTCCAGTGAACGAAGAAGACGAACGAAAGAGAGTCCTACTTCGATATCACTAATGCTACATAAATAATATACGTGTATAAGTATATGATTACTGAGTACGTAACTGATTTTATATCATGTCTTAGGTTGTTTTATATGTTCATTTCATGTTTTACTGATTTAAGCTTTATACTGCGTTTATCATGTATTCTGTCTATTCTGATTAAGTATTACTTGTATTTCTTGTATTATTATACTTGTTGTGTAATAATAAGTAACTTTCTAAAAATAGCAGTTTTCCTAAAATAGAAAGTTTCCAAAAATAGAAAGTTTCCAAAAATAGATTTACTGCTTAAAATAGATAAGTTTCTAAAAATATAAAGTTTCCATAAAAAGATTAGCTGCCTTAATTAAATAGTTTTCTAAAAAATAGAAAGTTTCCATAAATAGATTAGCTGTCTTAATTAAATAAGTTTCTAAAAAATAGAAAGTTTCCATAAATAGAACTAAGCTGGATTATTAAGCTAATAATATAAGCTTAAGTTTTACTGATTAATATTCTAAGTCATGTGATTAATTAGTATAGTTTATTAATTATTTCCTGTGAATTAAATAAACTATAGGTTAAAGTATTTAATTAAATATAACATGATTTAATTAAATAAAAGGTAATGATACTAAGGTTAAAACATGTATTAATATTTATTATTAATATAACCTAAGTCATGTAAATTAATTAATTATAAGGCATGTTTAATAATTAATTAATTATATAGTCTAACTTAAATAATAAATACTTACGTTAAAATCCATGTATTATTAATAATAATAAATAACCTAAGTCATGTTGTAATTAAATTAATTAAGTAACATGTTAAATTAATTTAATTAACCTTGTAATTATTTAACGTGTAAAATACTTAACTTGCAAAATAACGCATGAACCGAACCTGTGTTTTAATCTAAACATGTCGTGAACCGGACCAGTTTAACCCATGAACCGGTCAACCAAACGCACCCTTAACAGTGGCAAAACCGGCTTGACCGGTTTCCACTGTTTTCGCAAAACAGCCACTGGCTGTGCCGGTGGTTTCCCCCTGGTCTCTCGGCTAAAGCCGCCGGCTGGGCAATGTTCCCACCGGCTAGCCGGTGTTCCCCCTGTTGTCGCGACTGTGGTTCCCCCTGCTTTCCATATATAGCCACCGGCTTAAGCCGGTGGTGGTTTCCTGTTTCTGCCGAGACCCAAACAATACCAAAGACACCCCGACGCATGTCGGGGTCCACTTGTTCTTGCGGTCGAGACTCGACAACACCACACCGAGACCTTGAGGTCTCAGTTGGTGCGAAACCAAGCAAGCCGAGACCATGGGGTCTCGGTTCCTTGCGTCGGCCGAAACAAACACCCCTAAAACCATGATTAATTTACCCCCATGATTAATTACATGATGATTAACTTGTTTTTATATAACCTATGATTTCATGTGTTTTAATTTAATAAAACATAACTGAAAAAGGGGTTAAATAATTTACCGAATACGTGAACAATGGAGAATGAAAAAACACAAACACTCTTGTAAGATTTGATCAGCAAAAATCAACCAACACATCCCTTTTGTGTGTTTGTACCCGGCGGCCAAGAGGAGAGAAAAAAAAGAGATTAAGGTTTTGATATTTTCTAATTTTTCTGTGATTATGAAAATATGATTTCCCTTCTTTCTTGTTTTAATAAAATTCAAACTGGGCTTGGCCCTCTTCCTTCCTTCTAGCCGTGGGTATGTGGGCCCCCAAGGGGAAACCCATTGTTTTCCTGTGTCTAAATATTATACGTGTTCTCGTGTCGTGTTTTACGTGATTTATTTAGTTATCGTTCGTCTCGTAATATATTTATTCGTAATCATAATAAATATACATAAATACATAATATTAAGCTCGTGATTATTTACGTTCATGATTTCATGTTCGTATGTTCGTGATTATAATTATTATTGAAATAATTATCGTGTCTTAATACGTATTAAATACTTATCGTGTTATAACATGTACGTAATACTTGTAAATCTTGATCGTGAAACGTAAACGTGCTATAAAAGGAAAGTTCTAATCATGTACGTACGATCATAAGGGTACTATTCATGGTAAAAGCATGCGTGTTTTACAACTCTTCCCCCCTAAAAAGAATAATTCGTCCTCGAATTATAGATAATGTAAACTGGAAAAGAAGAACATACCCGAATTCAAAATATGAAATGAGGGTAAGAAGCCCGGATAGGCTCCTCTGTTTCCCAAGTGGCTTCCCGCTCGGTATGATCCCTCCAAAGGTTTTTGACGAATGGAATCGTCTTCCTTCTCATGACTCGTTCTTGTCTGTCAAGAACTCTTTCGGGTTCTTCTATGAAAGTGAGATCTTCACGAATCTGTTCCAGTGGATACTGAACCATGTGAAGGGGATGATACTTGTACCCTTTGAGTAAGGACACATGGAAAACATCGTGAACTAGACAAAGCTGCAGAGGTAACGCTAAACGGTAAGATACTTCACCGACTCGTTCAATGACATCAAACGGTCCGATGAATCGAGGACTAAGCATCCCTTTGATTCCAAAACGTCTAACACCACGTGCCGGCGAAACCTTAAGTAAAACATGATCTCCTACATTAAAATGTAAGTCCCTATGATGCTTGTCTGCATAACTCTTCTGACGTGACCGTGCTTCTTGCAGTTTCTGCTTAGCTACTACGACCTTCTCGTTAGTCAACTCTATCATTTCTGGTCCTTCAGGTGTTCGCTCACCAACCTGATCCCAGCAGATTAGGGCGCGACACTTTTTGCCATACAACATCTCGAATGGAGCACACTTGATACTTGCGTGCCAACTGTTATTGTATGCAAACTCTACCAAACAGATGTAATCGTCCCAATCTCCCGTCCATTCCAATGCACATGACCTCAACATGTCTTCCAATAACTGAATTGTTCGCTCCGATTGCCCGTCTGTTTGAGGATAAAAAGTCGTGCTAAGCTTAAGTTTGTCCCCCAAGCTTTCTGCAGACTTCTCCAAAATCGCGAAGTGAAACGAGGATCTCTGTCTGAGACGATGCTGGATGGAGCACCATGAAGTCTCATGATCTCCCTCCTATAAGTATCGGCGAATTTACTGACCGAATCTTCCTTGCGGATCGGTAAGAAATGAGCTGATTTGGTAAGTAGATCAACGATGACCCAAATCGCATCGTGCTTCCTCTTTGTCTGCGTAAGACCGGTAACAAAATCCATGGTGATCTTGTCCCACTTCCACTCTGGGATACCTAACGGTTGAAGAAGACTGCCAGATCACTGATGCTCGATCTTAACCTGCTGACAGGTAAGACATTTGGCGACGTAAGTCGCAACATTCTATTTCATACCACTCCACCAAAAGTATTGCTTGATGTCATGGTACATCTTGGTCGAACCAGGATGAATAGAGAATGGGGAGCTATGAGCCTCAGCTAACAATGCTTCCCGGAGTTCTTGATCATCAAGAACACAAAGTCTCGTGCCCTGCCATAAGATACCATCTACGCCTACCCGAAATTCTGTCTGCTTCTCCAAATTCTGAATTATCGCCCAGATTTCACCATCATCTTTCTGAGCTTCCTTGATCCTAGAGAGTAACTCGGGTTCTACTCTAAGATTATCCCAGTAACTATGCTTTCCATGTACCATGATCTCTATGTCTAGTCGCTCCAAGTCTCTTATAATTTCCTCCTCAATTTTAATGCCGTTTATCATTCCGGACTTTCTGCTAAGTGCATCTGCCACTACGTTCGCCTTGTCGGGATGATACTGCAGATTAATGTCATAATTCTTCAACAACACTAACCATCTCCTCTGTCTAATGTTCAATTCACGTTGAGTGAAGATATACTTCAAGCTCTTGTGGTCCGTGAAAATGTCAAATGATTCTCCATACAAGTAGTGCCTCTATATCTTCAATGCAAACACGACTGCTGCAAGTTCTAAGTCATGCATAGGGTAATTTTCCTCATAAGGCTTAAGCTGTCGTGAAGCGTACGCGATCACTTTCCCATGTTGCATGAGAACACAGCCAAGTCCTTTCCCCGATGCATCATTGTAGATCTAAAATCCACCTGTACCAGATGGGAGAGTAAGAATCGGTGCAGATACTAACTTCTGCTTTAGGTCTTCAAAGCTCTTCTCTCTTTCTTCAGTCCAGACGAATTTCTCCCCTTCGCACCAGTTTGGTCAATGGTAGTGCTAAGCGGGAAAAGTTCTCCACGAACCTACGGTAGTAACCAGCTAAGCCTAGGAAACTGCGGACTTCAGTTGCTAATGTCGGTCTTGGCCACTTGGTAATAGCCTCAACCTTTGTTGGATCCATCGTGATTCCTTCTCCTGATACAATGTGACCTAAGAATGCCACCTTGTCTAACTAGAACTCACACTTGGAGAATTTAGCATACATCTGTTTCTGGCGAAGAATCTGTAGTATTGTACGAAGATGATCTTCATGTTCCTCCTTGGACTTTGAGAATATCAAGACGTCGTCAATGAAGACAATGACGAACTTGTCCAGACATTCATGGAAGATTTTGTTCATCAAATCCATGAACATTGCTGGAGCATTGGTAAGGTCAAATGGCATGACTAAAATTCGTAGTGGCCATAGCGTGTACGGAAAGCAGTCTTGGCGATGTCCTGCTCCTTAACCCGTAGCTGATGATAGCCCGACCTTATATCAATCTTGGAGAAATGTTTGGCCCCTTGGAGTTGGTCAAACAGATCGTCTATACGTGGTAGTGGATACCTATTCCTGATGGTAATCTTGTTGAGCTCGCAATAGTCTATGAAAATACGCATACTGCCATCCTTCTTCTTAAAGAATAAGACACGTGTGCGCCATGAAGATGTGCTCAGTCGAATAAAGCCTCTTTCCAGAAGTTCTTGCAATTGATCCTTCGGCTCCTTCAACTCTATGGGAGCCATGCGATAAGGAGCCTTGGAAATCGGCTCAGCTCCAGGGATGAGCTTGATGTTAAATTCTACTTCACGTGCTGGTGGTATGCCTGGAAGTTCTTTTGGAAATACATCAGGAAATTTGGACACTATCGGCTGATCCTGAATTGATGGAGATTCAGCATCCATGTCATGAACAGTAGCTAGATATCCCTCACAACCATGTGAAAGTAATGCACGTGCTTGCAGGGTTGATATGATTTGTACAGACCTTCCGGGTATGAACCCGTTGTGAATGTACTCAGGCGCATTAACATCACCGAAGATGACTCGATATGAATGGCAGTCTATGGTAGCATGATTCTTGGATAGCCAATCCATGCCCAAAATCATGTCAAAATCATTCATGTCAAGCGGAAGTGCGTCAACAGGACGAATCTTGTCATTAAACTCTAGGGGAAGGCTCTTGTACACATGGGTTATGCGTACAGAGTCTCTCAAATGCGTGGAAATATTCAGTATATTCTCTAGTGGCATGGGGAGTATCCTAACATTCTTGGCATAAGCAATAGAAATGACTGAGTGAGTAGCACCCGTGTCAAACAGAACACATGCAGCTTGACCATACATATACAAGATTCCAGTTATGGTACCTGTAGACTTGTTGGCCTGATCGCGAGATGTCGTGTACACGCGTCCACTAGTAGGAGGTGGCTTGGTATCAGCATGTCCCGATGTGCTCTCCATCTCTCCCTTGCGACAATCCTTCATGCGATGGCCAGGAAGACCACACTTGTAGCATGCGTTGCTGTCGCGGCGACACGGCCCTTGGTGCCTACGATGGTAGGTAGTGCAAAGAGGATGAATATATCCTCCAGCAGGTGTCCTGACTGGCTGTGAGCCTGATAAGGACAATATACATGAGACATGATGAAAGGTCCAAAGGACAATGTGGATAAATCGTAAGATGGAATACCAGTGATAGCTGGACGGTTAGGCTGTGAACCTCTCTGGTTCTGGTTCCTCCCGTTACCATGATTCCTGGTAGAAGATTTTCTAATGTGTCAGAATTATGAATTATAGCATGTAATCATAAGAAAATGAGTAAGTATAAGGACCTGCTGCTGTTGGAGTATCCAACGTTGTTACAGTAATTATCATTACCGCCACGCCTATCCGAAGTAGAACGGTCGTGAGTCTGACCGTTTCCCTTGGGCTGAGTAGGTTGTTGCTGAGTAGCCGGCTGAGACCGGTCCCCAGTCTTCTGCCTGGAAGATACAGTTTAAAAAAGATGTAAATATTGACATGTGCTTAAAAGAATATGGTTTGGTCACCGCTAAATACAAATGTTTACCTCTTCTCGGGTCTCTCCGCTTCCCCGAACTCTTCTCTTTCCTGCAGCATCTCCAGCTTACGTGCTGCATCGGCCACTTGTACCACCGTGTTGAATGTAGCACACACCAGGTTGTTTGCGACCGATGTACGAAGAGCCCACCGGAAATGGTGTGCTTGGTCTTCGGGAGTACCTGTTGCTGCACCAAGAAAACCAGCCAAGCGAAGAAAGCGTTGCATGAACTCGTTGCTATTCTCCCCAGCTCTCTGTCAGATTCCATGGTATTCTCTCTTCATCTTGTCTTACTCAGCCTTGGGAAAGAACTGTCCCATTACCAAATACCTGAACTGAGCCCAAATCAAACCAGCCACCCAATTATCACCTCCCTCAGACTGCTTCAGTGTCGTCCACCATGATAGCACATCACCTTCGAACCGGTAGCAGGCCAACCTCGACTTGAAGACGGGGTCACAGCCCATAGCATCGAAGATCTTCTCAATGTGAGCTAACCAGCTTTCAGCTTCACTGGGGCTATCTGTTCTCTCGAAAGCTCGAGGGCGTAGCTTATTGAATCTCTCCATCCATGTGACCAATGTTGCTGGAGGAGGAGGTACTGGGTGTTGTAGTTGATTGTTGGAAGCCTGCACCTCAGCCCTGATTTCGTTCCTCAGCTGAGGAAGCATAGCTTGCATTTTAGCTTGGATTGCAGCATTGAGTTGTTCCTGCTCGCGTGTGAGAACCATCTGACAGTATAACATAAAATACATGATTAAACTGATCAAAACATAAACTATATACATGAAAAAAATTTTAATCCAATAAATCATGAGAAAAATTTTATGCAAGAAAATTAATACATGAATGCATGATGCAGTTTTAAGAAAACTTTTGTATGCGCGAGAGTGAACGCCTATGGTCAGTTCACTCAAAATAAAAGACATGGCGAGGGGACGCCAATGGGTCGGTCCCAAAGTTAAAAGTTTCGATAAAGGCACATGCGACTAAATAGGGCCAGTCCTGTACCAACCATTACTTAGTCATAAACCTGCGACAATGACAAATATATGTATGCATGAAAATGATGAATGCATGAAAACCGACTGTCAGTTCTAGGAAGACCATAGTGACTACCCACTAATCACAGGTCGTGTTTTGAGAGCCTACAGGTCGAAGCCTTGGCTCTGATACCATAATTGTAACACCCCATTTTGGTAAATGGAATGTCACTCGTGATTATGGCGTGTCATCAAAGCATACAAGGACAAATGTATAAAACATCACATGACCATAAGGAAATACCGGAAACAACCATCGGTACCCCAAAAGTAGAACTCATCACACACAAACATAAGTACTGTAAATGAAAAGGACTAAACAATGTCCATGGAAATGAGTATCAAAGTATAATGAAATGCATAAAGTAATGAAGGCTAGGAAGCTTCCAATCCATATGTACGTACACTTAAAGTCTACGAGCATCCTTGAGTACCTGCCGTTTTAGGAACATGAAAGGCAAAACGGCTGAGCATAACGCTCAGTGCACGGATATACAAGTATAGCATGAATAATATAAGCATACAAGCATAAAGCAGCGGGAAAGACTAAGTCCTGGATAACCTGATATATCTTAGTAAAACTGGTTTTATAGTTTTAAAAGCATTATGTTTATCTTATAAAAACTGTTTAACATGTTTACCATTAGCCAATATAGGTCATGAAATATCAACGTGCATGAATACTTGGAGGGGTGACCTCGTCATGCAAATTAGAGGGGCTGCCTCAAATTTATATGTAAGTTTTGGGTAGGAGGGATCAGCTCCTTGTGAAGGATGCAAGGCACACACCACATTGAACTGAATAATCTGCTGAAAACATGTAACCTAGGATGCACCCATACTCCCCACATGATAATAATAATAATATGGCCAAAAGTTGAAGGGACGCCACGAGCTATCACTCCGTCGTGGTGGAGTCATAACACTGGTGCCTCCAGTGTTATGGTTATGGTACCTCTATAACTAGGTGAAACTAGTCATGCATGTATATGGCTTTAGGTATCTAATTAAACATAAGCAATTCAAAAACATATAAAACATATACTAGGAAAAACAGTTGGCTGCATACGGGAAATCCTAATAAGAAAGAATGTCCATACTGAAAGGATGTAGAATCCGTACCTTGTGTCCAGTGAACGAAGAAGACGAAAGGAAGAGAGTCCTACTTCGATATCACTAATGCTACATAAATAATATACGTGTATAAGTATCTTATTACTGAGTACGTAACTGATTTTTTATCATGTCTTAGCTTGTTTTATATGTTCATGTCATGTTTTATTGATTTAAGCTTTATACTGCGTTTATCATGTATTATGTATATTCTGATTAAGTATACTTGTATTTCTTGTATTATTATACTTGTTGTGTAATAATAAGTAACTTTCTAAAAATAGCAGTTTTCCTAAAATAGAAAGTTTCCAAAAATAGAAAGTTTCTCGAAAATAGAAAGTTTCCAAAAATAGATTTACTGCTTAAATAAGATAAGTTTCTAAAAATAGAAAGTTTCCATAAATAGATTAGCTGCCTTAATTAAATAAGTTTCTAAAAAATAGAAAGTTTCCATAAATATATTAGCTGCCTTAATTAAATAAGTTTCTAAAAAATAGAAAGTTTCCATAAATAGAACTAAGCTGGATTATTAAGCTAATAATATAAGCTTAAGTGTTTACTTATTAATATTCTAAGTCATGTGATTAATTAGTATAGTTTATTAATTATTTCATTTGAATTAAATAAACTATAGGTTAAAGTATTTAATTAAATATAACATGATTTAATTAAATAAAAGGTAATGATACATAGGTTAAAACATGTATTAATATTTATTATTAATATAACCTACGTCATGTAAATTAATTAATTATAAGGCATGTTTAATAATTAATTAATTATATAGTCTAACTTAAATAATAAATACTTAGGTTAAAATCCATGTATTATTAATAATAATAAATAACCTAAATCATGTTGTAATTAAATTAATTAAGTAACATGTTAAATTAATTTAATTAACCTTGTAATTATTTAACTTGTAAAATAATTAACTTGCAAAAATAACTCATGAACCAAACCCGTGTTGTAATCTAAACATGTCGTGAACCGGATCGGTTTAACCCATGAACCGGTCAACCAAATGCACCCTTAACAGTGGCAAAACTGGCTTGACCGGTTTTCACTGTTTTCGCAAAACAGCCACCGGCTTTGCCGGTGGTTTCCCCCTGGTCTCTCGGCTAAAGCCGCCGACTGGGCAAAGTTCCCACCGGCTAGCCGGTGTTCCCCCTGCTTTCCATATATATCCACCGGCTTAAGCCGGTGGTGGTTTCCTGTTTCTGCCGAGACCCAAACAACACCAAACACACCCCGACGCATGTCGGGGTACCCTTGTTCTTGTAGCCGAGACTCGACAACACCACACCGAGACCTTGAGGTCTCGGTTGGTGCGGAACCAAGCAAGCTGAGACCATGGGGTCTCGGTTCCTTGCGTCGGCCGAAACAAACACCCCTAAACTGATGATTAATTTACCCCCCCCCCCCCCATGATTAATTACATGATGATTAACTTGTTTTCATATAACCTATGATTTCATGTGTTTTAATTTAATAAAACATAAAAGAAAAAGGGGTTAAATAATTTACCAAATACGTGAAAAATTGAGAATGAAAAAAAACACGAACACTCTTGTAAGATTTGATCACCAAAAATCAACCAACACACCCCTTTTGTGTGTTTGTACCCGGCGGCCAAGAGGAGAGAAAAAAAGAGATTAGGGTTTTGATATTTTCTAATTTTTCTCTGATTATGAAAATATGATTTCCCTTTCTTGTTTTATTAAAATTCAAAGTGGGCTTGGCCCTCTTCCTTCCTTCTAGCCGTGGGTATGTGGGCCCCCAAGGGGAAACCCATTGTTTTCCAATGTCTAAATATTATACGTGTTCTCGTGTCGTGTTTTACGTGATTTATTTAGTTATCGTTCGTCTCGTAATATATTTATTCGTAATCATAATAAATATACGTAAATACTTAATATTAAGCTCGTGATTATTTACGTTCATGATTTCATGTTCGTATGTTCGTGATTATAATTATTATTGAAATAATTATCGTGTCTTAATACGTATTAAATACTTATCGCATTATAACATGTACGTAATACTTGTAAATCTTAATCTTGAAACGTCAACGTGCTATAAAAGGAAAGTTCTAATCATGTACGTACGATAATAAGGGTACTATTCATGGTAAAAGCATGCGGGTTTTACAAAAAGTATGTGCATATGCTTATACAGTTTTTAATCAGTTTATTAATGATATAGTGTTTATTTAAATAACTGCAGTGCAAGTATTAATAACATTCATTTAAACTTGTAAATAAATTTTCTGTTTAAGTAAAAATGTTTTACTTACAATTTTTGTATAAGTATACTTGTATTCATTTTATATATATATAGTTTATATAAATTTTATATCGTAAAATATAAATATTTTATTTAACTTAAAGTCCCCAAAAGTTTCCAACATTTACAAAATAATTATAAGTTACAAGTTTAAGAAATTATAGTTTTAGTCCTTATGGTTTAGGTTTTATTCAAGTTTTACTAAATAAAATAGAATAAGGGTTTAGGGCTTGTTTAAGTTTCGGATAAGTGCAAAACTAGTCCCTCCATGTTTTTATTAAAGTAAAACTTTCAGATTTTACACTTTTGGTACCTAGGGCTTGTAATACTTTCGGGTTAAGGCAAAAATAGTCCCTCTAGTTATAATTAGGTTTTATAACTTTCATTAAATGACAAAAACAATCCCTATGGCTTCTATATGTTTCGACTTATTACAAAAATGGTCCATAGGGTTATAAAATGACAAAACAACTTTAGGAAACTTACAAAAATGGTCCTTAGGGTTTAATATGTCACGAATCACATTTATTAAGCCCTAGACTTTTGGATATCTACAATATTAGTCCTTGTGCTTAATGGTTTATCAAAACAAGTTTCAAATGTCACGGTTTTAGTCCCTAAGTTTTATAAATTGTCATTTTTAGTCCAAAAGTTTTTACAAGTTATATTTTTGTTATAAAAACTTTATTTAAATATTTAAAATATGAAATGGGCTCATTAAATGGACCAAAGGAACTAATGGACTATCTAATGGGCCTAAACAAACTTTTAAGTCCACTAATATACTAAAATTAGTTAAGTGGGCTTTTAAAACATTAAATGGCACTAAACATAATTTTAACTCCACTAATATACTAAGATTAGTTAAATGGGCTTTCAAAACATTAAATGGGCCTAATGGGCCCTTGCATATACACGGCTATATGGTATGGGCCTATTGGTCCTATTTAAGTCTTGGGCTATTGTTCCATGGGCTTGATTAGTACATTAATACTACTTAGTCATTTCTCAAGGTATAAAATGTATGTATTTTTACAAGCTTAATATCGGTTCATAAAATTAAGTCATGATCTTTAATTAAAAGTAAAAACCCACGACAACATTTTATTGGGTGTTCCAAGTAAGATCTAAATTAGTTACAAGTTTGCATGTAAGTCATAAGCCCTAATATAAGCTCATAACTCATGGCTATAATTATTTATAGCATTTCAAGATAAAGTTTAAGCTTGTTTTACGTGTGCATGTAAGTATAAAGTCCCATAATGAGATCTAAGCTATATACAAGTTTAGATGTCAATCATAGGTCCACAAAGGACTATATAGCCCACGGCTATATTAATTCTTGGTATTCCAAGATGAGATTTAAGATTGTCTTATGTTTACAATTAATTTACAAAGTACAATAATAATATCTAGACTTATTACATGCTTACAAATTTCACATAAGTTCAATACGAACTTATATAGCCCACGGCTATATATGTATATATCCCAAGTGTTTCCATTATCATATATATTCTTATTACATGATTATATGTTAAGTTAAAGTCTATACATAAGATCTAGGTTTATCATAAGCTTGCATGTCCATTAATAATCCATCCCATGATGTTTATAGCCCACGGCTATAATTTAAATACATGAAATGTTTTTATGATTTTTAGTAGGTCATTATGCATAGATGATTACATGTTCCATTATGAAAATCTTTGTACACAAATTCTTGGTGTGTACAAAAATAAGCCGTGACCCTTAAGGCCATGGTTTTTCTTGTTTCTGAGTTTATACATGATTACACATAAGATTTATGTTTATAAGTTAACCAAAATCCCAAAAATAGGACTTATAGCTCACCGCTATAAATAAATTCCTAGAAGGGTTTTTATGATTTTTACCAAGTTTAAAATAGGTAAATAATCATAGGTTTCTTATCAAAAAGTTTTTAGGCATGTCTTATGATAGAAAGAAATTATGACGTGACCTATATGGTCATGGTTTTACCAAATCTTGATTTTTACACAAGTTTATGATTTGTGATTTTCAAGTGGATGATTATGCATGCAAGTAAATAAATGAAGAAAGTATAAATAAGTGATACCTTCTAGTTATAGTTACGAAGGAAAGATCAAAAGAACAATGGAGATGAGTGTTCTAATCTTGATGATGATGAAACCCTAAAAACAATCCAAGCCGTGACCTATATGGTTCAGCTAGGGTTTATATGGGTTGTTTATGAGGATCAAGTTAGTAAGGATCTTACCAAATGATTGATAGTAAAGAGAATGAAGACAAGGATCTTGAAGTTAATGTGTTTTGGATGGATTTGGGGTATTCAATCCGTATGTTTGAGAGAGATTTGTGAGAGAGATGGATCAAAGAGAATATTGCATGAAGTGTGTGTGTTGTTGGGGTGTGTGTTTCGGCTTAAAGGGGGAGAGAGAAAGGCATGATGTACCTTCGTAAGGGATATGTTGCCATGTGTTGGCTTTGCTAATAACTAAGTACCCCTTTCTCTTCCACCTTATGGTTTGTCGTGTAAGGTTAGCCAAAGGAAAGGAAATGGGCTTGGGCTTGCCAAGTGTAGCCCATGTTCTTGTATGAATTGATTAGATGGGCTAAGTATAGATGGCCCAAGTTTTGTATCCCAAGCTTGTACATATACATGGCTAGGATATTTAAAGGCACAAGTATGTACACTTTATAGTGATCATGAATGTTAGAGTAAGTCCCAAGTATAGGAAGGTTGTTTTCATGGAGTTCAAAGGTTACTCATAATAGGTATGTAAGTATATATACATATACACATAATGTCAAGCTCACACATTTATAGAAATATAATACATGACAAAATGTTCTAGCACTAGTGGGTACAAATTTATTAACATTTTATCATGGTAAAATCATGGATTTTACAGCACCACCCCGTTATTTTAGCTTTGTCCTCAAAGCTACTAAAAGCGTTGTTAGCGGTTAAGTGAATAGATGTCATAGATCTAAAAGTTCGCCTCAGACATGCTTAGAAACGAATGGTGAAAACAATGCAAAGAAATCTTTATCTGGATCACACTATGCATCCGATTAGGCAGTATTTGGATGCTGCTATCATTACAGATGGACAGAAAGCAATGCAAAGAGATCTTTATCTGGATCATACTATGCATCCGATTGAGCAGTATTTGGAATGCTGCTCTTACGAATGGATAGAGAAGCAATGCAAAGATATCTTTATCCGGATCGTACTAAGCATCCGATTGAGCAGTATTTGGAATGCTGCTCTTACGAATGGATAGAGAAGCAATGCAAAGAGCATCTTTATCCGGATCGTACTATGCATCCGATTGAGCAGTATTTAGAATGCTGCTCTTACGAATGGATAGAGAAGCAATGCAAAGAGATCTTTATCCGGATCACACTATGTATCCGATTGAGCAGTATTTGGAATGCTGCTCTTAAGAATGGATAGAGAAGGAATGCAAAGAGATCTTTATCCGGATCGTACTATGCATCCGATTAAGCAGTATTTGGAACGCTGCTCTTACGAATGGATAGAGAAGCAATGCAAAGAGATCTTTATCCGAAGTGTACTATGCATCCGATTTAGCAGTATTTGGAATGCTCCTCTTACGAATGGATAGAGAAGCAATGCAAAGAGATCTTTATCCGGATCGCACTATGCATCCGATTGAGCAGTATTTAGAATGCTGCTCTTACGAATGGATAGAGAAGCAATGCAAAGAGATCTTTATCCAGATCGCACTATGCATCCGATTGAGCAGTATTTGGAATGCCGCTCTTACAAATGGATAGAGAAGCAATGCAAAGAGATCTTTATCCGGATCACACTATGCATCCGATTGAGCAGTATGTGGAATGCTGCTCTTATTATGGATGGACTTACGAGGTCTTTTTCAACGGGGTCATGGTCACATCCTTCCAAAAGCTGGGAAAAGACCAATGGTGTTGTGGCGTTGGTTAGGAGGGCAAATCCACTGCAAATGGTTTTTGCTATGAGGAGGACACGCCAACATGTTTTATATGCTGGGAAAGCTGGGAAAGCTGGGGATGCACAATTCCTTTATCCTTCTCAATGGTGAAAGATATGTTATATCTCCACACCCGATGGTGAAAATTGTAGGTTGAAAGTAATAATAAAAAAGAATTTAACTAGTACCGCTCTTGTGTCAACAACTATACGCGGAAGACTTTCTTATATACTTCAAGCCTGTGGGATGCAAACATTAGTCGATGGCACTAAACTTCTACCCAGCGGAATGGTTAAGATTTTTTTTGTTCATGGTGATTGGGTAGAAAGTTTCAATGAATCTGCTTCATTTGTGGCTGGGCTGGGCGCAAGAGGCGTAGAAAAAGAAGTACCTCAAATGGTGGAAATAAAATAAGATACCAAGAATAAAGAAGTGTGCATCTTGTGGGATGCTGAAAAGGGCCGTGCATCCACCGTTAGTGGTTTAAAATTTGCACAAATTTTTGACTTCTAAAGGAAGGAAGTCATTCATTTCAAGGCTTGTTGGATGATGGTATTGTCAAACTAATTGGACCCGAGAAAAAGAAAAAGAAGAGGATTGCCCAAAAGCATGGGGCATCCAATATCTCTCTGTAGGGGATGTCAAATGCAACCCTACAAAATACACCCATTGTGAGTTGGACATGTCTTTTAGGTTTAGGTTTGCCTAAGATGACAAACATAACCCTACATAATACACCCATTGTGAGTTGGACATGTATTTTAGGTTTAGGTTTGCCTAAGATGACAAACATAACCCTACAAAATACAACCATTGTAAGTTGGACATGTCTCTTAGGTTTAAGGTTGCCTACCTCATCACTTTGGGAAAAGCGGGCTAGGAAGATGGGGCATCCTTTTACCAAATATTTCTGGACTTTGGTGCAGGATATGACACTAAGCCTGGTGCTGATTATGTTCGGGTTACCATCCCCTCGTATAATCAAGGTTTCATTTCCCCATGGTATACGAACCAGTTTTTCATCACACACGATAACTGCACGATATTTTGCTAACCAATCCATGCCAACAATGACATCGAAGCTACCAAGGTTTACCAGGATCAGATCGATGTTGAAAGGGTGATTGGAAAGATTTAAGGTACAACCTCGAATGATGGCATCAGCCTTCACAATTTTTCTGTCGACTAATTCTACTGTGTAATGGGGGTCTAAAACTGATGGGGTGACTTCCAGTACATTTCTAAATTCAGTCGATATAAAACTTCGGTCTGCTCTGGTATCAAATAAAATGGTTGCATAACGATGGTTTAATAGAAACGTACTGGTAATGATGTTGGAATCCGGGTTGGCTTTTGCATTGCCCACCATGTACACTCGTAATGAGGTTCCCTTGTCGTCCTTTTTCTGGTTGGCCAACTTGGGACAATCTGGTCTCACATGTCCAGGGGCTCCACATTCGTAACACACTACTGTTCTCCTCAGACCACTATTGCCTCCCCCTATGGGGTTTCGGTTTCCTGTTGTCCGCTCCCGCGAGCATTGATTCCGCCTTTGCTGCTGTTCCCAGGGTTGCTGTTGGGTCGAACCGGGGTAACAACATTGGCTTGACATTCACGAGCAAAATGTCCTTGTTGACCACACTTGTAGCATCCATGACACTGACCTCCAACAATATGGTGATAGTTGCACTTTGGACACTTAGTCTTGGAGCTTGTGTAGTTCCTGGTGCTGTCTGTGGGAGTGGTACCATGAACTTGCCCAAAGTCCTTTCTTTTGGGAGGCTGCTGATGCTGGCTACGGGAGCTTTCATCCGACTTTCTCTTGTTCTCCGTTTGCCTTTCCGACAGGTTACGGGCTCGTTTGTTGATCAGTTCGGTTGCAAACTCCATAACATATTTGACAGTAGTGGGTCGTGATGCAAGCACGCTGTCAGGAATAGCGTCAGGGAGTCCACTGACATACTTCTCAATCTTTTCTTCCTTTTGAGGAAATCTTTGGTTATACCAAATGATGTCATTGTTCTTGCACTTAAGATCCCACAGTTCAATCTCCAATTTCTTCATTTCGCCTCTTGGGCAGTACTTTTCAGTCATTCTCTCCTTAAGGTTGGCCCAGGTGAGAGTATAAGCAGCATCGTGCCCAAGGGTAGCACCAACATAGTTCCACCAGGTAAGGGCACTCTCAAGTAGTGTGCAGGTGGCGAATTTGACTTTGTTCTCATCAGCACAGTCACTGATGCGAAATACAGTCTCCAACCGTTCAAACCATTGCATTAGTTCCACAACTCCTTCCTTTCCTCGGTAGTATGAGGGTTTGCATTTCAGGAAGTCAGGGTAAGAGCAACCCCTGTTGGCGTTGTTTCTGCGTACATTGAGGTTTTGACCATTGTTCATATTTCGGTCAACTTCTCTGGCTGCCATGGCTGCTGTGATGCCCTTATTTATCATTTCCCTGAGTTGGGTAGCAGTGACATTTTGAGTAGCTTCGGTATGGTCGGTATTTGTGGAATTTGAGGTTGTCGCATCATTGGGATTCGATCGAGTAATCACCATTTGTCTATAATCATACACAAAATGAGATCATTAGTGTCACACCCCAACATGGCAGAATATGGGGCGCGACGCATGGATATCATCACAACAATAGCTTGTCCACAGAGAGAACTATATGAATTAGAAATGTCATAAAAGGTGACACAAATGTCATGAAAATATCTCATCAATGCAGGAGTCTAGGTAAGTAGGTAACAATCCTACCTCTTACCCAAGACAAACAAATAACACAAACAAATCAACATATAGGTTCATAGTATCACTTATTGAAACAAACAGAAAAATAAAATAAGAAGGAACGGGGATCTCCTTCTAAATCATTCCTACGCGACTCCAATCCTAGCCACATATGTTCTCACGCTTAACCACTTTATCATCTGAAAGAGACACTAAAACACGTCAACATAATGTTGGTGAGAGTCATAGGTTTAGACTCCAACCGAAAATAGATTATAATAAGCTGTGAACAACCATAAACCACTAAACATATGGACAATGTGCTACAAGTATGCATTAACAACTAACATTCAAGATCAATCATTCCAAACCAAATCTAAGGCTCCCAGCCTTACCAAACACCATGGTACCATAGGCGCCCATACACCTATGTACCAATCCCAAGGCCCCGCCTTGTCACTATCCATTGGTCCCATAGATGCTCACACATCTATGAACCTCCCCAAGGCCCCGCCTTGTTAATATCCCCTTGGTACCAAGTCAAAACATAACAATCATGAATCAACTAGTAGTTAATCACATAAGTATGCACAAGTCCATCACCAAACACAAAACATTCACAACATAATTTATAAAAAAACAAGACATTGTATCTTCCATCCCATCTGGAAGTTAAAATCATTAGTAGACATGGGACTATGAAACTCACCTGATAGCACAGCAAGCTAGCACTCCTGCAAACCTATAAAATCATACACAACACATTTAGCTCAGGTCCTAACACCCAAGTTAAGTAACAACCACGGAGATGAATCTAATCCCCCAATTCTCACTATCTAGTTCTCCCACTACAAGCTATTCTATACGTAAAAATTCAGTTTTTCCCGGTACAGTTACTAGTCATTAAACGACCACATGAAGTGAACTTAACACCACACTTGGATTCTAACCTACTGGAGTTATGTTGTTATATGATATAAGAACTCCAAAACCAATTTTACTTTCTACTTACATGCTTAACCCTTTCGTTTAGTCTCTACACCAAAAGTCGTTTTCATAAAGCTGATTTTCTGTACATGCTAAATATTTGACACCAAAAGCCCGACCTAAACACCATAACTTTTATTGAAAACCTCAAGTCCTTTTATATACATTATAAAGAGTTCCCAAATCAAAAGTCTTTGGCTATCTCATCCGTTTGGTTAGGTTTTAACTCAAATTCCCGATATCCAAATTTACTCCTGAACAGCGCACTGTTTTTGTAAAAATTGTTTGACGACCTTCCCTAACTCCATTTTCGACCAACCTTACATTTTCGAAAAGTAGACTCTCTAAAATTAATTTTAAAAAAAAGAAACTCGACCAAAGGTGCTACCTACTGTCCGGAACAGTCGACACAAAACAGCCCTAAAAATCATACTGTTTTACGCCTTTATGCACTAACCTTCTAAACATCATTAATTACCCCTAAATTATTAAAAAGAACCATAAAATCATTAATAGATCTTAATTAGTATATTTTTCCAGAAAATTAACAAAACCTTAATCATCTCAATGATGGTTAATTAACATTCCAGTTATGATTAATTAATAAAAACATGAATTAAGTTATGGTTTTAATTGATTACTTACCTTGAATCAAGAAAAATTTATGAAACCCTAAGAACCCTTAAGATGATCGACGTGAATTTTGTCTCAAGGGATTTTATGAGATTTGCTTTTAGTTAAAATCCTTATATAGATTAGTTAAACAAATCCTAGCCCAATACAAAAAGCCTAGTTACCAAAATTAGTTTTCTTTCTTTTTTTTTCCTTTCTTTGCGTCACATAAACGACCAAAACACCCAAAATTTCGTTTTTTATTATTTTTTTTATTAAATTCGTTTTTAATAATTAATTTCCTTAATTATATTTTTTTATTAATACCTTAATTAAATAATTACACCTAAACCTATTAACTAGTCAATTTTACGCGGTTACCGTAAAATACGTAAAATATACAGTTTTATGAAAATTCTTAAAATATGAAATAAACTTTATAACTAAGCCCTAAATGATTTAAAACGATCCCGTAAATTATTCCCGTGACTAAATACCTCATCCGAGACTGATAGGTGTGTAAACACCCATCCTTTTTACCACTTAATTACAATAATAACCAGGCCAAAACGTGTATTTTATGTCTTTTATGTCGGAATTATGCGTGGTTTGTGTTTTTGTTGTGATTTAGGACGAAAAGGTGAAAAGTGGAGAAAACACGGGCATTCACGGGCTTTTATTGAAGAAAAAGATGAAAGACGAAGTCAAGAAGTCAAGAGTGCAAAAAGAACGGAAGTCCAAGACCAACTCTGAAGATTTATCGAAGAAAAAGTCAAAAGACGGAAGTTTACTAAAAGCCGAAGAACTCAAGTCTTATTTATTGAAGAATTAAAAGACGAGTCCAAAGAAATCCTGAGCCAAAAGTCATTAAAGTCCAAGATTTGAGAAGATTAAAAGGCTTAAGGACTAATGGTGCAATTAACAAAAGATTAAGAAGAGAAGGACCTAAACTTGCAATTAAGAAGAAATGAAGGAGGGGAGGAAGCTTCCTAAGCACTCCTTAATCCTCCCCTATATATAGTCATTAGGATAATCACTTTCATTTTTGTTGGCTAATAGTGACAATTAGTTCTTCCACTTTTAATTACCTTGTCATTTAATTACTTGTCAAATTTAAATACTTGTCTTGCACCTTAATTACCATTTAATTTCAAGTAAGTGTTCTTTTAATTCTTGTTAATCTTTATCTTTATTGTTTGATCTCATTCTACCTTTCTTTAATCTTTAATTTTTATGTTTATGTTCATGTTCATGTTCTTATTTTGATCAAAGTGGGTTTTGATTATTTTGGTTAGTTTTGTTAGTTTTGTTGTTTTGGATTGATTGTTTATGATTAATAGTTGTTTATTTGTTAGTTTGATTTAATCTTGTGGTTGATTTTGTTAAGTTTTTGGTTAGATTCGTGTTATCGTGTTTCCTTGTTTTTCGGTTTGTTGCTGTTACTGATCTTTTCCCAGGTAAGTTCCGGATCGAGACAAAGTATTCGGATCAACACCTTTATTCGGAAAAAAAAAAGTTCCGAATCAAGGCTTGTTCGGTCGGAACTTTTCCGAACCAGTGAGTTCCGAACCAAAAAAGTTCCGAACCAGGGAGTTTAATTCGGAAGTTTTCAATATTCTGGATCACACTTTCATTCGGAACATTCTAAGTTCCGAACCAGCAAGTTCCGAATCAGAAGGTTCCGAACCAAGGCTTCCGAATCAGAAGTTCCGAATCAAGGATTTGGCTTAGGAAGTTCCGAACCAGGGAGTTTAATTCGGAAGATTTCAATATTCTGGATCACACTTTCATTCGGAACATTCTATGTTCCGAACCAGCAAGTTCCGAATCAGAAGGTTCCGAACCAAGGCTTCCGAATCAGAAGTTCCGAATCAAGGATTTGGCTTAGGAAGTTCCGAACCAGAAAGTTCCGAACCAAGGCTTCCGAATCAAGAAGTTCCGAACCAGAAAATTCCGAACCAAGGCTTCCGAATCAAGAAGTTCCGAACCAAGGATTTGGCTTAGGAAGTTCCAAACCAATTGAGTTCCGAACCAAGGGTTTCGAATCAGCAAAAGTTCCGAACGAAGGATTTATTCCGGATAAGTTACATATTCCAAATAGAGAATTTGTTCCGGATCAAGGATTTTGGTAAATATTCCGAGTGAAGGAGAGTCATTCCGAATGAAGGTGACATTCCGGATGAGTGATTATTCTGAACGAAGGATTATTACGAATGAGCTGTATTCAGGTTCTTTTTAGTTTTTGTCTTTGATTTTTAATTTCAAGCTTTATTTTTCCCGCCTTTTCCTTAGTCGCACTTTAAGTTCATTTTTCCTTAGATTTATTTTAGCCTTGCTTTAGCTTTAAGTTTTAGTTGCGTTTTAAGTTTGCCTTAGATAGATTTAAGTTTGCGTCATTTACTTTAGTGCCTTTTAATTTCTCGTCACGCTTTTAAATGCTCGCCATTTATTTTAAATTAGACTTAGATTTAAATTACCTGCCTTTTATTTAAAGTTTTGCACATTTTATTTAAAAACAACCAAAAATATGTGTTTCACCAAAAACAATAGAGTCATACTTTAAGCCGGAAATCAATTCGTTAAGATACCGAGAGCACGAACTTTAATTTTTATACGGAGTGTCAAAAGCCTTGTATCAAATGGCGCCGCTGCCGGCTCTTTTCGTAAAGATTAACGGTTTTCTGTGAGAGACGCGTTGTTTTTGGGATCCGTTCACTTTTGAGCGTTATTTTTCTTGCTTAAAAATCTTCAACAAACCATAAAAATTAAAAATTGTTAAAAATCCATAAAAATTAAAAATTTGAAAAATCCGAAAAGATTTTATCTTTATTGTGTATATATATTCTCTTTGTGTTTGGTATTGTTTTCTTTTGTCTTTGTAGGTGTATGCGTACTAGATCTTCTAATTATCAAGAGCCCGAGACTCGAGAAGATATAAGTATGGCAGGTGTGAACAACAACAATAATCCACCGCACCTCAACAACAACAACAATGCTCATCCATAGCCCGATCTTCGGACAATGGAAGAGCTTTGTCAACCTACCATGTTTGGACGAGGAGGACCGATTGCGCCGATGCAAATTACGGCTCCGGAGTTTTCGTTGAAGCACCACATGATTCAGCAAGTGCAAACTAACCCATTCCGTGGATTGCCTGATGATGATGCCAACAAACACCTCGACAAGTTCATTACAATCACCCAAAGCATGAAGTTGCCTGGTGCCACAATGGATGTTCTACGCCTTCAACTCTTTCCACATACTTTATCACACCACGCCGAGAAATGGTTTGATCGTCTCCCAAAGAATTCTATTCATACTTGGGATGACATGACTCAACGCTTTTTGTCGCGCTACTTTCCACCATCCATGGTCACGAGCCTTCGTAATCAAATCAGCGGTTTCATGCAAGAACCCGATGAATCTCTTTTTGATGCTTGGGAAAGATATAATGTCTTGATTGATCGTTGTCCAAACCACAACATGCTTCCCGTAACTTTAATTGATACTTTCTACAACGGTTTGCCTTTTCGAGATCGTGATACGATTAATGTAGCCGCCGGTGGCACATTCATGAAAAGGAGACCCGAGGAGTGTAGAGAGCTTATTGAAAACATGACTACTCACCACAAAAACTGGGATTCCTCCGCTTCTTCAAGGAACAACCCGAGAGTCAATGTTTCCTCTACTTCAGCAAACCCCGACATGACCAAATTCACCCGCATGATGACCGAAATGAACAAAAGTATCTTGCTTCTCGCTACAAACCAACAACAACAAGTTAAAGCGGTTCACCTTCTTGTGAAACATGCGGCGGTCCTCACTCATACACTGATTGTCCTTCTACACAAGGAAATCCGGAAAACGTGTATGCATATTATGGTAATTATTCACCGGAAAATTACCAAGCTCGACCTCAAGGGGATAGAAACTTGCTGAGTTACCGATCTAATAATTACCTTTCACCCGGTTTGTCTCCTCAAAACCAAAACCCTACCAACAACTAAAATAGAAGCATTCAAATCCCACCAAGAGCTTCTAATCCTTATCACCCACCCGCTTAACAAACCCCACCCATTAACCCCGATGTTGAAGCCATAATGAGAACCCAAGGTGAGCAAATCAAGAATCTGTAGAGCCAAATTATTAATTTGAAAGGAGATATCACCAAGCAAGGAAATGACATTCGATCCGAGCTTCGAGATAATATTCAATCCTCCTTCAGCACTCAAACGAATGATTTGAAGAATATGCTTGCTAGTTTCTTGCCTACAACTCAACCTTCTACTTCGAGTTCTCTACCTTCAAACACCGTCACCAATCCGCGAGCAAATGTGAGTGCTATTACTACCCGTAGTGGAGTTACCATCGTAGGACCACCTATTCCACCCCCATCATCTACACCTCCTCCACCTCCATGTATCCCTACTCCTCCTACACCTAGTATTAGTGCACCATTACCGTCTCCGCCTCGTCATGACGATGTTCCCAAGAAGAACCCTTCAACATCTCAACCTTTACCTAGACCTTCACCTTCACCACCCAAACCCAATATCCCTTATCCTTCACGGCTAGGCAAGACCAAAATGCTAACCAATGATTACTGTCAAGTGTCGAGCTATGTGAAGATGCTCTCCCAAATGAACATCAACATTAGCCTTGTTGAAGCACTTGTCCACATGCCGAAATTTGTGAAAGCATTCAAGGAATTGCTTAACAAGAAAGAGAAGTTGATTGAGCTCACCAACACACGCTTAAATGAAAACTGTTCTGCAGTTATTCTTAAAGAACTTCCGGAAAAACTTAGAAATCCCGGTCGTTTTGTGTTGCCTTGCATCTTTAACAAAACCGAAGAATTTACTGCCCTTGCTGATCTCGGGGCCAGTATTAATCTTATGCCTTTAAGTGTTTGGAAAACACTATCATTACCCGACCTTACTCCAACAAAGATGACTCTTGAACTTGCAAATCGCACTCTCGCTTACCCCGTTGGTATAGCCGAAGACGTGTTCATCAAAGTTGGCACATTTACTTTCCCGGTCGATTTCGTTGTTGTTGATTATGAAATGGACCCTCGTATTCCTTTAATACTTGGTCGGCCATTCTTGAGAACCGGACGAGATCTAGTTGATGTTGCCGAAGGTGAGTTAATCTTAAGAGTCGGGAATGATTCACAAGTGTTCAAAATGGGGAAGCTTACAAGCAAATCCTTTGTACGAGAATCTGCGAATATGATTAATGTGCTTAATGATTTTGTCGTCTACAACAATCCTCTATTCGAGTCTTGCAATGATAATCCACTTTTTCAAGATGATGTGGATGATTCTCTCTCCAATTTGGAACCTTCTCCCATTTATGATTCTCCATCGATCTTTGATGCTTATGATGATGATTCTAGCTCAGATTCGGATGATTTTGATGATTGTACTTCTGAGTATCCGACCTGCCCACTTATGATGATTTTGATGAGGCCGATACTCTTTCGAGCGATTCTTCACATGATGAAGATCCTCCGCCATCACTCGATCCTACTTTGGACGATTACTCATTTGAGGAAGACTTTTCTACTTTTCTCCATACTTACTTCCCTCATGAGAGTGATGCTCCTCCTTTGGACTTTGGAGATTATCGTCTTGATCCTACTTTGGATTTGAAGAAAATTCTTTCAAAGGAGAAGCAACCAGTCGACACCAACATCCGCAGCACATATGATTTAACACCTCTTTGTCCACCTTCTGAGGACGAGGTTGTGCATCTTCTTCGCGAATCATCTTCACATTCTGCTGAGCCTGAGTGCTATTTTCCCTTAAAGGAAAAGGTGTTCGACCCCGGTATAGATATTATTCAGCCATCTCAGTATACACCTGATGAAATAAAAGGAAATATCTTTGGAAATTTTGAAGACATGCTTGCACCACTTCACCCTTGCTTCCACCGTGCTCCACTTTGCTTAAGGGAACCTTGCCTCTTCTTCTTTGGCTTTCCTTGTTCGCCTTAAGCTTGTGCTATATGATGGATGAAAACTATGTCTTTGATCCTGGTGGATATATTTCATGCTTCTTCCTATGATAATCAAGGTCGAGTCAGGCTCACGACTCGGTTAACAAAAACCAAGCGCTTCTTGGGAGGCAACCCATGTATCTATCTTGTAGCTTTTTTTATCCTAAGTGTAGGGGAGACCCATTGGTGTTTGTTATTTCCTCTCTTCTACTATTCAGGGATTCGAGCGCTCAATGATCCACTCTTGATGATTCTTGACGACCCGTGATTCCGTGTTCCATTTTCCCGGTTCTATCCTAAACTCTTTTCGATTCACTATTTTATATTTTCTCAATATTAAAATAGGAATCTCTTTAGTTGTCTCTTCCTTAACGAGATTTAAACAAAGTGCACAATGTCCTAAGTGTAGGGGAGTTTACTCCCACATGCCTAAACATTGAGGACAATGTTTATGTTAAGTGTAGGGGGGACTTCTATCGAAGTTAAGTGGCCTTTTCCTTGTATTTGTCCTCATTTTAACCGGAAAATCAATTTTTTCGACATTTTTCAAAATTTTTGATCTATTTTGGCCTATTAGTTTTTTCCCTTTGTATAGTTATTTTCTTTCTTTGCTAGAATAAATGTTTAATAAAGTGGTTTTAATTTTCAAAGGTTGTGAATCTTTTGACTCAACCCGAGTTTACTTATCTAAGTTTACTCTAGCTAGTATCCTTAACGTGTTTAAGTCAAGTTTTGCTAGGCTTTTATATAGGGAGCTATAAAACGCGAAAGTCTTAACTCTGACGGGTTAAGAACAAGAACTTTTCGCAAGTTCCTATAATTGATCCTAGAGACTCGTTTATCAAGGGAACTTTAAAATGCGATTTCTAAACTTGAAAAAGTCTAAGAATTTGCAAGATCCTATAGGCGACTCGAAAACCCAAAACTTTGATTTAATAGGCTAAGCATCCACGAGTCTCATTCCTTGAGATTTTAAACTGTGGAGAACGAGAGATGATAGAGCCAATTATAAGTTTGGTATTCTTTCGTGAATTTATGTGAGTTAATTATGAGCCTATTCTCCCATCGCTTGCTAATAAATTTATCTGCAATAAATAAGGTTGTACGATTTGAAAAGTTACTTAGCTTCTAGCCCAAGATCGTTTAAAAGTTGCTCGGTATGGATTAGAGTTCATAGCCAAGGCATAACTTATTGAAGCGGGATGCGAAGATTGGCGAGTCCAAAAAGGTCTTAACAAGACATGAGGGCTATATTTTGTTGCTAAAGATCCAAGTGATGTGAAGAATCATTTATCGAAAATCAATATGAAGGATCGAGACACACGACGAAAAGCAAAAAACTCCCCAAAAGTCATGGAGAAGTCTATCCGAAAAGACCCTAGCAAGGTATGAGGATAAATAAAGCCAAGTCCAAAAAGGAGGCGGATCATTGTATATCAAAGTCCAAAGTAAAGATTGGAGAAAAATGAAGAAGTCGTGGTCCATTTATGAAGAATCTCTCAAAACTTCAAGTGAAGAAATTTCTATATGAAGAGAAGACCATAATTTCATGAACGTCTCTCAAGGTTTGAAGTATGAAGTCGCTGCCAAATATCGGTCCGAGAAAGGTCTCAAATCGCGAAGCGAGTTATGCCAAGATATGAACTTTATGAGGTCACGAGAAGCAGTTTTAAAAGATTTTGTCCTTTAGCTAACTATTGATTAAATCGTTCACTTTATTTTCGGACTAAATAACTATCGAAATAAGTCAACAATGCATCCTCGTGATCATTCAAGACAAAAATAAAATATAAGAGATACCCCTAGGAATAAGGGAGTCTAAGTGAGTAATTGGCCACATGAGTTCGTGTTAGTTTGCTAACTTATAATAACAATGATCTCGTTTTTAAGCTTGGTTTGAAGAAAGTGAAAATTTGAGGATGATGATTATTCATGACATTTTCAAAACCCGAAGGTATGCTTTTGATTTCTTTACTTTGAATGTTTAAAGTTTTCTATCTCTTTAATAAAGGCCAAGGTGGATTGATTATGATGAAAAATGTAAACGTGCTTTGCAACTAATGCATTGCATGAGGACATTGCAATGGTCAAGTGTAGGGGATTTGATAGGTGTGTAAACACCCATCCTTTTTACCACTTAATTACAATAATAACCAGGCCAAAACGTGTATTTTATGTCTTTTATGTCAGAATTATGCGTGGTTTGTGTTTTTGTTGTGATTTAGGACGAAAAGGTGAAAAGTGGAGAAAACACGGGTATTCACGGGCTTTTATTAAAGAAAAAGACGAAAGACTAAGTCAAGAAGTCAAGAGTGCAAAAAGAACGGAAGTCCAAGACCAATTCTGAAGATTTATCGAAGAAAAAGTCAAAAGACGGAAGTTTACTAAAAGCCGAAGAACTCAAGTCTTATTTATTGAAGAATTAAAAGACGAGTCCAAAGAAATCCCGAGCCAAAAGTCATTAAAGTCCAAGATTTGAGAAGATTAAAAGGCTTAAGGACTAATGGTGCAATTAACAAAAGATTAAGAAGAGAAGGACCTAAACTTGCAATTAAGAAGAAATGAAGGAGGGGAGGAAGCTTCCTAAGCACTCCTTAATCCTCCACTATATATAGTCATTAGGATAATCACTTTCATTTTTGTTGGCTAATAGTGACAATTAGTTCTTCCACTTTTCATTACCTTGTCATTTAATTACTTGTCAAATTTAAATACTTGTCTTGCACCTTAATTACCATTTAATTTCAAGTAAGTGTTCTTTTAATTCTTGTTAATCTTTATCTTTATTGTTTGATCTCATTCTACCTTTCTTTAATCTTTAATTTTTATGTTTATGTTCATGTTCATGTTCTTATTTTGATCAAAGTGGGTTTTGATTATTTTGGTTAGTTTTGTTAGTTTTGTTGTTTTGGATTGATTGTTTATGATTAATAGTTGTTTATTTGTTAGTTTGATTTAATCTTGTGGTTGATTTTGTTAAGTTTTGGTTAGATTTGTGCTATCGTGTTTCCTTGTTCTTCGGTTTGTTGCTGTTACTGATCTTTTCCCAGGTAAGTTCCGGATCAAGACAAAGTATTCGGATCAACACCTTTATTCGGAACAAAAAAAGTTCCGAATCAAGGCTTGTTCGGTCGGAACTTTTCCGAACCAGTGAGTTCCGAACCAAGAAAGTTCCGAACCAGGGATTTTAATTCGGAAGATTTCAATATTCTGGATCACACTTTCATTCGGAACATTCTAAGTTCCGAACCAGCAAGTTCCGAATCAGAAGGTTCCGAACCAAGGCTTCCGAATCAGAAGTTCCGAATCAAGGATTTGGCTTAGGAAGTTCCGAACCAGAAAGTTCCGAACCGAGGCTTCCGAATCAAGAGGTTCCGAACCAGAAAGTTCTGAACCAAGGCTTCCGAATCAAGATGTTCCGAACCAAGGATTTGTCTTAGGAAGTTCCGAACCAATTGAGTTCCGAACCAAGGGTTTCGAATCAGCAAAAGTTCCGAACGAAGGATTTATTCCGGATAAGTGACATATTCCGAATAGAGAATTTGTTTCGGATCAAGGATTTTGGTAAATATTCCGAGTGAAGGAGAGTCATTCCGAACGAAGGTGACATTCCGGATGAGTGATTATTCTGAACGAAGTATTATTCCGAATGAGCTGTATTCAGGTTCTTTTTAGATTTTGTCTTTGATTTTTAATTTCAAGCTTTATTTTTCCCGCCTTTTCCTTAGTCGCACTTTAAGTTCATTTGGCCTTAGATTTATTTTAGCCTTGCCTTAGCTTTAAGTTTTAGTTGCGTTTTAAGTTTGCCTTAGATAGATTTAAGTTTGCGTCATTTACTTTAGTGCCTTTTAATTTCTCGTCACGCTTTTAAATACTCGCCATTTATTTTAAATTAGACTTAGATTTAAATTACCTTCCTTTTATTTAAAGTTTTGCACATTTTATTTAAAAAAACCAAAAATATTTGTTTTTACCAAAAACAATAGAGTCATACTTTAAGCCGGAAATCAATTCGTTAAGATACCGAGAACACGAACTTTAATTTTTATACGGGGTGTCAAAAGCCTTGTATCAGAGACCTCTAAACACTAAACCCTAAATCGTAAAAATACGATTTACTATAATACTTATACGTACACATAAAATCCTAAAATAGCGCCGCATTCTATCATAGTTACATCCAAGTGAACAAATGAGCATGAACTAACCCCATCATATCATTATATAATGCACCACTCAATACACGAACTAAGACTAACATCCAATCCAAGGCTCAAATATAAACAGAATGCTCGTAAACGCACACTAAGCACATAATCAAAGTCAAACAGTAAAAAGTGACAAATCCAAAATCTAGGGTTGTCACATCACTCCCTCTTAATAGAAATCTCGTCCCGAGATTTACTCCCAAACTCAAACTTATTCTCAGCAAACAAACGAGGATCCATATCCTTGATAAAACCTTCACGTTCAAACGTAAACTCAGTTTATACTAAAATAATCTCAACCAACAACACATGAGCCATAACCGTCCGCGAGGAAACTTATTAAAACCATAAAGTTATGTAACCAACCTAACTAAATCTCGCAACTCATCAAACAAGAACTGTCTTGAAACCAAGTTAGGAGCCATCACATAACTCGACGGGTTTAAAACTGTCACCCTGATTTCAGTCTTACTCATAAATACCATAAATCAAAACTCATCAAAATATAACCATGTGCTCTAAGGTCTAAATAAATCTCAAATTCTATCCCAACACATCTCTATGTTAACCCTCCAAGTATTCATTAACCCAAAATACCCAAAACATAAGTTTAAACCATGTTGTCTGAAAATTAACCTTGAACTCGACACTTGTACAATTAGTTAGACTTAGCTACTGACCTCCATTTGCTAAAAATTCTGAATATTTGAAAAGTACATCCTGAGTACATAATTGTAGGCTTTTGAATCACCCAAAAAGCTTTAAAAACGAACAAGTTATGACCAAAACGATTTTTACCTAAAACCTGCCTAGGCATTAGCGACAGTTTCTGACAGTTTAGCGACATAATTTGACAGTTTAGCGACAGTTTCTGCCTACTCCGATTTATACCCAAAAAAACGATTTTAAACCCTAAAAAACCCGTTATTAATTACCAAATTCAAGCCCTACAATATTTTATTTCTAGAAAATTAAAACTCTCACCCATCATATGATTAATTACATGATTTTAACATATATAATTAAATAAGAACAAAATTTTAACTAAAGAACAATAACTTTAGGTGATCAAAACCAATTTTTTTATAAACAAGATATGCTTATATGTTAAAACAAAATTTATATTCCATCTTATTTCAGACACTCTTACGACACCTAACCCTTATTTCACCGACTACCAACAACGATTTTTAACTATTTGCAAATTTCATTTCTTTTACCACGTAAGACTCAAAATAAGAGAAATCGTTACCTCAAAAAGAAATCTCCACCCTCTCAATATCCTTTACGGCAAAAGTAACGTACAAACGAACACATGAAATGTGGACTCGATAAATGTACTACTACGGAAGTTAAACATCTCGAAGAGGAACAAGCTAGCAAACCATCCCAAGAATACAACCAGTAAGTAGAAGGGAATTATTCATAGGCATATGCATACGTACACTCAAATTCATCCAGCATATACTATAAACAAGCATGTATTAACCCTATTTCATGCAACCATATTTAGGAATCCATTGATGTCTTGGTACTTGTATAACTATGTTGGCCACCATACTTCTACAAGTCCCCTTTCATCAATGCACTCCCTCCTATGATGACACTTATACGAATTAATACTGCACATAACACATCGGTCTATCAACTCAAATAAGCACATAGATCCTACAACTCATATAAGCACATAACCACAACATAAAATAAGGTCTAAAATCCATGTATTAAAATAACGTAGCCAATGCATGAAACATATAAACTCGTAATCCAACTGAACCACCGTAGACAAAATTCAAAATGTATAAAGAACATGAAAATGTAATTAAAGGAAATCCAACAATGACTAGCGTGTACGACTATAGTTCAACCTGCACTATTCAAAACTCGAAAAGAAAATATCATGTAGCTAAGTATGAACTTACTATGGTTCAATTCATACTAGTCAAAACATCGCAATAAATAACATCCAAACACATCAATTAATATAAAATGCACACATAATCCTATGTCGCCTATATGCCGGGACCCTTAAGCTATAGACTAGGCTACGCAACTAGGCAACCTAATTCTCTATAACCATTGTCTCTTATACCATTCTGTCACACCCCACCATGGCGGAATATGGGGTGCGACGTATGGATATCATCACAACAACAGCGTGTCTATAGAGAAAACTAAATGAAATTGAAATATCATAAATGGCGACACAAATGTCGTGACAATATCTCAATAATGCAGGCGTCTAGGTAAGTAGGTAACATGCCTACCTCTTACCAAATACATACAAATGAACAAACATCAAACATATAGGTACCACAAAGTTCATTTAATCAAAACACAAAATAAAATCTAAGAGGAAAGGGATTCCTCCTAATGCTATCCCAGCAGCCTCTATACTTTAGCCACTTCTAACCTCATCCTTCTCTACTACCTCACCTTAAAATGACACTAAAATATGTCAACATAAAGTTGGTGGGAACATAGGTTTAAGTTATCTAGAACATCATAAGAAACCTTGACATCCGATGTAAATAAGTTGAAGAAAAACAATTTATAGTAATGGACCATAATGTGATAATCATGTTACATGCATCCACAACAAAACTTAAACCAAGTATCGATCACATCTACAATTCACAAAGCACACTATAAACAATCAAGAAGTATCCCGTCACACACACAAGAACATACACCACACTATCCGGATCTTTCCCACACCACATGTGGAAGATGAACTATATCCCCGTCGAGATATCTTGCCTCCAAAGAGACGACGCACAAGTACTCAGGACGGATCGTGCCCCACGAACCAAGAACTCAGAACCAAGAACTTAGGACGGATCGTGCCCCACGCACCACACACATCACTACTGGTCCCATAGACGCCCATACATCTATGTACCAATCCCAATCATAACACAATCAAGATTCATATATCATAACACATGTCAAAGCACCTATGGGAACGCATAAGCACGCAAGTCACACAATAGCACATTTATGTCCACATATTTTAAAACATAGTACTAAATCATTTTAAGAACATTAGAAGTGTCATCTCCATCCCATACTGGAAAAACATTTAAAAACGTAGCAAAAATGGGACTATAAACTCACCTGATAGCACAGCAAGCTAGCACTCCTGCAAACCTATAAAATCATACACAACACACTTAGCTCAGGTCCTAACACCCAAGTTAAGTAACAACCATGGAGATGAATCTAATCCCCCAATTCTCACTATCTAGTTCTCCCACTACAAGCTATTCTATACGTAAAAATTCAGTTTTTCCCGGTACAGTTACTAGTCATTAAACGACCACATGAAGTGAACTTAACACCACACTTGGATTCTACCCTACTGGAGTTATGTTGTTATATGATATAAGAACTCCAAAAACCAATTTTACTTTCTACTTACATGTTTAACCCTTTCGTTTAGTCTCTACACCAAAAGTCGTTTTCATAAAGTTGATTTTCTGTACATGCTAAATATTTGATACCAAAAGCCCGACCTAAACACCATAACTTTCATTGAAAATCTCCAGTCCTTTTATATACATTATAAAGAGTTTCCAAATCAAAAATCTTTGGCTATCTCATCCGTTTGGTTAGGTTTTGACTCAAATTCCCGAAATCTAAATTTACTCCTGAACAGCGCACTATTTTTGTAAAAATTGTTTGACGACCTTCCCGAACTCCATTTTCGACCAACCTTACATTTTTGAAAAGTAGACTCTCTGAACTTAATCTTAAAAAAAAAGAAACTCGACCAAAGGTGCTACCTACTGTCCGGAACAGTCGACACAAAACAGCCCTAAAAATCAGACTGTTTTACGCCTTTATGCACTAACCTTCTAAACCTCATTAATTACCCCTAAATTATTAAACAAGAACCCTAAAATCATTAATGGATCTTAATTTGTATATTTTTCCAGAAAATTAGTAAAACCCTAATCATCTCAATGATGGTTAATTAACATTACAATTATGATTAATTAATAAAAACATGAATTAAGTTAAGGTTTTAATTGATTACTTACCTTGAATCAAGAAAAATTTATGAAACCCTAAGAACCCTTAAGATGATCGACGTGAATTTTGTCTCCAGGGATTTTATGAGATTTGCTTTTAGTTAAAATCCTTATATAGATTAGTTAAACAAATCCTAGCCCAATACAAAAAGCCTAGTTACCAAAATTAGTTTTCTTTCTTTTTTTTCCTTTCTTTGCGTCACATAAATGACCAAAACACCCAAAATCTCGTTTTATTATTATTTTTTTTATTAAATTTGTTTTTTAATAATTAATTTCCTTAATTATATTTTTTTATTAATCCCTTAATTAATTTATTACATCTAAACCTTTTACTAGTCAATTTTACGCGATTACCGTAAAATACGTAAAATATACAGTTTTATGAAAATTCTTAAAATATGAAATAAACTTTATAACTAAGCCCTAAATGACTTAAAACCATCCCGTAAATTATTCTCGTGACTAAATACCTCATCCGAGACCTCTAAACGCTAAACCCTAAATCGTAAAAATACGATTTACTATAATACTTATACGTACACATAAAATCCTAAAATAGCACCGCATTCTATCATAGTTACATCCAAGTGAACAAATGAGCATGAACTAACCCCATCATATCATTATATAATGCACCACTCAATACACGAACGAAGACTAACATCCAATCCAAGGCTCAAATATAAACAGAATGCTCGTAAACGCACACTAAGCACATAATCAAAGTCAAACAGTAAAAAGTGTCAAATCCAAAATCTAGGGTCGTCACAATTAGTTTAAGTGTTAGTACAGTTTCTATATTAATTGCATGGGGAAATTTCATGCATAGATTTCATAACAAATTGGATAACCTGTCAAGATTTCATAATATAACACAGTGCATAACATATATAACAAAAGAAAGTGATTCCATGCCATTTCCATGAGAAATTAAACATACATCTAGCATAACAAATCCAAGTCAAAGGCTCAACAGGCCTTGTCTAGGGTAGTGGTACACACAGTCTTAAGTACATCACATCAAAAACATCTGTTGGAAAGAGTACAGTACAACGGTAGATCACAAAAGCTGGCAGAAAATAAAAGTACAAAAATACTATACCATGATAGCTGGGATACAACCCATAAGCTTATCCTGATGTACAAGAAGTCTAGTACATCTACTCTAATCCTGCCTAGCAGGTCTGCTGGATGAGGCTGGTGCTGGTGGGGCTGGTGAAGCTGTAGGTGCTGTCCTGGTACTCCGCAATGCCTGAACTGCCAATCGGGTCTCCTTGAGCAAACGAAGTGCAGTCAGCAGCTGGGATCGAAGTCTATCAACGGCTCCTCGGAGATAGGCATTCTCTGCAGTCACTCCATCATGTCGTATGGCTGGAAGGTCAAAGAAAGTGGACAAGGACTGCTCCTGTGCAGTGAGAGCAGCATGAGTCTAGTACTGAAAACCTCCATGGTGTGAATATGCTGATGAAGACGGTAGTTCTCCTCCAGCAACCACTATAATGCCTCATCGGTCATGGCCCGAACACCTTTGGCTGCCTGGAATTCCACCCACATAGTCTGAGAGAGAGAGAGAGTCTATACACTCATGTACGACAGTGTAGCCCAATTAGCATGCTGTCAACATGCTACGAATATCCATCATGTCCTGCTCCTGGCGTACGGCCAGAGCGACTATCTAGGCTTGGACCGTATCAGCATGTCCCGTCCCGGAACCCTCGCCGACCTTGAAAGTGGAGTCGGGAGTAGCCTCATACCTCCTCTTACGAGAAAGTAGAGACCCGGGAAAGTAGACCTGTGGTGATGACGGCGGTGCTAGAGACGGTAGGTCAGGAGTCACCTGGTCCTCCTCCACACTGGTGGGGACCAATGTAGTTGATGCTGTAGCAGTGAGAGAATCATCAGGGAGTGCAACTCCAATAGTCTGGTTGTCCTCTGAATCTGAGGCCAACAGCCATCCACTGTGCACGGATCATGGTGACGTAGAGATAGCTGGAACGGGGGCTACGTCTGGTAGAATAGTCGGAGATGCAACAGGTGGAGTCATGATACTCTGAAAATAGTATTATTTTAAATTTGAAGTAAGTATAAGCTTACAATCAAAAGAAAAATTTTTGGTTACAAGTTTATAGTGTATACCCTTTTTAAACAAACATCGTAATGTTTTTAAGGTTACGATAATACTTATAAGATTAATTAACCGGATTGTTAATAATCAATGCACACTTAGTTCACATAATATATATATATATATATATACATATATATATATATATATATATATATATATACATATATATATATATATATATATATATATATATATATATATATATATATATATATATATATATATATATATATATATATATATATATATATATATATATATATATATATATATATATATATATATATATATATATATATATATATATATATATATATATATATATATATATATATATATATATATATATATATATATATATATATATATATATATATATATATATATATATATATATATATATATATATATATATATATATATATATATATATATATATATATGCCCTACGTTCTATATGCTTAACTAATATAGTCCCAAATAATAAAATCCCCAAAGGATTTTTGTTTAGTTATAGTCCAGTTTAAATAAAAAAATTTACTTTTTTATTTTATTTAAAAATTTATCTGGTTTTCTATAACTTTTGCTCTGATACCGTTCTCTGTGACACCCCGGGTCGGGTCAATTGCAGCGGAAATAATATTTAGAATGTCACAAGGGTGGATCGATAGCAAATAGTACATAGAGCATAGGATAAGAGATTATCCAACATATATTACATGAACAGTGTACAAATTTATAAAAATTGTCTTAACATGATAAAAATAAATTGTTTATTTTTCCCAAGTAGATACCCCTGATGAGTCCTACAATGCAGACTACTATGATGCTTGAGTCCATGCACACACCACGTATTAGCTTCATTTTCATAAGAAGAACATGCTTAGAGGGTCAACATAAAGTTGGTGAATTTACATGTTTCATAAAATAAGTTTAGACATTAAACGACCATGATAGTAGCAATGCAAAAAGCATTCATACTAAAAGGTAATTACATTCCCTATTGCCCAAAACTAAGGCTTAACTTCCATAGTTCTCAACAGATGAGAACCCGGTGCCTTACAAAAAGGCTCCCAATCCCAGTTCCAACATGGTATACATCTGTTGTCCCGGCCAAGGCACAGTGAGCGCTACTCACCGAGATGGGGATCTTCAATCCCAAATAGATCTATTTATAACATTCGGGCAATTATAATAATTTAACAGTTTCTCAATAGGCAATTGTAATCAAAGTTTATACAATTCAGTTTATGTCCGATAAAATAAGTTGCATGTTTTCTCCCCCGTAGAGGAAAAGGTTTATCAATATTTTGTGTGGGGCTGTAAACTCACCTTAGAGTTTGTAATAGCTATGCAATACAAGAAATCCAAGTAATGCTCACGTCACAGTCAATTGCCTAATTAAATAGTACAGTCTTAGTAAATAATGCAGGAAACGTATGTGCATGCTTATAGAGTTTTTAATCAGTTTATTAATGCTGAAGTGTTTATTTAAATAACTATAGTGCAAGTATTAATAACATTCATTTAAACTTGTAAATAAATTTTCTGTTTAAGTAAAAATGTTTTACTTACAATTTTTGTAGAAATATACTTGTATTCAATTTATATATATAGTTTATATAAATTTTATATCGTAAAATATAAATATTTTATTTAACTTAAAGTCCCCAAAAGTTTCCAACATTTACAAAATAATTATAAGTTACATGTTTAAGAAATTACAGTTTTAGTCCTTATGGTTTAGGTTTTATTCAAGTTTTACTAAATAAAATGGAATAAGGGTTTAGGGCTTGTTTAAGTTTCGGATAAGTGCAAAACTAGCCCCTCCATGTTTTTATTAAAGTAAAACTTTCGGGTTTTACACTTTTGGTACCTAGGGCTTGTAATACCTTCGGGTTATGGCAAAAATAGTCCCTCTAGTTATAATTAGGTTTTATAACTTTCATTAAATGACAAAAACAGTCCCTAAGGCTTCTATATGTTTCGGCTTATTACAAAAATGGTCCTTAGGGTTATAAAATGACAAAACAACTTTAGGAAACTTACAAAAATGGTCCTTAGGGTTTAATATGTCACGGATGACATTCATTAAGCCATAGAGTTTTTGATATTTACAATATTAGTCCTTGTGCTTAATGGTTTATCAAAACAAGTTTCAAATGTCACGATTTTAGTCCCTAAGTTTTATAAATTGGCATTTTTAGTCCAAAAGTTTTTATAAGTTATATTTTTGTTATAAAAATTTATTTAAGTATTTAAAATATTAAATAGGCTCATTAAATGGACCAAAAGAACTAATGGGCCTAAACAAAATTTTAAGTCCACTAATATACTAAGATTAGTGAAGTGGGCTTTCAAAACATTAAATGGGCCTAAACATATTTTTAAGTCCACTAATATACTAAGATTAGTTAAGTGAGCTTTCAAAACATTAAATGGGCCTAATGGGCCCTTGCATATACACGGCTATATGGTATGGGCCTATTGGACCTATTTAAGTCTTTGGCTATTGTTGCATGGGTTTGATTAGTCCATTAATACTACTTAGTCATTTCTCAAGGTACAAAATGTATGTATTTTTACAAGCTTAATATTGGTTCATAAAGTTAAGTCATGATCTTTAATTAAAGTAAAAACCCACGACAACATTTTATTGGGTGTTCCAAGTAAGATCTAAATTAGTTACAAGTTTGCATGTAAGTCATAAGCCCTAATATAAGCTCATAACTCACGGCTATAATTATTTATAGCATTTCAAAATAAAGTTTAAGCTTGTTTTAGGTTTGCATGTAAGTATAAAAGTCCCATAATAAGATCTAAGCTATATACAAGTTTAGAAGTCAATCATAGGTCCACAAAGGACTATATAGCCCACGGCTATATTAAGTCTTGGTGTTCTAAGATGAGATTTAAGCTTGTCTTATGTTTACAATTAATTTACAAAGTACAAGAATAATATCTAGACTTATTACATGTTTACAAATTTCACATAAGTTCAATATGAACTTATATAGCCCACGGCTATATATATATATATATATATATATATATATATATATATATATATATATATATATATATATATATATATATATATATATCCCAAGTGTTCCCATTATTAGATCTATGCTTATTACATGATTATATGTTAAGTTAAAGTCTATACATAAGATCCAGGTTTAACATAAGCTTGTACGTCTATTAAAAATCCATCCCATAATGTTTATAGCCCACGGCTATAATTTAAATACATGAAATGTTTTTATGATTTTTAGTAGGTCATTATACATAGATGATTACATGGGCTAAGTGTAGATGGCCCAAGTTGTGTATCCCAAGATTGTACATATACATGGATAGGATATTTAAAGGAACAAGTATGTACACTTTGTAGTGATAATGAATGTTAGAGTAAGTCCCAAGTATGGGAAGGTTGTTTTCATAGATTTCTAACGTTACTCGTAATAGGTATGTAAGTATATATACATATGCACATAATGTCAAGTTCACACATTTATAGAAATATAATACATGAGAAAGTGTTCTAGCATTATTCGATACAAATTTATTACATTTTATCATGGAAAATCATGGATTTTACAACTGTAAGGGGCGCTGCGAGCAATCACTCTCACCGTAGAAGAGTTATAAGACCGGTGCCTCCACTTCTATGGTTATGGAACCCCCATAACTAGGGAAACTGGCATGCATGTATATAGCTCAAACAATCTAAAATAATCATACATATACTGATGTGTTTAAGACACTTAAACTACTGGGAAAATAGATGGCTGCTAAAGGGGAATCCTAATATAGGAAGAAAGATGTCCTTACTGAAAGATGGATATCCGTACCTTATGTCCAGTAAATGAAGAAGAAAACGAACGTAGATGATCACTCCGACTTCATAATAGCTACATAATGAAGGGACATGAATAAGATCAGTCTTATACGTACTTGTTATTTGATTTACTTGACGTGTTCATACTTATTGTACTTGTTCTTTTTTGGTCTTATTATTTTATGTTTTAATCATGTATTTCTTATAGTTTCAGATTTTTAAGATTCATATGTTTCATGTTTTAAGTGATGTATTACTTGTTATAATATAATGAGTAACTCTCTAAAAATAACAGGTTTTTATATATAGTAACTTTCCAAAAATAGCAGGTTTCCATATATAGTAACTTTCCAAAACAGTAACTTTCCTTAAATAGTAAGTTTCTAAAAATGGAAAGTTTCCATAATTAATAAGTTTCCAAAATAGAAAGTTTCCATATTTAGCATGTTTTTATAAATATCATGTTACCATATTTAATGTGTTACCATAAATAACATGTTACCATATTGAAAGTCCATAATCAATGCAAGAAACCCTAATCTTAACTTAATTAACACAAGGTATTACTTTTCAAACGTAATCTTATTATTGTATAATAAAGAATTACAAGTGTTATGGATAACACCGTTTGATGACAATGTGTTGTGCACACTTTGAACAACAATAAACCCTAACTTATGAATACAGTCGTAGCTGTTTGATTCACTAAGTTATACGCACTAATGTTCTTGATATCTCAAAGTGTTGAACATTAATGCATGGATACACATCCTATTTATAGTGTTACGAGTTTTACTTAAACAGTACTTGATGTCGACTACACAAGCTTTTACAAGTTCCCACATCAGTCACATGATGTCCTTCTATTCTTGGTAGTCTTCCATTATGCTTTAAGGAACAGTTGTAAAAAACAGTTTCCTTATTCTTCATAGTCTCGAACACACAAATGGCATGTCCAAAGTGTGCTGAGAGTTATCAGGGTATTGCCACCCCTGTTAACTCTCAACCCCTCAGAGTCCCTAATACATCTTGGCTGTTATCCATCACAGCCAAGGAGTATGTCTTCAGGTAATCTTCGACTTCCCTGACAATGTCTCTGACATGGACTCCTCTGAGGTTGCTCACAGAGACTTGGATCTCTGTGAGTCTTGCGAAACTTGCCTGCCTCCTAGGCACAGGCAAGGGACTATCTATCAGCCTAATTATGTTTAAATCAATGATCAGGGAATCTAATAAGTTTAGATTCCCAACAATCTCCCCCTATTTAAACATAAATGATGCTAGATCTAACTAAGTTAAGGTAAGTGAGTTTAACAGCTTCTTCTTACACATAACAGATATAAACAAACATACCTCATGATTTTATTAAGACTTAAAGAAAATTACAAGTTCATTACATAAGTAAAATAAAAGATGAAGGTAAAAAGGGCTGACACCATCTTCAATAGTCATCATTTTTGATTCTTTCTTCAGCTTCGGCCACATCTAATCTGTTATCAATTTCATCCTGCAAAGTCTTTGCAAACTTCTTGGAATACTCTGTGTTGATCTTGAGACACTTATTGTGACAGAGTAGCTGAATAGTTGAAGCCAAGCACAGCTCATCTTCCCTCTGAAAAGCATACTGGCAAGCCTTGTTCATAAATGCCATTCCTCTTTCAGGCACTGAGTATGTCTGACCATCAACAGGGCCAACAATACCATTTGGAAGGATCAAATCCCTGTGCATACCATCCACACGAACATCTTCAGTAACAAAAGTTTCATCAACAATTTGTGAAATTCTTCTTCTTTTGTTGCCTGTCTTTGGGGTTTCTTGTTCAAAAAGCTGTGGTGGGGTATCAATCTTGAGTTTGGAAGCTGTTTCCTTGATCCAGTTAAACTTAGCCTTAAGAGTTTTAAGCAGAAGGAAATTTGCCTGTCCAGACTTTTTGGCAGCTAAGGCTTCGAGTTCAAACCATTCTGATAACCCAAGTGTCTTTAACCTGAAGTTGTCAAACACATCCATATTCCTCTGTTGGTTTTCCCTCCATAAGATCATCTGTGGGGTGTTTGTGGATTTGTGAATGGTGTATTTAAACTTGGTTATCTTGCCAGCAGCATACCTGTTGTTTACGCAGGCATCATAGTCAGCTTTGACTTTCTTTAAGGCCTCAGCGCGTTTTATTTCCATTTCCCTCAACCTTTGTTTTTGTTTTTCTCTTTCAGGTGGTGTCATCTTCCTCAGAGTCGCTTCATTTAATTCTTTGGCTGTCTTGAGTTCACTTAATCTTTTGAATTCTTCAGCCTGTTTCTCAATTTCTTCAGGGGTCAAAGGAATCTCATCGGAAGGTGTAAAGGTTGAGAATTGTGAAAGGTATGTGGTGGATCCTCCTGTCTCTAGCATCGCAGCTATCTTCTTAAGTTTGGTATCAGTGTCAACCAAAACTATCTCCTTTCCTTTCTTCGAGACAGAGGACTCCACACTTATGTTTTTCAAAACATCAGCTCTTTTGAGAAACGCTGTCTGAGCTTGAGTTTGAATAGATTTGGGGAGAGAGCTAACAATGAATTTTAATTTCTTGGCCGCTGGCTCATCATCATCCTCAGGCTTGCTGATGTTAACTAAGATCAAAGATTTAGATGAGTCAGCTCCATCTTGTGTTTGTTGCTCCCCCTGAGTATCATCCTCATCATCAGGTACTATAACTGGTGTGATGACTTGTAGAGGAACAGGTGTGGTTGAGGGATTAGCTGATGAGGAGCCTTGTTCAGCAGATGCAAGGCTGAGTGTAGTATTCTTCTACCCCTCACGTTCATCCTTACTTCCCTGATGCTTGGATGAACGTGCCTGAAAACGTCTTGCAATCTGCTCCACAGAGGCAGCCATGGCACGTTGTCTTTTTCTTGAAGCCCTGGCAATCTTCAGCAAGAGGTTGGCATTGGCATTAGTATTTGCCTGAACACGCCTGACAATAAAGTTAGCATGGTTGTATTGCCTGTTGCGAACCGCATTGAAGTGCCTGTTCATGGTGTTTTCTTGTGCATGGAACATAGCAGGGACAACTGAGTCAATGGCATCCTTGATTCGTGTTGAGAGATGACTGAGTCCCTGGGCCACACCTTTTCTTGCACCCTCCTGAATTGGCTCAGTGACAGCCTCAGTCACAGCCTTCTTTATGATGCCTGGAAATGTGACAGTAAAATTGTGCATCTCTGACTTGATCACATCCAGCTTCCTTGATAAGTGCTCAATATCAGATTGATGATGTACGGGCTGAAGATTCTTGATATTGAGGCTTTGCTGAGCAAAATCATCCCCCCTTGGAATTAAGTCAAAGTTGGTCTGGGCAGGATGATCAAACATGAGGAATTCGGCTGTTGGATCATATGTTGGTCTTTGGAAGACTGTTGTTGCAGATGTAGCAGAGTTTGGAGTGTCAACAGCTTCCTTGAGAGGAGAAGTCTTGTCATCAGCTGGTGTGGACACAGCTATATCTTTAGGAGGAGAGGCAGACAGCTGGTCGTCCTCATCTTCTTCATCCTCTTCATCAAACATTCCCTCAGGGAATTCATCCTCAGGCATGGGCTCAAATTCAGAGACATAATCTTCTACTGAGAGCATTTCTTCATCAACATTTAACACAGGCTCTTCAGCATTGAGTTTATCCTGAGTCATTGTTTCAGCCTCCTTCTCGTGTACCTGAGACTCTTTGACTGGCTGTATAATTTCAGCCTGTGAGATATCAGCTTGGTTTGGCTGGTTTCCTGTTGTCTCTGCTGACCTAGAGACACTAGACTCCTGTTGTTTGTCAGCCAAAGATTCTGAATCCACACGAGTATCTGGACCAGAGGCGGTGTCAGTCTTCTTTTCCTTTGCCTTAGTAACAGCTTTGGAGTGGGAAGAAGAGGGGATTTTCTTCTTCTTTGGCTGTTGGCCAGATGAAGCCTTTGACTTAGTAGTGTGCTGCCCAGAGGTCAAAGACATAGACTTGCCAGCGACACTAGAAGTATTCACCTTCTCAGAGGAAGGGAGCAAGGGCTTCTCAGCGTTAGGTACCTGGTTGGCCACGTTCAGCATGTGGGCGGTGACAGGGATATCCTCAGCTCCTATTTCCTTGTAGATGGCGCCTGTGATGCGATAGGGCTTAAGAGCAATCAAGGCCTTGTTGTGGTAATTCTCTCCCAGCAAACTCTCAAAGATCAGGGACAAGAAGCGCACATAACAGATGTTCTTTTCCCTGACCTGATTCCTTCCCTTCAGTTGTTCTACCAGGTTTGAGAATAGGATGCTTCCAACGTCAACATCAGCTCCCCAGATTAATCCATACGCAATAGCCTGATGATTGGACGACATCTGATCCTGTGATTCCTGCATTCCTCCCAGGGACTTCACAATGTGGGTGAAGAGGACACGCCACATAGGAGTGAAATACTTAATCTTCAGAGGGGATTTGGCGAGGACCTCAGCTGGAGTAAGGGCAGGGTTAACATCATGGCAAGGGTTGAGTGTGGCCAGGGCTTCCTTGACAGCCTTTTTGTCAACAGTCTTCAAGCATTCATCTCCATGTTTTAGTCCGGCCACACTAGAAAAGTCTTTAAGGGAAAAAGCAAAGGGATGTTCATTGCATGAAAGGCTAAATGTAATGGTGTCTTCTACTACTTCAGCAGAATACCAGAATTCCCTAAGGTATTCTTGGTAAAAAGTGGATGGAGATTTGGTGAAGGCTTCATTTAGGTCACAATTCTGCATGAAATTTACCAGATCTGAATAGGTGCTGTTTGGTGCCTTAATCCATCCAATGGCGTTGTTGGAGGCGATGATGCTCTCGTTGATCTCGAAGTTCACATTGGAGGCTTTTGGAACGGGAAACACCATGGATTTGAGGTTGAAGGTGAATGAAAATGGTGGATGGTTGAGAGAGATAAGAATTTAGAGAGAGAAGTAGATTTTAGAATGGTGGTGGGTGAGAAGAGAAAGAATTTAGAGAGAGAAGTAGATTTTAGAATGGTGGTGGGTGAGAAGAGAAAGAAGACAATATATATTCAAACTTGAGTGAACAGTTATTCAACCGTATTAAATGCAAGGTGCGAAAATGACTGCTCAAGTGGGTCCCCTTGACCTTTCAAAAAGTTTGTCTCCTCGTTATCCGAAAAATAAATGATTAAATATTTGAGAATGTTTTTTGCATTTACTTGGAAAGTAACTACCTAGTTTCATGTGAAAAACATTTAATAAACATTTAATATAGAATCAATCATTTAATGAACACATTTAATATCAAGCCACAGGCTTTGAGATATTGAGCATCCCTAGCTCAGCAACTAGCCTGTTGAACGAAGGTTCAGCCAAAGGCTTTGTAAAGATATCAGCTAGTTGCAGCTCTGTGGGAACAAAATGCAGCTCAATATCTCCCTTCATTATATGATCCCTGATAAAATGATACCTGATATCAATGTGTTTGGTACGAGAGTGAAGAACAGGGTTGTTGGATATGGCAATGGCGCTGGTGTTGTCACAAAAGATTGGTACTTTGTCATACAAGATTTCATAGTCAGCCAATTGACTTTTCATCCAGAGCACCTGAGCACAACAGCTGGCTGCAGCGACATATTCTGCTTCAGCTGAAGACATAGCCACAGAGTTTTGCTTCTTAGCACTCCATCCAACCAATTTTCCTCCTAGGATTGATAGCTGCCTGAAGTACTTTTCCTGTCAATACAGCATCCAGCATAATCTGAATCTGAATAGGCCTTGAGATCAAAGCCTGATTCCTTTGGATACCATAGACCTAGGGATGGTGTTCCTTTGAGATACCTGAAAATTCTCTTAACAGCCACTAGATGGGATTCTTTTGGGTTAGCTTGGTACCTTGCACAGAGACATGTGGAGAATTAGATATCTGGACGACTGGCTGTTAGATACATCAGTGACCCAATCATGCCTCTATATAAAGTCTCATTGACAGATACCCCTGACTCATCAGGGCCCAAGTTGTTGGGTGGAAGCATGGGGCATTTCACTGATGCACAGTCAGCTAAGTCATATTTTTTAAGTAGATCCTTAACATACTTTTCTTGACAAATAGAAATTCCCTTAGGACATTGTTTAATTTGAAAGCCCAAAAAGTAAGTTAATTAACCCATCATACTCATCTCATATTTCTTGGTCATTAATTTAGCAAAACGTTTACTAAGATTGACATTTGTTGACCCAAAGATGATATCATCCACATAAATCTGCACAATGATGAAATCACTCTTGTCCTTGAAGGTAAAGAGTGTTTTATCAATAGAACCCCTGATAAATTTGTTTTCAGATAAGAAATTTGAAAGAGTTTCATACCATGCTCTTGGAGCTTGTTTCAGGCCATACATTGCCTTGTGAAGTCTGTACACATGGTTGGGAAACTCGCTGTTCTCAAATCCTTCAGGTTGTGCAACATACACTTCCTCAGCTAAATCACCATTGAGGAAGGCACTCTTAACATCCATCTGATACACAGTGATGTTCATATAGGCAGCATAAGCAAGGAAGATTCTGATGGCCTCAAGTCTAGCAACAGGTGCAAATGTTTCATCATAATCAATTCCTTCAGTCTGAGAGAACCCCTGTGCTACCAGTCTTGCCTTGTTCCTGATGATATTCCCAATTTCATCCATCTTATTTCTATAGATCCATCTAGTGCCTGTGATATTCTTTCCAGGTGGAGCTGGCACTAGTGTCCATACTTTGTTCCTTTTGAACTGATTGATTTCTTCTTGCATAGCAGCTACCCATCCTTCTTCTACCAGAGCCTCAGCAACTCTTTTAGGTTCAATTTGAGAAAGAAATTCAGCAAACAGACATTCATTGGCTGAGGCTGACTCTGAGTCTTGGATTCGTTGTCTGGTTGTGACCCCTGCATTTGGTTCCCCAATAATGTTGACAAGAAGAATGTGTTGATCTCTTGACCACTTATTTTGAGGAGCTGGGGATTCAAGAACAGGGGTACTTGAGGGCACAACTGGTACAATTTGAGTCTCATCCTGCTGATTAGGAGGGCTTTCTTCAAAGACTACTTCAGTGTCAGAGTCTTCTTCAGCCATATCAAGGGAAGCTATTTCATTATCAGCATGAGAATCTTCAGAGATTTGAAGAATTGGTGAGTCATCAATATCATGAGAAGGACCATCAGAGATTTGAGGTTCTTCTTCATCAAGTTCCTGAGAGGTAGGAACTTCTATGTTGTGAGTAGATAGAGGGTCAAAAGCAGGAACATAAGGAGTGAGAGTGTTGGAGTGGTGATGACTGGTAGGTATGGGTTCTGTGAACTCATCACTTGGGAAAGAAATATTTTCATTAAAATCTACTTCATCACCCTCTGTTCCTGTCCTCTGTATGACTTCATCATCTTCATTGAATCTGACATGGAAAGTTTCTTCTACTTCTTGTCTTCTGATGTTGAATACTCTGAAGGCTTTTGCTGTTGGAGAGCATCCCAAAAAGAAACCGTCATCAGCTTTTTCATCAAACTTTCCAAGTTTATCCCTGTAGTTATAAATAAACACAGGGCATCCAAACACATGAAAATAGCTGACGTCTGGAGATCTTTTTCTTAAAACTTCATAGGAGGTTTTGCCATGTCTTTTGACAATGATTGATCTGTTTTGAGTGTAGCAGGCAGTGTGTACAGCTTCTCCCCAAAATTGCTTTGGTAAGGCTGCACCATTTAACAAAGTTCTTGCTGCTTCAATCAGAGTCCTGTTTCTTCTTTCAGCCACACCATTTTGTTCAGGAGTGCCAGCTGAAGAGAAGTTCTGAGAAATCCCTTTTTCATCACAAAATGATTCAAGTTGATGATTCTTGAATTCTGTACCATTATCACTTCTTAGAGCTTTGACTCTAACATCATTCATATTTTCAACCTGTCTGATGAAGGACATGATGGTTTCAGCTGCATCACTTTTCCTTCTGAGGAAGAACACCCATGTATATCTTGAAAATTCATCAACTATGACCAAGGTGTATTTGTTGTGATTAATGGTTTGAGGTTTGACAGGCCCAAACAAGTCCATGTGAAGGAGATGTAAGCACTTGTCAATAGAGAATGATTGCCTAGTCTTGAATGAAGACCTGTGATGTTTTCCTTTGACACAGGCAGAACAAGTTTTGTCTTTGGAAAACATTACTGAAGGTAGACCAGCAACCAAGTTTTGAGTGGCTATCTTATTGATGTTCTTGAAGTTGAGATGAGACAGTCTTTTGTGCCACAGCCAGTTGACACTTTCAGAGGCTTTGGCAAGAAAACAATTTGAACTGTCTTCAGAGCACACAGCCATGTTGATGACATAAACATCTCTCCTTCTAGGTGCAACCAGCACAACATCATTGTTTTTTTTGAATATGGTTCCCTGAGTCTTAGTAAACAAAACCTTATAGTCAGCATCACATAATTGGCTGATGCTAATATGATTGTGTTTAAGACCATTCACATATGCAACCCTGGTAAATGTGATCCCATTGCAATTCACTGAGCCATATCCTTCTGTGTCACCTGAAGAGTTATCTCCAAACACCACTTTGGGACCTGGCTCCTTTGAGTATCTGTGCAGGTATTGTTGAATCCTTGTCATGTGTCTAGAACATCCACTATCTAGATACCATACCGATTCCTTGAGATATTTCTGCACAGATACATAGAAACAGATTAGTTCCTATGGTGAACCCACTTTCCAGTGGGTTCCCTGAATTGCTTGTTAGCAACTCTTGTGTTCCTGAAAAACTTTTGGCGTTGGGATGGACAGTTCATTGTTTCATGGTTATAACTCCCACAGATATCACACCCAGGGAAGTCACCACACTCGTCTGAGTGATGGTCTGTGAACCCACAGAATTTACAGGGAGGATAAGATTTGTAATTTCCCTGTTGTCTTTTGGAACTCTGTGGTCGGTCCCTAGAGGGTGTCTGAGCTCTTTTAGCTGCCATGTGTCTGTCATGATCTAAGGTCGAATGGTGAGAATTTTTACAAACATTGCAATAAGGTTTGATTAACCTTTCCCCTTTGGGTTCACCTAGGACTGACTTAGGTTCATGAGAAGTAGAGCATTCAGCGGAAGGCTTAATATGTTGTTTCAAGAGTTCTACTTCTTTCATAAGAGACAACAGGCGATCTTCAGTGGTGGGGTCAACCTTATTCACAGCTTTAGTAGTAACAGGCTTAAAAGCTACTTGTTTACCAGTTTGTTTAGCAAGCACACGAAAAACTTTGGCTGGAGGATTCTCAATATCTGTCCTAAGTTCGTCCTTAGCAGATCTAGAAGAACTGCTAAGTTCAACTCCAGAGAGTTTGGGCAAAGGTGGTAGCTCAGCCACATCTTCAGAGACAGGGTCATTAGTCAAAGAGGTATCTGACATATGAATAGTCTCTGTAGATTTAAAGATAATGTCTTTGGGTTTGGTGAGAATCCTCAGCTTTTTATTCTTAGCAGTTATATCCCTGTTTAAGTCAGCAGGCACTTCATCCCTAAGCAATTCATCAATAGTAAACCTAGCACACAGCCATTTTTCAATAATCTTGTTCAGTTCAGTGACTTGATCATTCATAGCTATGTTTTTCAAGGTTAATCTAGTTACTTCTTTTTGCAGGGATATTTTCTCTAAGTTAACCCGCCTGAGAGTTTCACATTCAGCCTTAGCATTTATCATTTCAGATTTAACAGAGTGAAACTTATCAAGTAGGTTCTTTCTTTGTTCCTCAACAAAGTGCAAATCAACAATGGTGTAATCAAGGACATGCTTACGTTCATCACTATCAGACATAGATAAAAGCCTGTGTACCTTTTTCATCAAACCCCTGTAACACAACCTGGTCTCTCAAAAACTCTGTGGCTGTGGTTACAGCGGGGTAGGGGAGGGTGACAACTGCTGGGGTGGGGAGGGGGGGTGTGAACATATCTTCTTTCTTTGTCTTGGTGTGAGAAAAAAAATCCTGAGTGACCAAGTCCTTCAACAGCTGAAGGCTCTGAAGATAGTATGTTGATCAGCTGGTCATCTTGCCAGCGAATCCCTGTTAAACATATTTTTTTATTTATTTTTTTTTTTTGGTTTGTGTGTGGTTTGGGTGGGTATATCACAGTTGCATGTGGATCACAGCGGCATCAATATCACAGCGGTGTGTATGTCCGTGGTTCTCTCCCCCTCAAAATATGCAGCTTTAGCAGCATCTTTTGACAGGTGTTCGCTGTTGACAGGGGTTCGCTGTTGACAAGGTTTTATATCAGCGAAGAGTTTCGGCTGTGATTATGAGAAATGACTGTGGGATAATTAGCTGTGGGTTCAGAGACAGGGGAATTATGGACTTGAGGACAGGGGTCCAAAGAGAGAAGTTGGGGACAGAGAGAGAAGTTGGTTCACATCTTCAGCGGGTTCGCTGGTAAAGGTTCAGGGAACTGGGGGATCAGGGAGCTGGGGGTTCAGCGACCTTGAGGTTCAGCTGCCCTGGGGGTTCAGCGACCTGGGGTTCAGCTGAGGGTTCATCGACCTGGGTTTACAGCTGTGTGAGGGTTCAGCGTCTTCAGTGACCTCTAGGGGTTTTTTTTTTTTGACACCTGGGTTCATTTACCTCAGGGGTTCAATGACCAAGAGAGCTCGCTGGTGGGGGGTTCATACACAGCGACAAGGATCACAACCGCCTGGGGGGTTCAGCATTCTTTGCTCAGGGTTCACTGACGTGAGGGGTTCAGCGACCCTGGGGGTTCAGCGACCCAGGGGGTTCAGCGACCCTGGGGGTTCAGCGACCCTGGGGGTTCAACGACCCTGGGGGTTCAGCGACCCTGGGGGTTCAGCGACCCTGGGGGTTCAGCGACCCTATTATAGGTGACCTCTGTGATAGGTCAGCTAAAATGAGTTCATCAGCGATTTGTGGTGGTTCACCTAGCGACCTGGTTCGCTGACTTAGGGTTTTGACAGGTTCATTGACCAGGTGGTTCAACAACGTCTGGCGGGTCAGCGATCGCTGAGGGGAGTTCAGACCTGCTGATCATTTCAGAACTTGGGATTTAGGCCAGCGACAAGAGTTTTCAAGACGTAATCACTAAAACGTTTCAGAGATCTAGGAGCAGGTTTCGTGTTCAGCGTCCAGGCATCATCAGACCAGCGGCAGATATGCACGTCGCTGACCTGGGGGGTCCATACCAACGACTCGCCTTTGTTTTTCATCAGCCATTTTAAACGGTGATCCAACACCCCTTTCTTCAACTGATTTTTTTAATCAGTTTTCTTTCACAACACTTCTTTCAATGCCATGGGTCACTGACTGTGGTTTAGGTCAGGGAAAGGTATCACAGTGGGTACACATCCGCTACCCATCCAATTGCCTTGTGAGCTCAGCGACTTTGTAACTAGTATTCGCAGCTACCCATATTTGGAATTAGTACCATCATCAGCTCGTTTCATTAGCTTTTAGCTTGACACTCACCTAACAATTGTTCATCCATCTCCTTATGAATCCCATCTTCAATCTCGTTAAACTACATCAATCTAATCACAACATCAATGAATTGTAACAACACACCCTCCAATCAATGAAACTATACATCGAAAAACCCAAATGCAATTAAGTTTCACATCTCGAAATCATGATTCTCTTGTAATCAATTTTTCTCCCGTGTCCAAAGGAAGAAATACATTTCTTGTGATATTCGATTTATGATGTTGGTTTCGATGTGGGTTTCATTTTTCGATCTGGGTTTATGTGAGTAGGTGATGTTGTGTGTGGTTTTTTTTTATTCGTAGATAGAATAGGTGAGAAAGAGGATTTTGGATCTACTTTATTTTTTTGACGGAGGGAATAATTGATGGTGGGGTGTGGAATATTAAGGTGACGATGGAGATTTATTTGGATCTTAAAAGTGACGGTGGAGTGAGGAGGGTAGGGGAATAGAATGGGACGGAGGTGGGCTGTAGAAAGAAAAGAGAGAGTGACGGTGAGGTTTGGTAGGGATGGGTTTTTTATTTGTTTTTTTTTGTGTCGGTGGTGGTGAGAAAGTGGAAGACACGTGGGTTGTAGAGGTGTTTTGGATAGGATATGATTTGTTTGGTTGTGTTTAACAGTAGCCATATATCAATATTATCTCCCCCTAAAAAACTGCTACTGTCTAAGCAGTTTTTGAACATACTAATAAAATTAACCAAACTAAAAATATGTTATTAGCAGTCATACGAACGGAACTGGATAGAGAAAATCCAACCAACTCTGATACCACTTGAAAGTCCCTAATCAATGCAAGAAACCCTAATCTTAACTTAATTAACACAAGGTATTACTTTTCAAACGTAATCTTATTATTGTATAATAAAGAATTACAAGTGTTATGGATAACACCGTTTGATGACAATGTGTTGTGCACACTTTGAACAACAATAAACCCTAACTTATGAATACAGTCGTAGCTGTTTGATTCACTAAGTTATACGCACTAATGTTCTTGATATCTCAAAGTGTTGAACATTAATGAATGGATACACATCCTATTTATAGTGTTACGAGTTTGACTTAAACAGTACTTGATGTCGACTACACAAGCTTTTACAAGTTCCCACATCAGTCACATGATGTCCTTCTATTCTTGGTAGTCTTCCATTATGCTTTAAGGAACAGTTGTCAAAAACAGTTTCCTTATTCTTCATAGTCTCGAACACACAAATGGCATGTCCAAAGTGTGCTGAGAGTTATCAGGGTATTGCCACCCCTGTTAACTCTCAACCCCTCAGAGTCCCTAATACATCTTGGCTGTTATCCATCACAACCAAGGAGTATGTCTTCAGGTAATCTTCGACTTCCCTGACAATGTCTCTGACATGGACTCCTCTGAGGTTGCTCACAGAGACTTGGATCTCTGTGAGTCTTGTGAAACTTGCCTGCCTCCTAGGCACAGGCAAGGGACTATCTATCAGCCTAATTATGTTTAAATCAATGATCAGGGAATCTAATAAGTTTAGATTCCCAACACATATTTAGTATATAACCATAAATATCATATTACCGTATTTATCATGTTGCCCTAAATAATATAATTCCATAATTAACATGTTTCCATAATTAATTATATGCCTATTTATATGATGTATTATATATCATAAAGTTTAATAATAAATAACTACTTAGCTTTTTATTAATTGATAATATCATGTCATGTTATTATAAGTTTATTATTAATTAATAATAGTACATAATTCATGTTATTAAACTTTATCATAAAAGATATTAATTAATTTAACCTAAGTTTTAATTAATTAGGTCCATGTTCATGAATAATTAAATAATTAATTATTATAACCTAACTTTATTTAAATAAATGTACATACATATTTTATCATGGTTTTTATTTAAATAAACATAACATAAGTTTTAATTTAATTAAACCAAAATTAATTAATACTATTAATTAATTAAAACATAACATAACTTATTTTACATGTCGGTTTAATTACGTGTTCATAAAAACATATGTTCCCGAACCAAAATCCCGAGACCCGACACCCGAGCACCACGACCCAAAATCCGTGGCCCTGAGGTCATGCCCCGTCCGAACCACAGCCCTACACCGATAGTCGAAGCCCTCGGCTTCATGGTTGTGTTCGAAACCAACACCAACCCCAGCGGCTGCTGGGGTCCTTCGCTGTCCGAGAACCACTCCGAGCCCCACTTGGGGTCTCGGTCGATGCTGAACCAAAGCCACACCCCCATGATGAGGTGTGGTGTCTCGGCTACCACGAACACCCAACACCGACCACTTTATGGTGCAACTATTGGTCCCGAACGCCACCGAGACCAATATTGGTCTCGGTTCGCGTGTACCCAAATCACAACCCTTATAATTTCCTGATCCCCTTATTGATCTTCTTATTAAACATGTTTTTCATACTTGTTTTTAAAGATCTATAAACAAAGAAAATAAAATAAAAAGATTAGAGAATTCAATGATACCGTATGCGTGAAAAGGATTTAGGCACGAACACTATACCGTGTAATTTATCAACCAAAAATATCAAAACTGAAATCGTCCTTGTGTTTTGGGTGAGCCGCGGCAAGAGAGAGACGCGGAGAGGGGTTAGGGTTTTGATTTTCTATAAAAAGTGTTTAATAAAAATCCTCTATGGTTTTTATTAACTAATTAGTAAAATATCATGGGTCGGGCTTGGCCCATGTCTTCCTTTTCTCTCTTATAGCCGACGAACAAACACCCCCCTTTTCTTTCGATTTTGCTTTTCTTGTTTAAATATTATCGTGTATGTTCGTGTTTACTTATCGTGTTTTCGTTTCTTGAACGTTTTTTTAATATCGTACGTACATTCTTATCGTGTACTAATATTCGTATTTACATACATAATACTTATGATAATTGATTAATATACATAATATTCGTTTTAAATAGTCCTGATGCATGTCATATATTAATTAGTTTAAAACTTTAAATTTAACGGTAACTTAGTGCATTTAATGATCTTAGGATTATAAAAGCGGGGTTTACAACTCTTCCCCTCTAACAGAATAATTCGTCCTCAAATTAGAGATACGATAGACTGAAAAGATGCTAAACGATGATGTCGATGTATAGTTGGTGTAAGCCCAACCTAACATGCGCGCGACCCAGGAGGCTCGTGACCCAACGGGCCCGCGGCCCATAGACCTTGCTTATCTTTAAAGAAACCCTAGTCCTATATAAACAAGGGTAGGGGCTCATTCTACATCATCAGGTTATCTTTTCTAAACACACCTCTTTTACAACATATCTCCACGATACTAACTTGACCGTCAGAAGTGGACCCCGGGCTCCGGCCTCGGGTCCACGTCTAACCGGTTCTTCTATTGTTTGCAGCATCACTCAGGACCGGGAAGCACGACGAATGACCTAGGAGAGTCGTTAAACCGACCTAGCCAAACTATGCTTCAATAAGTTGGCGTCATCCTTGAGGGACTGACTAAAACAGGCTTCGTAGTCTCATAATACCAAAAAGAAAAAAGTTGTTCCGAAATCGGTAACTCTTAAATTCCCATATGTTTGTTTTTTATATTCACGGTACCATACATCCATCCTATATGCATTATGTGTGAATTCCCACCGTGTGATCACATGGCAATTCAAACCTAATAACTCAAATAATATTCATATGATATTTTGTTATTTAAAATTTTACAAAGTGGATACATGGATGATTTGATGAGGGTTGTGTCATGTGAATATTATGGGGAGGAGATATTAGTGGCAAATAAATGTAGAACAATATAGTGTATTATGTGCAAATAATATTCTTTGCCTAACCTGATAGAATTCTATAAAATATTTTTGTCATTGGGACACAACTAAATCATGTCTTGTGTTCTCGCATCACCGAAAAATCAGTTTCGAAAGTCGGTAATCTTAAAACTTTCATTTTCTTACTAACTACATTATGTGTTGCTTTCTACTACCGATGCGCATATGTTTATTCGATATAAGTCAGATTTGATGATTCGTTCAAGATATCCGGTTAATAATCGTTAGAATACTCGTTCTATTTAATGCTTTGTGCTATAACAATATTTGGTGAAATCTTAGAACATGTGCTATGAATAAAAATAAGCTGATGCTTTGCGATAAAAGCGCATCAACCATCTTTGTGATACATTCACATCAAGACCTTGTTATAAGCGACAAATACAATGCGAATATGACATCGCAGGAACGTAATTGACTAGAATCATAACTTTTAATAAATGCATTTGCCTAATTTATAATTGTGCTTTTTTTAATATTATTAAAAGTGAGTCAGACCATTTGATTTGCGTAATTTTCCGCGAATTTTTTTTCATGATATTTAAAGATAATTATTTTATTAGACATTTTAGTATGCGAATAGCATATTTGCTAGTCTTTATTTTATCTTCGCAGTCACAGAACTCGTTCTTCCGTGATATTACGTAAACACACATACTTTCTATATTTTTATAAAAGATATTATTAATATCTTTTTAAATTCTTGACAAAATTTTATCCATGTGTTTTAAATTTATAAAGATATCATGTCTATTTTTTAAATTAATAAAAGGTATTACCTATATCTTTTATATTCAAAAATCTTATAGATATTTTTCATATTAATAAAAGATATTGCGTGTATCTTTTAAAATTGGCAAGAAGGTATTATATATATCTTTTAATTTAATTTTTCGCATATGGTGTGACCCGACCTCTTTATCGCGGTCATAGTTGTCCAGCCGTGCTCATCCGCACATTTTTAGAATATTTTATTTTTAAAATCTGGAGTTATGAGTCGCGTCCTTTCACATTAGTCCGCCCTATTAAAAATAATATTTTATTTTGGTCGTTGCAATCTGCGAGACCAAACGTATTATTTTATTTAGTTCGGTCACGGTTATCCGCCCGTCCGGACGTATTATTTAGTTTGGTCGCTGCGAGCCGCGCGACCAAATGTATTTTTTTTATTTAGTTTGGTCGCTGCGAGCCGCGCGCCAAACGTATTATTTTATTTAGTTTAGTCGCGGCGAGCCGCATGACCAATGTATTATTTTATTTAGTTTGGTCGCTGCGAGCCGCGCGCCAAACATTTTATTTTATTTAGTTTGGTCGTTGCGAGCCACACCCCGAATATTTTATTTTATTTTGTTTGGTCGCTGCGAGCCGCGCGCCAAACATTTTATTTTATTCAGTTTGGTCGCTGCGATCCGCGCGATCAAACACAATATTTTAATTTGGTCATTGCGATCCGCACGACCAAACATATTATTTTATTCGGCCGCGGCGGCCCGCCCGTCGGATGTATTATTTAGTTTGGCCGTGGCAATCCGCGCGATCAAGCGTATTACTTTTTAAAATTTCGTCGCAGTGATCTGCGCGTTAAGACGAATTATTTTGGACTGGACATTTTCCATACGTTTACCTCGGTCATGATTATGACTTACGTATTTCTACATTTGTTTAAACCGAATTTCATACATATTCACCATATTAATGTGCGAAGTCTAATCTTATAATAAACACACGCCTTGTGTTTTATTTTATAAATTTTCACTATATTAAGGTGGGATTCACCACCTTTTTAGTATGCCTAACCCACGAGGGCCATGTCCCATAGGGGTAAGCATTAAAAATTGTTCAGATTTTTCGTATGCTTTACATATAAGTATAATACTACTAGTAAATATAGCACCATTAAACTTGGGGGCTATAGGGGTATCACAATACCATTGATATGATCTTATTTGATTGTATTTTAGCATTTATATTTCAAAGCATGTAGGATACTATCTTGTGCATGATACATATTATTACGCGGATCCATCAGGTCAGGAACCTGCTGTTGTGGATCAGGTATCCACAACTAAGTATGTAAGTGGCATTGCAAGCCCGGTACTAAGCCGAATCGCGCGTTCGCAAAATGATGGATCAGGTATCCGCCGCAGGTTCATGCAGGACATGAACCTGTCTCCCGCGTAAGAGGGTTGCAACCCCAGCGTTATCAATGATACGAGTATCTAAGCCTCTGCTCGAGGATTAAGGCGCACTGCAGGCGCACCATAACTACTATGTTACTACAAGATCAGGTATCTTGTGCGGTCATCCGCAACCAAAAGACTCTCCGGAGCGCGCATGTCAGGTACGTGTGCAAAAGATACCGCATACGGTATCAATGGTGTTATACGCTAACTATGTATTCGCACTTAGCATGCAAGAGGTCTTGCTAACCTATTGTGTGCTACAGTCGGATATCGTATTCACGCTTATCATGTAAGAGGTATCACGAGCCCTGTGTTATGTTGATTACCATAAAGCCTTGTGCTATGCCATATGACGTACGTCTTCTGTTGGCCTTAAGCCGAATGCAATATTCGCACTATGTTGCATCATCAGTGGGTATAAGAAGTTCGCCTTCAACGTATTCACGATACAACATACGGGTTCCACCTCCACCTTTACAAAACCTTCTTATCATCCTCACATTAGAGAGGAATAAGAATTATACCTTGCTAATGCCAGTATTACCCCGGCTATAGAATAGGTTTTCTTCTTAGGGGGTCCTTACCGTTGCATAATGGGAAACCAAGCATTCGAGCACACCCACTCGTCTTACGTACACGGGTTCCCCATTTATTTTGACGTGGATACGCTTACAGGTAGCAGATATGGTGTAGAGTCTAGTAACCTTGGTGAAAACCTCGCATACTAGACTAGGGGAAATGATGACATATAGTGGTTGCGCTCACTATTCGCAGAGTTTTCCCATTATCTTTTTGCTAAAAGGTAGCCCACCACGTGGATGTCCTAGCAGCAAGCCGTACACGTTTATTTAGTAAGCGTGACATATGAACGAGTCTAACATAACATGGTCAGGAACCATATCATACTAGACTGGGGGACATGTCGACGTATAGTCGGTGTAAGCCTGACCTAACATGCGCGCGACCCAGGAGGCCCGCGACCCGACGGGCCTGCGGCCCATAGACCTTGCTTATTCTTCAAGAAACCCTAGTCCTATATAAATAGGGGTAGGGGGCTCATTCTACATCATTAGGTTATCTTTTCTAAACACACCTCTTTTACAACATATCTCCACGATACTAACTTGACCGTCGGAAGTGGACCTCGGGGCTCCGGCCTCGGGTCCACGTCTAACCGGTTCTTCTATTGTTTGTAGCATCGCTCAAGACGGGGAAGCACGACGAACGGCCTAGGAGAGTCGTTAAACCGGCCTAGCCAAACTATGCTTCAACAGCTGAAATGACATATAAGCTGGAAAGACATGTAAGCTGAAATTACATACCCGAGTCAGAACTGGAAATGAGGGTAAGAAGTTCGGATAGACTCCTCCGTTTCAAGTGGCTTCCCGCTCGGAATGATCCCTTCAGAGGATTTTAACGAATGAAATCGTCTTTCTCCTCATGACTCGTTCCTGGCGACCGAGAACTTTCTCGGGTTCCTCGATATATGATAGAACCTCTAGAATCTGTTAGAATGGATACGTAACCTTATGCAATGGATGGTAGTTGTAACCTCTGAGTAAGGACACATGGAATACATCATGCACATGAGATAGCTGGGGAGGTAAAGCTAGACGATATGATACCTCACCGACACGTTCAAGGATTTCAAATGGTTTGATGAAACGTGGATTGAGTTTGCCATTGAGTCCAAAACGCTTAACACCACGTGCTGGTGATACTTTAAGGAAAACATGGTCGCCGATATTAAACGATAGATCTCTATGATGTTTATCAGCATAGCTCTTCTGTCGAGCACGAGCTTCCTGTAGCTTTGCCTTGGCAATGGCAACCTTCTCATTGGTAACCTCTATCATTTCTGGTCCTTCAAGGATTCGTTCTCCAACTTAATCCCAACAGATTAGAGCACGACACTTTCTGTCATAAAGCATCTCTAATGGTGCACACTAAATACTTGCATGCCAGCTGTTGTTGTAAGCAAACTCTACCAAACAAATGTAGTTGTCCCAACTTCCTGACCATTCCAATGCACAAGCCTACCGCATGTCTTCTAAGGTCTGAATCATACGGTTCGATTGACCATCGGTCTGAGGATGAAAGACAGTGCTTAGCTTAAGTTTAGTGTCCCAAGCTTTCTGCATACCTTTCCAGAATTTTGACATGAAGTGAGTGGGGTGAGGTGGCATATGGGGATTGGTTAAGGTAAGTTTGGTTGTCTGCCAGCTTTGGTCCCTTGTTTCTTTCATTCCTTTCATTTCAAGTTTAAACAAGCAAAACTGAATTTGCCTTTATAATCCAAGTTTCAGTTTTTAGACTTTTGCCCCAAATACTTTTCCAAACTATTTTCAGGGGTATTTCTTGCCAATTCATGATTCTTGAAGGGTTGTTTTGGCATTTTCTTCAAACATTATGGTTTTGACTTGTATTGTTGACTTCTTAAAGGAATAATATTGATAACACTTCATTTTTGAGGGACCATTCTTGCCAATTCTTCAAAGTGGAGGGCACTTTTTGTAAATTTGACAAACATTAAGGACCAAACTTGTAATTATGAATAAACAAGGGTTAAAAGTGTCAATTCTTCAATATTGGAGGACCCTTCTTGTACAATCTTCAAATCTTCAAGGATTATTCTTGGAAAATCACCATTAGGACTTGGTTCATTGTGCGGCTTCGTTTCCCGTGTTCGTTTTTGCTTGTTTCTTGTGATCTTTTGTCATTTTCTCAATATCCGTACTTAAAATACACATGTAACAAACACAAGCATATATTTGGCCTTTTTCATGATATTTAATGCTTTTTAAGCCCGTTTTAGACGATGAGACTGTATAAAAGCAGTCTCATCACTCCCCCATACTAAACCATTGTCGTGCCCTCACGCAATGCTAAAATAAAGTATCGTAGCACCTCCAAAATTCATTTTTATGCACTTTTATTGAATGATAAACTAGCTACACTACTACTATTACTACTACTTGCGTTTTTAGACATAATGTATGATTTTCATCGCAAAATGGGACGTTTAGGTTCATAGAACAAGAACACGTGAATGCTTCGTTAGAAATAATTTCTTCGTCCTTGATTTTCAGCCCAATTCCATGCTAAGCGTGCAACGAGATCATTGTCATTATAAGTTAGTAATGATAACACTATTCATATGCCCTAATCACGTACTTATCCTCCCATTTTCCTAAGTTGTATCTCTTATATTTTATTTTTGTCTTGAATGTTCACGAGGATACATTGTTTGACTTATGAGATGATAGAGATTTAGGTCTAAAAATAGAGTCATAACGGTGTAACCAAGACCATCGAATTAATAACCCCCCTAATAGAAAACGATGTCAAATAATTAAGTCAACAAGAAGGATCGATAAAAACGGTTTTATAACGGTTTTGAACATGAGACTTATTACCAAGACTTTTATACGCCCCCTACCGGATGGGCCTTATTATCATAGGTTTACCTCCATCTTTTATACAACTTCACCACGAAGATTTTATTATGACTTCGGTCTTGCCTTGCCTTTTATTTAACCTCGCCATGAGGTGTTTATTATGGCCAAAGACGTATATCCTCACGCTAAAAGCGAATTTTAGATCTTTAAAGCTTCAAAGTTTAAGGCTTGATTCACTTTCAATTTCGCATAGATTTTTCGGCCTTGTGAGCTTCAAATTGTTTGCTTGATTTAGGTGAGCACTTGAAATCTTATTATTAGGTGAAGCTGTCGATTATTTGGGTTGCCAATACTTCAAAACCGTGACGCTGGCGATACCTTAATGTCTTCCCAATTTAATTACATGGAAGCTACTAGAAAAGACTAGAAACCAACAATCAAGACTAAACCGCTAAGCCAATATTTATTAAGCAAAATATATTTACAAACGAAGGGAGAATAAGCAAACAACGAGAACACATGAGTTTTTGAAAGAATACGATTACTCTACGTTTAGCATAGTAACTTATAATTAACTCTATCATTTCTTGTCCTCATTTAAGAGACTTAGCCTAATATAAAGTTAAGGAATTGAAGCTAAGTGCTCAACACGCACGGTCGAGTAAAAAATTACTCTTATTCTCGCCATCGGAAAACCTACATTCGTGTCTTCAAACACCGATAAAACATGAGAAAAAATTTAAAATTTGGCCATTTTTAGCCTTATTTTGCAACAAAACGATAAACAAAAAGATAAACTTTGGAAAGCGTGAAGGTTTGGCAAGGCAAGTATCTATTCACCCCCCCATACTAAAGTTAAACATTGTCCTCAATGTTTCGAGTCTAAGGGTTGGAAACCCCCATACTAGAGACGTAGTCGAATGCATAATCTAGCATGGAAAGGGTGTAACCGTTAAATTTAAAGTCGTTTATGAAGTGTGCTAAAAATCTAAGGTTAGAACATAAAAGGATATATCATGGATATTGAGAAATTCTTCAAAGAAAACGATCGAGTGCTCCCATAAAACGAACACGAGAGGCTCCAATCGTGAACATCATGATCATCTAAAAACCACATATCACAAACAACCACAGAACAAAGGTTGGAAGGGCACAAATCCCCTCACGTTGCTACATTAGAAAGCGATAATATGTACATAGGATAAGCATGGGACTCCCCACGAGGCACCTTGTTTTTGATTACCGAGTCATGAGCTCGACTCGATCCCCTCAATACTAATTATCATTAGGGAAGGTGATTTGGTCGAGGTAGTTCAAGGATGAAACTTCCCTGCCAAAGTAGTGCTTCAACCTATGTCCATTCACCTTGAAATTGGGGCCATCATTTTGAGCTAGCTCGATGGTCCCATAAGGAAAAACTTGCGTCACGGTGAATGGACCGGACCAACGGGATTTCAACTTGCCGAAAAATATTTTCAAACGTAAGTTAAAAAGCAACACTTGATCTCCAATGTTCAAAACCTGGTTTTTAATTTTTGAGTCATGAAACTTTTTAGTTTTTTCCTTGTAAATCAATGGATTTTCATAATCAGTGTCTCTTAATTCATCCAATTCATACAATTGCATTTTCCGGTGTTTTCCCGCGGTCTTAATATCATCATTACAATGCTTAAGGGCCCAATAAGCTTTGTGTTCAAGTTCAATTGGCAAGTGACAATTCTTCCCTTACACAAGCTTATAAGGAGTGCACCCGATGGGCGTCTTATGAGCGGTCCGAAAGGCCCATAAAGCATCGTCCAACTTATCTTACCAAGATTGTCGGTTCTCTCCAATTGATCTCTCCAAGATCCTCTTCAATGCTCGGTTTGAAACCTCGACTTGCCCACTCGTTTGTGGGTGATAAGCCGTAGAAAGCCGATGTGTAACCCCATATTTCCTTAAGACCCTTTCGAATTGGTCATTACAAAAATGGGTTCCACGATCGCTTATGATCGCACGAGGGGTTCCAAACCGAGAAAACAAGCTTTTCAAAAACTTGACTACCACACGAGCATCGTTCATAGGAAAAGCCTTAGCTTCCACCCACTTAGATAGGTAATCAACGGCGACAAGGATCTCCTTATTACCACGAGATGATGGGAACGGCCCCATAAAGTCAATGCCCCAAACGTCAAAGATCTCACACACTTGGATGATATTTTGTGGCATTTCATCGTTTTGTGAGGCTTCCACTTGCCGTTGGCATGAGTCACATGACTTCACAAGTGCATGTGCATCTCGGTAAATAGTAGGCCAAAAGAAACCAGCATCAAAGACCTTTTTAGTCTTGAGATTAGCACCGTGGTGACCACCCGCGGGTCCCTCATGGCAAGCTCTAAGGATATTAGAAGCTTCGGTGCCAAATGATTTGATCCGCACAAGTACGAAATAGATAAGGGTTGTTCCAAAAGTAGAACTTGACGTCAAGAAACAATTTTCGTTTTTGTTGAGTTGTCATACCCTTAATGATGAAGTTCCCCGTATGGTAATTTGCGATGTCCGCAAACCATGGGGTAGATGAATCAAGCTTAGAATTCACTACGCCAAGTGTCTTGAGAGGAAATGTTTTGGTGATTTCCTTTGGCTCGTAAACACTTTGGTGAGGATCTTCCAAACGAGAAAGATGATCGGCCGCTAGATTCTAGGCTCCTTTTTTGTCAAGGATTTCGACATCAAATTCTTGTAGGAGGAGAATCCAACGAAGTAGTCTCGGCTTAGCATCTTGTTTAGCCATGAGATACTTGATAGCCGAGTGATCCGTATACACTATGCATCAAGTCAAGACGAGGTAAGGTCGGAATTTCTCAAAAGCATTCCGTTGTAGTGTATTTCAATTGAGCCTCGGTCATCGTCTTGCTAGCATAGTGGATAGGCAAGAAGTGCTTTTCATGACGTTGCCCCAAAACAGACCCAATAGCGTAGTCACTAGCATCACACATGAGCTCAAAGGGGAGGTTCCAATTGGGAGCAACAAGAATGGGAGCTTCGGTAACTTTCCTCTTAAGGATTTCAAAGGCTCGTACACAATCTTCGTTAAAGACAAAGGGTGCATCTTTTTTGAGGAGATGTGTAATAGGTCGAGAGATCTTTGAAAAATCCTTGATGAATCGACGATAAAAGCCCGCGTGGCCTAGGAAACTCCTAACTCCCTTAACGGTTTTGGGATGAGGTAATTTGGCGATGACGTCTACCTTAGCTTTGTCTACCTCAATCCCCGCTTTCAAAACCTTATGCCCTAAGACGATTCCTTCCTTAACTATAAACTGACAATTTTCCCAATTTAGCACAAGGTTGGTTTCCTCACAACGTTTCAACATTCTCTCAAGATTCGACAAACACGAAGTGAACGAACAACCAAACACGGAAAAATCATCCATAAAGACTTCCATCGTCTTCTCGATCATGCCATGAAAAATAGCCATCATGCACCTTTTAAAAGTTCTCGGTGCATTGCAATGTCCGAATGGTATCCTACAATAGGCAAACGTTCCATATGGACACGTAAACATAGCTTTTTCTTGGGCACGAGGATCGATGGGGATTTGTAAGTAACCGGAAAACCCATCTAAAAATCAATAGAAATCGTTTCTCGCAAGACGCTCCAACATTTAGTCCATGAAGGGCAAGGGAAAATGGTCTTTACGAGTGGCGTCATTCAACTTACGATAGTCGATACACACCCTCCAACCGGTCACGAGTCGAGTTGGAATTAACTCGTTGGCATCGTTTGGCACAACAGTCATTCCTCCCTTCTTAGGGACACAATGAATAGGACTCACCCAAGGGCTATCAGAAATAGGGTAAATCATTCCCGCGTCAAAGAGTTTAAGGACTTCCTTTTTGATGACGTCGTGAATTTTGGGGTTCACCCTCCGTTGACATTGGATTGCGGGTTTGTAGTCCTCCTCAATTAAGATTTTGTGGGTACAAAATTTGGGATCGATCCCCTTAGTGTCGGATAAGTTCCACGCAATTGCCCCTTTGTGATCCTTTACAACATCGACAAGTGCGGTTTTTTCATCATTCGAAAGATCTTTCGCAATAATAACCAGCAACTTGTCGTCCTCCTCCAAAAATACATATTCGAGATGAGGAGGTAAATCTTTCAACTCGATGATTGGTGGTTCCTCAATTGAAGATTTGGGCTCGATACTCATAATCTCCTCGGTTGGAGGAAATGGGAAATCGTTAAGAAAATCCTTGATAATCGAGAAGTCCTCATCGTTGTCGAGGTCTTCATCACAAGTACGTGGAACATCAAATTCTTCCAACGTAAAACCACCACCATCAAAGGGAGTGAAGGTTGGTGTCGAATTATCAAGAATAGGATCAAGCATAGTGGGATTGCCACTATTTTCATCGTCACCAAAAACTAAAACTTCTTGTGAAAATTCCTTGCAAACAACGTCGATCATATCAACGAGGTTTATGGTTGCTACGGAATAAACATGAGAAATTGGAAAATTTTGAGTTGCGTTTATAACAAGTTCCTCGTCGTTCAAAACGTAAGGTGATATTTCTAGCATGCACATCAATCAAAGCCATAGACGTATCTAAAAACGAACGACCTAAAATGAGAGGAACTTGAGGATCCGTGGGAATATCGACAACGATAAAGTCTACCGGATAATAGAACTTTCCCACTTTCACATTAATGTCTTCGGCCAATCCACATGGGGGAATCGTGGAATGATCGGCCAATTCGATAGATATTAGTGAAGGAGTAAGATTAGGAAGATTGAGCGACTTGAAGATTGCAAGTGGCATCAAGTTAATACTAGAACCAAGATTGGCCAAGGCATAGCATTCTTCAATATCTTGGTTTGTACATGGAATCAAGTATTTACCGGGATCACCGACTTTTTGAGGTATGCGGTTAAGATAAACCGAGGAAAAACTAGACAATTGTTGCAATTTCTCCTTGTTGTTCAACATACTCTTGAAGTTAGCAGAAAATCGAGGCATCATGACCAAAGGATCGGCAAAACTCACACTAAAATGCACGTCACGAAACATTTTCATAAAAAGCTCAAATTGGTAATTGTCGCGCTCTTGACGTTTCTCCTTTATAAGTCTCGATTGATAGGGCAAAGGTGGTGTGGGTTGAGGCATAGGCTTAGCCTTTGGAATCTCGGGTTCCAAATGTGGTAATGGGTCAACCGTAGGTGTAGTATGAGCGGTACTTTGTGGGATTAGGACTGTTGGGAATAAAATGTAGTCAAGACACTTGGACGCTGACAAGAGTAATTTGGACGTTGATAGGAAGAAATCAAGCGTTGACAGGACAAGTGTTGACAGGAAGATGTCAAGTGTTGATAAGAAGAAGTCAAGCACTGATAGAAGACTTAGTTTACACGTTTTATGTTTCTAGTAAAGATATGTTCGACAATGTATTCCTTATGTTTATCTTTACCTAAAATAGCTGATACGTAGACTCTTGTACAAGGCTCCTTAATCTATAAAAGGAGGCCTTTAGGTTTTAGTTTAATATATGTTTTCACACTTTCATTGTACGCAAGTTTGATTAATCAATCAAAGTGAAAGTTTGGTTTATCTTGTTTGTGTGTTCTTGTTTAAGTATTAATTCCGCATAATACTTGAATTGTTACATATGCAACAATGTTTCTCTACGTGTTTAACTTGATTTAATCTCGTTTACACAAGCTAAATCGATCTAAGTTTGGGATCCACAAGTGGTATCAAAGCTTGTTGAGAAACTTTGATCTAAAGAACACAAAAACCCTAAATCTCCAAAAACCCTAATTTTCAAGAAACCCTAATATTCAAACAACATGTCTACTACTGAGTTAACCTCCTCCTCCTCAAGCCCTAATATCAAGATTCCCTTGCTAGATCCAGACAACTTTGAGCTCTATAAGTGTAACTTTGAGCAACATCTTCAAATCCACGACCACACCCTATGGGAAATTATTGAATATGGAAACACATTCAATAAGGCTGCCAAGATTGCAACTGCTATTACTACAAGATCAACTCCAGGCTCAAGTGAAGCTGATCGAAAAGAACAACATGATGATGGGAGAGCTGTCTCAGCTGAGGACCTTGAGCAAAATAGTGATGAGCACTTGGAAGAGATGGACATAAAGTGGAATATGGCACTTGCTAGCATAAGGGCCAATAGATGGAATAGAAGATTCAGAAAGAAGATGACTTTTAATGCTAAAGACACTACTGGGTTTGATAAATCCAAGGTTAAGTGTTACAATTTCCATAGAATGGGTCACTTTATGAGAGAGTGTAGATCTCCTAGAAGATCTGATGCTGGAAACCCTTCAAGCCAAATCATAAAGGTTGAAGATACAAAAGCTATGGTTGCCATGCAAGACATAGATGGTGTTGGCTGGGGTTGGAGCTTTTTGGCCAAGGATGAGGAAGAGAACAAGGCTTTGGTTGTAGAAAAGGAAGAAGAGGAGCATGTTCACTATGCTCTCATGGCACATTCTTCATCTTCATCAGACAATGAGGTATATGATGATGCATTTTGTAGTAAGGGTTGTCGTCTAAACACTGAAAAGCTTAACAAAGAAGTTTTAAAATTAACAGCAGATGTTGTTAATGAAAGATACAAGTTATCTAACTATCAACTTGCACTTGTTCAAACTGAAAAGACTGTGGCTGAGTATAAGGAAATGGAGCTTGACCTAAAAGATCAAATCAATGTTTTGACTCATGACCTAAATGCTAGTATTAAGGTAAGAGACATCTTGGAGAGGTCCAATGGTGCCTTCAGGCTAAGTTAGATGAGGCTATCAAAAACAAAGTTAAAGTAGATCTTAAAATTCAAAAATTTGATAAAGCTTCTCAAACCCTAGAAAAGTATGTTAGTGAACAAAGGGATTCTAGGGATAGGAGTGGGATTGGGATGAAAGAGTATGTTGATGTTCCACTACCTGCTGGGAACTTTTATGGTGTCCTTAGAACGGATCTGTCTTGGACTGGTATTCCAGAACTCTAAGAAGAGGAATTTATTCCTCCACCTAGAGTTCTTACCCCAGTAGAGGAATATAAGCAGAAATTAACAGATTTAGACCAATGGAAGAAAGCCAACCCTACTTTGTTTGTTAAGGGTGGCATGCTTAGTGATAGCCCAAATGAGTCTACACCCATAAAAGTAACCAATCCTACTAGTGGCAAGACTGTTGACCTTGGCTTAAACGTTGATAGAAAACCTAGTATTAAATATATAGAAATGTATAGAAAACCTAGGTCACCAAAAAGTCAAATTAGTGATAATGGGACAGGTTTCTTTTCATCTAGACCTAGAGCTATGTCTAGAAAAGCCTGTTATAATTATGGAAGTTTTTCACATTTAGCATATAAGTGTGTCAACGCTTCAAAGGTCAACGCTGATAGAAAGTCAACCATGGTCAAACCCAAACCTTTTGTCCAGCAAAGTCCACAAGTCATTAGACCAGCCCCATTGGGTCTAATACTTATGGACAAAGGCCTTTTCAGAAGACCAATACGTGGTCTAACAGACAATGGGTTCCTGTAGCAAACCCTAGGTTCAACACTAATAAGGGTAGTTTCAACGTTGTCAAGAACAATTTTAACGCTGACAAGAACGTTTTTAATGCTGCTAGACCAAGTAATGCCAAATACTTGCAACCAAAGGAAAATGGGTCTAAAGCTTCTTCTAGCTTATTTTGGAGACCTAAACAAGTTCAAAACCCTAATTCAGATGGGATTTCTATGACTTGTTACAGATTTCAGTATATTTCAAAGGTCATAACTAAACCAATTGGGGTTAATTGGGTTTTTAATTCAAAAAGGGATGAACAAGGGGTTGTCATGAGGACTAAGTCTGTTCTTGTTGAACAAACAAATGAATCCAAGTCTGCTCAGGCTTGGGTTCCCAAAGAAAACTAATTTGTTTTCTTTATGTGCAGGGCATTCAAAAGCAGGTTAAAGATTATGGCTATTGGGATAGTGGATGCTCTAGGCATATGATAGGGAAAGAAGACTACTTGACAAACTTCACTCCCATTAAAGATGGTGACAAAGTATACTTTGGAGGCGGATATGGAACTATCACTGGCAAAGGAACTCTTATCACCAACAATTTGCGTTTTGAGAACGTGTTTTTTGGTAAAAGAACTTGACTATAATCTGTTTAGTGTATCACAGGTGTGTGATAACAAAAATAAGGTTCTTTTCACTTATACTGAATGCTTGGTGTTGAGCAAAGATTTTAAAATACCAGATGAGAAATTCATTGATTATAGAACACCTAGGCATAAGGACATTTATAATGTGAATCTTAATGGAATTAGGATGAATAATAATTTGTCATGTCTATATGCTAAGGCTTCAGTTGATGAGAGTAATCTTTGGCATAGAAGGTTAGGGAACATTAATTTTAAGAACATAAATAGACTTGTGAGACATGGTTTAGTTGATGGTTTGCCTAAAAAGGCTTTCCACAAGGGACCACTCTTGTGTTGAATGCCTTAAGGGCAAACAACACAAAGTCTCCTTTAAGTCTAAACCTGTGCATTCTAGTTCTAAACCACTTCACTTGTTGCATATGGACTTGTTTGGTCAAACTAATATAGAAAGCTTAAATGGTAAATCCTATTGTTTTATCATCACTGATGATTTTTCTAGATTTACTTGGACTTTCTTTTTAGCTTTGAAAAGTGAAACTGCTGATATTTTGATTAACTTTATTACCCAGTTAGGGAAAAAGACTAGGAATGAGGTTAAGATACTTAGAAATGATAATGGTGGTGAGTTTAGAAATAAGTTGTTAGATGACTTTTGTGCCAAGAAAGGGATTACTAGACAGTTTAGTATAGCTAGAACCCCTCAACAAAATGGGGTAGCTGAGAGAAAGAATAGAACACTCATAGAAGCAGCTAGGACTATGTTGGCTGATGCTCACTTTCCCATTGCTTTTTGGGCTGAGGATGTGAATACAGCTTGTTATGTTCAGAATAGGGCTTTGACCAACAAAATCCATAATAAGACACCTTGTGAACTATTTTGGAGTAGGAAACCTAATATTGGTTTTCTTAAACCCTTTGGCTGTCATGTAGTTGTGTTAGATACTAGTGAAGCCTTAGGAAAGTTTAGTGCTAAAGGTGATGAAGGCTATTTCATGGGCTATTCAGTGCAGAGTGGAGGATATAGAATTTACATTAAGAAAGAAAAACGTATATTTGAAAAGGTACATGTTAGGTTTTTAGAGAGTAAACCTAGTGATCCTGAGAGTGGTCCAAATTGGTTATTTGACTTGGAAACTGTATCTAGGACATTAAATTATATGCTTGTTACTAATATAGACATTGTGAAAGTGACTTCAAATGTTGTGGAAGAACCAGTTGTTGAAATTTCAGGTAAACAGGTTGATAAAGAGGTTGGATCACAAGCAGACAAATCAGCACCCATACTTGAGTATGTTACCATTCCTATATGGACAGATGCATTGGCTGCTGCTGCTGCTGCTGGAAAGGAAAAAGGTGGTCCACAAGTATCACCAATTGAAAACATGCATGATTCTTCAGGCGCTGACAAAGGAAAATCTGGTGCTGACAAGACAAATTCAGGTGTTGATGGCTCAAACGTTGACAACCCTAATTCAGGCGTTGACAACTCTTTTGACCATTTGTTCTCTTCCAGTGTTTTTGAACAAGGTGAACCTTCAAACATAAATGAAGAGGTTCATTCAGATGATGATGGAAGAGCATTTGAAGAAGATATTGGCAATTTGGAGACTAAAATTGATGATAACACAATCATTGAAGGATGAGTACTTACATCTACCATGAAGAATCATCCTTCTTCTTTAATCATAGGTGATGTGATGACTCATGTGCAAACTAGAAGGTCTCATCAGAATCATGGAGGATTTATTGTCAATATTCACAAGAAGGTTGATACCCCTCTTGTTCAAGCATGTTTGTTTGCCAATATTCCCAAGAAGATTTTTTATGCTCTCAAAGAACCAAGTTGGGTGGAAGCAATGCAAGATGAGCTTCACCAATTTGCTATTCAGGATGTTTGGGAGTTAGTTGATTGTCCCAGACATGTCAGACCTATTGGGACAAGATGGGTTCTTAGAAACAAAAAGGATGAGAGAGGAATTGTGGTCAGAAACAAGGCACGTTTAGTTGCTCAAGGATATACACAAGAGGAAGGGATAGACTATGAGGAGGTCTTTGCACGTGTTGCAAGGATTGAGGCAATAAGAATTTTTCTAGCCTATGCTTCCTACATGGGATTTACAGTCTATCAAATGGATGTGAAGAGTGCTTTTCTTTATGGCACAATTACAGAGGAGGTTTATGTAATGTAGCCTCTTGGTTTTGAAGATTCAGAACATCCAGACAAGGTGTATATAGTAAAGAAAGCTATGTATGGACTTCATCAAGCCCCAAGAGCATGGTGTGGCACATTGTCCACCTATCTAGTGGAAAATGGATTCAAAAGGGGCACCATAGATCAGACTTTGTTTACAAAAAAGACTGGTAAGGATTTATTACTTGTACAGGTCTATGTGGATGATATCATCTTTGCCTCTTCTAGTCCAAAGATGAGTGAAGACTTTTCCAAACTCATGACAGACAAGTTCAAGATGAGTGCAATGGGGGAGATTAACTTCTTTCTAGGGTTACAAGTTCAGCAGAAAGAAGATGGTATTTTCATCTCTCAAGACAAATATGTAGCAGAAATCTTGAAGAAGTTTGGCTTTTCTCCACATGAGAAACGGGCTAACACACCCATGGACAGGGAACACCCTTGGGGAAAGTTTGGAGATAGAAAAGAGGTGGATGTCAGGCATTATAGGTCCATGATTGGATCATTGATGTATCTTATAGCTTCAAGACCTGACATTATGTTTGTTGTGTCTGCATGTGCACGCCATCAAGTGACTCCCAAAGAGTGTCATCTTCATGCTGTCAAGAGGATTTTTAGGTATCTTAGGTGCTATCCCACCTTGGGATTATGGTATCCAAAAGATTCTCCATTGGAGCTTATTGCATATTCAGACAGTGATTATGGGGGTGACAAGTTTGATAGAAAATCCACAACTGGTGGATGCCAATTTCTTGGGAGTAGGTTGATATCTTGGCAATGTGATTGTAATAAATTTAGATACTTTGCTTTAGGAAAAACAAGCAACTAAATATGAGCGGTAAGTATCGACGAGTGATTTAGGAAAACCACAAGTAATGACCCACAATCAAATAAAATGAGAGAAAAAGTTCGTTTCCCAAGGAGGTATATGTGTTGTGAATTAACTTGTATTTCTTTGAGATTAATATTGATGAGATGGAATGACGGTTTCGTGAAAATTACACTATGACGTAAAAACGTAAACGTAAAGCCGTAGAAAAACCACAAAAATTAAAAATTATTAAAACCAAAAACAAAATATTAAGAAAAGATTAAAAAGACTAAAACAAGTCAATAATAATATAAATAAAGATAAAAATCCAACAAAGATATTTTAAAACCTTTTATTAATTAAATAATTAATTTTAAATGCTAATTAAACCCCTAAAATTAAATTTAACTAATTCCAAAAGTCTAAAATATGATTTTATTGAATAATCACTTAACTTATATTATTAGAAGACTAAAAAGTAATTTTCTAAAAATTAAAACCTATTAAAACTATTTTTAAAACTCTAAAAATGATTAAAACCTAATTAAACTTAAAATAATTATAAAAATAAATCTAAAAGTTATAAAAATATTCTAAAAATGGAAATAGTCCTAATTTATGATAAAGAATTTAAGAAAAATGAAAAAATAAAGAAAAAGAAAATTTTGAAAATTAAATATTAAAATAATAATAAAATAATACTAAAAATAAAAAGTTACTAAAATTTGAAATAAAAAATTTCTAAAAATCCTAAATAATATAATTAAGAGAAAAACACAAATCTAAGCTTCTAAACCTTTTTTAATAATTTTATAAAAATCTTAAAAGTTTATAAAAAACCTTAAAATATTATAAAATTAAAAATAAATGTTTTTGAAACCAAAACTTGATGTAAACCTCAAAAATATATTTTAAAACCTAAAAAATATTTTTCCTGAAAATTAAAGGTCTTTTTTCTATTTTTTATTGCTTTTATAAAAAACGTCTATTAAATAAATTCTAATAAATAAACTATAACAAGGAAAAATATAAAAGTAGGCCAGAAAAATCACCAATGCTAATAATAACCTAAGAAAAATAAAAGGAAAAAAAGAAGTAGCTTATAAATAAGCTAGAAATAAGCTTAAAACCTACGGCTTATTGAAAATAATACAAACAAAGAACGTGTTAAATAGATTACTAATCCTCCCTTGGTCAGTAAAAGACCCAAGGGCAGGATGGTTAAGTATGATGTGTGTTGAACGGCTGGTCACGGGTTCGAGGTATGCTAACCCCCTTTTTTTACTTTTTTTATTTTTTGCTTTTTTTAAACTCTTGCCAATCAATTTGTGACCTCTAAACAGCTTAGAAACACAACACACTTTCCTTTTTATTCAAAGATTGAGCTAAACAGAAACCAAAAACGTGACAGACTTTGTTTTTGAACACAAGCTTAACAGCTTTGTGTATTTGCTTTTTCTTGACAGATTACAAAGAAGCCAAAGGAGTTGGCTTGTGGCTTATTTGATGCTTATTTTTGGAGCAAATAGGCACTCCTGTGTTCTTTGGAACACAAGAAGTCAAAGCAAGCAGTAATCAAACACACTTAGCAAGCACATGAATCAAATCCAAAGCACCCTAGGCCTATGCAGTTTCTGTAACAGATTAGCTAAACCAGTGGACTTTATTGGCTAACAAATGCAATCCAATGAACTTCAAACTCCAATTTTAAGCACACACACCCACAATCTGTCCTACAACCCAAATTCAACCTTAAATCACACTGATACTCATAGATTTTCAAAGATCAAACACCAAAAATCTCACAAAATATAAACAGAATAAGACTTGCAGGTTTTCAACTTCACTTTTTCCTTTTAAACTCTACAAATTTCATGCAAACTGTTCCAAACTAATCTAATACTCACTTGCAACTTAACTTAACCCTAATCTAACCTTCTAACATCCTATAAAACCACAAACCAAATTAATTACCCTGCTAAAATCTATAGCCAAACACCCGTTTAAAATTCTAAAACCAAGATTTCCAATTCAAAACCTTACAAAACTTATCAAAACTGTTATCAAAGCTTTATAACATGTAAATCAACACTTAAGAGCACAGATTAAACACTTAAACACACAAAAGCATAAAAGCACATAAAATCAAGCAAATAGCTTATTTTGAACTTTTACAAGGTAAAATGGATTACCTTAGGGTCTTAACATCCAAGACCCTAGAGGGTGTAAAACCCTCCTCCAAACCAGCTCGGGCTGGTGCTGACAACAAATCAACAAGCCTTGTACACCTGTTTATGACAAATCAAGCAAACAAGAAAAATACAAACCAAATATATATATAATCTGTTTCTTATTTTCTTCCTCTTTAAAACCTTTCCAAATCTTTTCAAAACCTCTTAAACACGTTTACTGATAACTCAATAATCACCAAACAACTTTCCTTCTTAACATCAAACCTAAGACAGATTCCTTACCCAAGAATCTTCCAAATTTTCAAAAACTTGAGATAACTTTTGAAAATCAAAAATCTTTCACCAAACGTAAATTGGAACTCAGTTTCCCTTAACAACTTATACCAACTTTAGAAAAACATAAAAAAGGAATTAGATTGCTCATAAACAAAAACCAACTTTTTATTTTCAATAAAAGGAATTACAAAAGCTTGTAAGGAAAACTGGAACAAGGGCTTCACACAGGTTGTGAGCTCCTTTTATAGAGGCCTAATGAACATTCTAGGCTCTTAAACATGAAACCCTAATCAGTAGAAAATCTCAAAAATACCCTCAAACGTTTTTGGTGCATTTTGTCCTTTCTTGATCTTGGTCGTTCATATTTGCGTTGTGAGGAAGCATTTCATCTTGGTGGTTGATATTGGACACGTCATGTGCCTTGGGGACAAAGGAATGATATGATTGGTGGATTGGGGAATTGGGGGTTTGGACCACGTTGGTGGGATGAAGGTTTTTAGGAGTGGGTTGAGTTTTGGCATGTGTGAATTAAGTGTGTGTGGGTTTAATTGAGAATTACCCAAGTAAAAGTGAGGGTAAGTTCTGGGTAGTAAGAAAGATGCACAGTAAACCTTTAGATCCGTTTTTAGGGGAAAGTAACTTGTTAGGCGCCATATTTGGTTTAAATGTTTCCTTGTGACACATTTGGTCCTTGGCTTTTGATATTTTTAGCATTTAAAGTCTTCCAGCCCTAAAAACGATTCTGCCTTGTTAATAACTTTCAAGACTTTACATTTTTGGCACCAACTTGGAAAAAGGTTATCAAAGGGTTATTTTTTGACATTTTTGGATAATTCAAGGACTGAACTTGGACAATCTTGATCTTCAAAGGTCTTCAATGTATCTTTACTTCATGAGGGACCATAATTGGCAATTTGAATTTGTTGAGGGACCAATCTTGCCATTTCTTCAAAGTTGAAGGACCTTTTTGCAATTTTGACAAACTTAAGGGACCAAACTTGTAATTATCAATATACAAGGGTTTTAAGTGTCATTTCTTCATTCAATGAGGATCAATCTTGTTTTGTCTTCAAGTCTTCAAGGGTATTTGATGAAAATTCCATGATTAGGGCCCGGTTCATTGCACGGCTTCGTTTCTCGTGTTCGTTTTTCCTTGTATCTTGTGATCTTTTGTCTTTTTCACGATATCCATACCTAAAACACACAAGTAAACAAACACAAGCATATATATGGTATTTTATGACATTTTAATGCATTTAAAGCCCGAGAAGAACGATGAGATCATGTATAAATGCCATCTCATCACTCCCCCATACTAAGCCATTGCCGTGCCCTCACGCAATGCTAGAATAAAGTATCTAAGCAGCACCAAAGTTCAATTTTATTAACCTTTATTGAAGAGTAAAAGACTTGCAACATACTACGAGATCGTGTAAAGACATAATGTATGATTTTCATCACCAAAAGGTGACTTTTAGGGTCAAAGAATAGAAACAAGTTAATGTCCCTTAGAGTAAACTTCGTCATCCTTGATTGTCATACATTCCATGCTAAGTGCAAAAACAAGATCATTGTTGGTACAAGTCACAATGCTAACACTACTCATACGTTCAAATTGTGTAATACTTTTTCTCCCCGCAATCCTAGTTATTATAAAAGGAAATGGGTTACTAGCATTTTTTATCTATTTGTCATGGATCACAAGTGATTCATATTGACTTATTTGAGTAGTTATTAGTCCGAAAGCAAAGTAGCACGATTTGATCAATAGTTAGCCGAAGGACAAAATCTTTTAAAACGGCTTCTCGTGTATCTCCTTAAGTTCATATCTTGGCATAACTCTTTTCACGATTTGAGACCTTTCTCGGACCGATATTTGGCATGTACTTCATACTTCAAATCTTGGGAAGACGTTCTCGAAATTATGGTCTTCTCTTCATATATTTGGAATTTCTTCACTTGACGTTTTTGAGAGATTCTTCATATAGGACCACGACTTCATCATTTTTCTTCAATCTTTACTTTGGATTTTGATATACAACGATCCGCCTCCTTTTCGGACTTGGATATATTTATCCTCATACCTTGTTAGGGTCTTTTTGGATAGACTTTCTCCATTCTTTAGGGGAGTAATTGCTTCTCGTCGTGTGTCTCGATCCTTCATATTGATTTTGGAATAATGATACTTCACATCATCTTTGGATCTTTAGCAAAAATAGAGCTCCTCATGCCTTGTTAGGGCCTTTTTGGATGATCGCCAATCTTCGCGTCCCGCTTCAATAAGTTATGCCTTGGCTATGAACTCTATTCAACCCCGAGCAACTTTTAAACGATCTTGCGCTAGAGGCTAAGTAACTTTTCAAATCGTACGACCTTACTTATTGCAATTATGTTTTATTCCTAATGCATTGATCTTATGGGAAGAAAAAGCCACAATTAAAAACATATGAGTTTTTGAAAGAACACTTTCATGTTCTACGTTTAGCATGATCACTTGTCTAACTCTATCATTTCTCGTTCTTCACTATATAAAGACCTCTAATTAAAGAGACTCGTGAATACTTAGCCATGCAAGTCAAAATTAAGCCAAATTTGGATTAGCTTTCATTAAGACTATATCAAATCAAAGTTTTGGGTTTTCAAGCCACCTATAGGATCTTGCACTTTCTTGGACTTTTTCAAGTTTAGAGAATGCGTTTTAAAGTTCCCTTGATAAGTGACTTTCTAGAATCAATTATAGGAACTTGCGAAAAGTTCTTGTTCTTAACCCGAATGAATTAAGACTTTCGCGTTTTAAAGCTCCCTATATAAAAGTCTAGCAAAACTTGAATTGAGCGGGTTAAGGAATGTAAATGGCTCCAAATGCCCATCAAGTCAAAAATTAACTCTTATTCTACCCATCGGAAAATATACATTCGTGTCTTAAAAACACTTATGAAAACTAAGAAAAATTTTAAAATTTGGCCATTTTTAGCCTTATTAGCAAAACAAAACATTGAAAATTGGAAAACGTGAGGGCGTAGCAAAGCAAGTATCTATTCACCCCCCATACTAAAAGTAAACATTGTCCTCAATGTTTCGAGTCTAAAGGTGGAGCACCCCCATACTAGAGACGAAGAATCGAATGCTTAGGATCTAGCATGGAAAGGGTGATCAACAATATATCTAAAGCCATTTATTAATTATGCTAAAAGATAATTGTTAGAACAATAAAGGATATGTCATGGATTCGTGAAAAACTTCTTCAAACGAACGATGGAGGCTCACGTAAACGAACACGAGAGTCTTCAATCGTAGACGATGATGATGATCTAGATAACACAATCACAAACAACCACGAGACAACGAGTTGGAAGGGTACAAGTCCCCTTATTAGTGAATAATAAAGCATAAAGATAAGCATGGGATCTCCCCCACGAGGCACCTCGTTTTTGATTACCGAGTCATGAGCTCGACTCGATCCCCTCAAAATGTGAACATTTAGGGAAATCATGGTGTGGTCAATTTTTGATGGGGCTTACATGATAAACAAGGCCCAAAAAGCAACCGGTAAAAAGGACTAAGTCCTTAGATGATGCAAAATACCGGGGTCGAAGATGGCGTTCTCGTTTCCATTGGAAAAACAAATCAACGCCGCTTCATCACGTGCCATAAACTCAAAGAGTTTGAAGAAAATAGATGAGAAGTAGAAGGGTGAGACAATTGGTAAGACAAACGTTTGAGCTACTCGAGGTAGACTCGCACCAAGCAAATAGAAAGATTTTCCATTTATTGCATCGGTGGAAGACCGAGATTTCCCTTTACATGAAATTCCGGGATCGAATATCTCGTCCTCGGTGGACAAGGATGAGGGAACATAAGGGGCTTCCCCCATACTAGAACCACACAAAACATCGTCAAAAGGAGTAGACGAGTTTGTAGTACTCAAATCACGCGGTGATGACGGAGTTAGATTTGTAGAAAAATCAATTAAATCACATTTAAGATCTTTTTCTTCTTTATCTTTTAAACTCTCCTTATGAAAACCCTTGTTGATTATGTCGAAAATATTCGGTGTTTCTAAGACGATGTTAGTCACACTAAAAATTCTCACATTTTGAAACCGTTTTGGTTTTGGTGGTGGCAAGTTCTCAAAACGTTTATCGACGAAGAAAACTTCCCCATCGGGGCCTACATATTCATCATCCGAAAGATCTTCCATAGAAACCGGCAATTTATCAACACTTTTTAAGAATGATTGTTCGAGATGAGGCGAAGGATTTTTCGATTCAAGTATTGATGGTTTCTTCTTTGTAGGCTTTGCACTCATAACCTCCACCGGCGGAGGAAATGGTAAATTATTTTTGGAGACATTCCCTAAAACTCTTGGTGAAAATTCTTTGCAAATGACATTGGTCGAGTCACCATGGTTTAAAGTTGCAATAGAATATACATGAGAAAGATTGGAGTTTTGTGTTGCATTGATGACAAGTTCTTCCTCATTGAAACGAAGGGTGATTTTACGAGCATGAACATCGATAAGTGCTCGTGATGTATCCAAAAATGAACGACCCAAAATGAGAGGAACTTTTCGATCGATAGGAATGTCTACAACGATAAAGTCAACGGGATAGTAAAACTTTCCGACTTTAACGAAAACGTCCTCGGCTACTCCACATGCCATGATCGTAGAATGATCGGCCATCTCGATGGACATGTTCGAAGGAGTAAGAGCCGGAAGCGAAAGCGATTTGAAAATCTCGAGAGGCATTAAATTAATACTAGCACCAAGATCGGCCAAGGCGTAGCATTCCTCCATATCTTGAATAGCACACGGAATCAAAAATTTACCGGGATCACCGACTTTTTGTGGTATGCGGCTTAGAAAAACCGATGAACAACTAGACGATTGTTGTAACTTTTCTTTGTTGTTTAGCATACTTTTGAAGTTTGCGGCGAATCGAGGCATCATGATTAAAGCATCGGCAAAACTTATGTTAAAGTGCAAATCACGAAACATTTTCATAAATAGCTCAAATTGATAATTGTTCCTTTCTTGTGCTTTCTCTTTGTTTCGTCTTGAAGGGTAGGGTAAAGGTGGTGTGGGTTGGTCATTAGGCAACGGCCTTGGAAACTCGGGTTCCACAATTGGTATTGGTGTAACCGTAGGTGTGGTTTGAGCGGTACTTCGTGGGATTGTAATGTGCTCCTTTTCGACCATCACCTCGGGTTCTTTCTCGATTTCCTTCTCCGTAGAAGTACTTGGACGAGAGATTGGTTCCTTGAAAGTTTTACCACTTCGTGTAGTAATAACCTTCATTTCTCCCTTCGGGTTTGCAATGGTATCACTAGGAAGACCACCCGAAGAAGAGGGCTTACACATGATAGCTTCAAACATCTTAGCCATTCGGTCCTCAAATTTAGATTGCCTAGCATCCGCTTTCAATAATTCTTGCTTAATCTCATGTTGTCCTAATTCCATCTTTTGTTGGTTTTGTTGAAGACGTTGGACATTTCCTTCCATTTTGTTTGCATGAGTTTTAAGTTCATTAGCAAGTTCATTTTTAAGCTCGTTTTTCAACTCGGACCTTAAGCTAATCATCTCACGTTGCATATTATCAAATTTAGCATCATTTGCTTTTGCATAATCTAAAAATTCTCCTTGCAAATTTTTCGTGTGAGCATTTTGAAAACCTTGTGTAGTGTTTTGAAAATCACGGTTTTGGTTTTGATTAGAGATTTGTCCATTCCCACTTTGATAATTCCCTTTGTTGTAATTGCGTGTGTTGCCTTGGTAATTACCTTGGTTGTTGTTTCGATAATTATTAACATTTTGATTTGGTGGAGCTTGATTTTGGCGGGAACCTTGGCCGTTTTGGTTGTAAGTTCCCGTTGCTACATAAGCACTCGAAGTGTTACCATCCGCGGTAATGCACTCGGATAAATCATGAGCTCCCCCACACGATAAACAACTCTTAGCAACCGCTTTAACCGAAGCGGAATTGGAAGCTTCTTGAGCCTTCCAATGGGACATTAGATTAGCAAATCTATCAAAAAACCGATTTTCCTCATTAGCTTCATCATGTAAGGCGTTAATGCTACGAGACGATTGTGACGAAGATGACGAACCCATATTGGCAACACTCGGTGTGTTACGAGGGCTATAAACCTTAGATCGATTTTCAATAATTTGTAAAGCCTCATTTGTCGTCTTGCACAAAAAATTACCACCCGCGGCGGCATTCAAATAATCTCGTTCATGATCATTAAGCCCATTATAAAAGGTATCAATTTGATGCAATTCCGAAAAATCATGATGAGGACATTCATGTAACATCTCCTTAAATCGTTCCCATGCCATTGAAAAACTTTCGTTGTTACGTTGCACAAATCGTGAAATCTCATTTTTTAAGTGTGTTGTTTTCGATGGTGGAAAAAACTTGTTCACAAACTTAGAAACGAGATCGGCCCATGTCAAAATCGAATTTGGCGGTTCTTTCTCGAGCCAAATTTTTGCGGGTCCATCCAACGAATATGGAAACAACATCATCTTAATGGCGTCATGCGGAACATCCTTGAATTTGCTAGTGGCGGTGAGACGGTTGAAATTCCTAATATGGTAATGCGGGTTGTCTTTCTCGTGACCTTGAAACTTGTTTGCTTGTAACATCGACATTAAACCCGTCTTGATCTCGAAATTCTCCGCAAGGATGGCGGGAATAACAATGGCCTCTCCAAAACCCTCGGTGGGTGCTTGTAGCAACTCCATCATAGTACGATTAGCCATTACGACTTCTTGTTCTATAATAGGTTCAACAATTGGAGGTTCTTCAACAATCAACGATCCTTGATTTGCTTGCTTTTGAAGACGTTTACGAGCTCGTTTAGCTTGATTACGAGTGATCATAAACTTCACGAAGAATGGGAGGTGAGCAAAGAAGATTCTTTTTGGTTGTTTTGTGGATTTTCAATTTTTTTGTGTTTTTGATGATATTTAATTTTTTTGGATTTTGGTGTATCTTCGTAGACAACAATCTACAAAATCTCTCCTCGAATCAAACTCTTGATTAAAGAAGCCTCAAAGGAATGAAAACGATCACGTGGAGTGAACGCCTTCGAATGACTTTAGAACTTTGGTGAAAACCAAATTGTTCACGAGGGTTTAATCACAAAGAAAACCAAGCAAATATAGTATACGTATTAATACTTTGGGCGGCAAAACCCTCGATTAGCCTTCAATCTCAAAATACTCACAAGCAAGCGGGGAAACGAGGCGGCGCGAAGCACTTAAGAGCCTTTTTCCTTAGGGTATATTTTATAATACCCGCCTTATACCCACCTTATAGTTCGTATCTTTCAAAATCGAGCTTCACGAAAGTATTTATCTATTTTTGCCTTTTCTTTTTGTTTGAGATTCGAATACAATAATTAGGAGATCAAATCCCAATTAAGGTTGTGTTTTCACACTTTTGGAGATATTGTATTTTGATTGTGATACTTAATACAATATATTAATAATATTCACAAAGAAAAACCGAGAAAACCGATAATACGTGTTAAGGGAGTTCCACTTAACACAAATATTTATTATGGATAATATCAAAAACAAAATTTTCCAAATTAAATCACGACACACCTCCCCGGCAGCGGCGCCAAAATGATTGTAATAAATTTAGATACTTTGCTTTAGGAAAAACAAGCAACTAAATATGAGCGGTAAGTATCGACGAGTGATTTAGGAAAACCACAAGTAATGACCCACAATCAAATAAAATGAGAGAAAAAGTTCGTTTCCCAAGGAGGTATATGTGTTGTGAATTAACTTGTATTTCTTTGAGATTAATATTGATGAGATGGAATGACGGTTTCGTGAAAATTACACTATGACGTAAAAACGTAAACGTAAAGCCGTAGAAAAACCACAAAAATAAAAAATTATTAAAACCAAAAACAAAATATTAAGAAAAGATTAAAAAGACTAAAACAAGTCAATAATAATATAAATAAAGATAAAAATCCAACAAAGATATTTTAAAACCTTTTATTAATTAAATAATTAATTTTAAATGCTAATTAAACCCCTAAAATTAAATTTAACTAATTCCAAAAGTCTAAAATATGATTTTATTGAATAATCACTTAACTTATATTATTAGAAGACTAAAAAGTAATTTTCTAAAAATTAAAACCTATTAAAACTATTTTTAAAACTCTAAAAATGATTAAAACCTAATTAAACTTAAAATAATTATAAAAATAAATCTAAAAGTTATAAAAATATTCTAAAAATGGAAATAGTCCTAATTTATGATAAAGAATTTAAGAAAAATGAAAAAATAAAGAAAAAGAAAATTTTGAAAATTAAATATTAAAATAATAATAAAATAATACTAAAAATAAAAAGTTACTAAAATTTGAAATAAAAAATTTCTAAAAATCCTAAATAATATAATTAAGAGAAAAACACAAATCTAAGCTTCTAAACCTTTTTTAATAATTTTATAAAAATCTTAAAAGTTTATAAAAAACCTTAAAATATTATAAAATTAAAAATAAATGTTTTTGAAACCAAAACTTGATGTAAACCTCAAAAATATATTTTAAAACCTAAAAAATATTTTTCCTGAAAATTAAAGGTCTTTTTTCTATTTTTTATTGCTTTTATAAAAAACGTCTATTAAATAAATTCTAATAAATAAACTATAACAAAAAAATATAAAAGTAGGCCAGAAAAATCACCAATGCTAATAATAACCTAAGAAAAATAAAAGGAAAAAAAGAAGTAGCTTATAAATAAGCTAGAAATAAGCTTAAAACCTACGGCTTATTGAAAATAATACAAACAAAGAACGTGTTAAATAGATTACTAATCCTCCCTTGGTCAGTAAAAGACCCAAGGGCAGGATGGTTAAGTATGATGTGTGTTGAACGGCTGGTCACGGGTTCGAGGTATGCTAACCCCCTTTTTTTACTTTTTTTATTTTTTGCTTTTTTTAAACTCTTGCCAATCAATTTGTGACCTCTAAACAGCTTAGAAACACAACACACTTTCCTTTTTATTCAAAGATTGAGCTAAACAGAAACCAAAAACGTGACAGACTTTGTTTTTGAACACAAGCTTAACAGCTTTGTGTATTTGCTTTTTCTTGACAGATTACAAAGAAGCCAAAGGAGTTGGCTTGTGGCTTATTTGATGCTTATTTTTGGAGCAAATAGGCACTCCTGTGTTCTTTGGAACACAAGAAGTCAAAGCAAGCAGTAATCAAACACACTTAGCAAGCACATGAATCAAATCCAAAGCACCCTAGGCCTATGCAGTTTCTGTAACAGATTAGCTAAACCAGTGGACTTTATTGGCTAACAAATGCAATCCAATGAACTTCAAACTCCAATTTTAAGCACACACACCCACAATCTGTCCTACAACCCAAATTCAACCTTAAATCACACTGATACTCATAGATTTTCAAAGATCAAACACCAAAAATCTCACAAAATATAAACAGAATAAGACTTGCAGGTTTTCAACTTCACTTTTTCCTTTTAAACTCCACAAATTTCATGCAAACTGTTCCAAACTAATCTAATACTCACTTGCAACTTAACTTAACCCTAATCTAACCTTCTAACATCCTATAAAACCACAAACCAAATTAATTACCCTGCTAAAATCTATTGCCAAACACCCGTTTAAAATTCTAAAACCAAGATTTCCAATTCAAAACCTTACAAAACTTATCAAAACTGTTATCAAAGCTTTATAACATGTAAATCAACACTTAAGAGCACAGATTAAACACTTAAACACACAAAAGCATAAAAGCACATAAAATCAAGCAAATAGCTTATTTTGAACTTTTACAAGGTAAAATGGATTACCTTAGGGTCTTAACATCCAAGACCCTAGAGGGTGTAAAACCCTCCTCCAAACCAGCTCGGGCTGGTGCTGACAACAAATCAACAAGCCTTGTACACCTGTTTATGACAAATCAAGCAAACAAGAAAAATACAAACCAAATATATATATAATCTGTTTCTTATTTTCTTCCTCTTTAAAACCTTTCCAAATCTTTTCAAAACCTCTTAAACACGTTTACTGATAACTCAATAATCACCAAACAACTTTCCTTCTTAACATCAAACCTAAGACAGATTCCTTACCCAAGAATCTTCCAAATTTTCAAAAACTTGAGATAACTTTTGAAAATCAAAAATCTTTCACCAAACGTAAATTGGAACTCAGTTTCCCTTAACAACTTATACCAACTTTAGAAAAACATAAAAAAGGAATTAGATTGCTCATAAACAAAAACCAACTTTTTATTTTCAATAAAAGGAATTACAAAAGCTTGTAAGGAAAACTGGAACAAGGGCATCACACAGGTTGTGAGCTCCTTTTATAGAGGCCTAATGAACATTCTAGGCTCTTAAACATGAAACCCTAATCAGTAGAAAATCTCAAAAATACCCTCAAACGTTTTTGGTGCATTTTGTCCTTTCTTGATCTTGGCCGTTCATATTTGCGTTGTGAGGAAGCATTTCATCTTGGTGGTTGATATTGGACACGTCATGTGCCTTGGGGACAAAGGAATGATATGATTGGTGGATTGGGGAATTGGGGGTTTGGACCACGTTGGTGGGATGAAGGTTTTTAGGAGTGGGTTGAGTTTTGGCATGTGTGAATTAAGTGTGTGTGGGTTTAATTGAGAATTACCCAAGTAAAAGTGAGGGTAAGTTCTGGGTAGTAAGAAAGATGCACAGTAAACCTTTAGATCCGTTTTTAGGGGAAAGTAACTTGTTAGGCGCCATATTTGGTTTAAATGTTTCCTTGTGACACATTTGGTCCTTGGCTTTTGATATTTTTAGCATTTAAAGTCTTCCAGCCCTAAAAACGATTCTGCCTTGTTAATAACTTTCAAGACTTTACATTTTTGGCACCAACTTGGAAAAAGGTTATCAAAGGGTTATTTTTTGACATTTTTGGATAATTCAAGGACTGAACTTGGACAATCTTGATCTTCAAAGGTCTTCAATGTATCTTTACTTCATGAGGGACCATAATTGGCAATTTGAATTTGTTGAGGGACCAATCTTGCCATTTCTTCAAAGTTGAAGGACCTTTTTGCAATTTTGACAAACTTAAGGGACCAAACTTGTAATTATCAATATACAAGGGTTTTAAGTGTCATTTCTTCATTCAATGAGGATCAATCTTGTTTTGTCTTCAAGTCTTCAAGGGTATTTGATGAAAATTCCATGATTAGGGCCCGGTTCATTGCACGGCTTCGTTTCTCGTGTTCGTTTTTCCTTGTATCTTGTGATCTTTTGTCTTTTTCACGATATCCATACCTAAAACACACAAGTAAACAAACACAAGCATATATATGGTATTTTATGACATTTTAATGCATTTAAAGCCCGAGAAGAACGATGAGATCATGTATAAATGCCATCTCATCACAATGCAAGAAACAAACAGTGGTGGCCAACTCTACAACTGAAGTAGAATATATAGCTGCAGCTGCTTGTTGGGTACAAGTCTTATGGATTCAGAACCAGCTGTTGGATTATGGGTATAATTTTATGCATACCAAGATTTTTGTAGAAAATAACAGTACTTTATGCATTATTAAAAATTCTGTACATCACTCGAAAACAAAACACATAGAAATTAGACATCATTTTATAAGAGATTGTTTTGAAAAAGGTTTAATACAACCAGATAGGGTTGAAACAAAGGAAAATATGGCTGATTTATTAACTAAACCTTTTGATACTGGGAGATTTCAATACTTGGTAACAAGTATTGGAATGATCAATCTCACTTAATATGTGTTTTGGGGGATTATTGTAAAAGTATGTACATGATATGCATTGTTATTGGTCTTTGTACAAAATTAGATTTTCCACTTTATTTGTCTAACGCTGACAAAAGTTATTTTAACGCTGACAAGTGTTAAATTGACGTTGTCAGCAACATGTTAGTTTTGTAGTTTTTTATCTAATTATGCAGGCGTTGTTAGCATTACAAATGGATACAGAGTTGCTTATGGATTCTTGGAGCATTATTGAAGCATTTTCAAGTTTATGGATGATGGTTGGAATATTTATATTCCTATCTTGACATAAAGTTTTATTACATGTATTTTATTTGGCAACTTATGTATCATAGTTTAAGGGGAGGTTTAGGAACACTTTAGGACTTTTTGGGTATTCATATAATACTCTTATCATAATTCTAGATTATGTCCACTAGTGAGTATGAATTAGTTCAGTAACTCATGAGGCACTATAGCATGCAAAGGATTTTATGGGAGACTTGGGTATGATTTTTATTGTGCTTACCTAGGAAGTTACAAAGGATTTTATGAGATAACTGCACTGTTAAGAACTTTGGTTAGCAAGGGACACTTGAGGACTGTTATGTCTATCTTGTTTAAGCAAGTGTGCATGATTGGACAGTGCTTGCCACCCTATGGTAATTTTCAGTTTATAGGTTATCTTCACTAGGCTAAATCACTTTGTTAAGGTCCTTTTTCATTTTTATTATTTTTATTTTTGGACGTTGACAGATTTATTTCCAAACGTTGTTAGGACCAATTTTGACGTTGACATGGCATTTTCAAAATGACAAGAATATAGCCGTTGGGCGTTGATAGGTTATTTTTGACCGTTGACAACCATTGGGTCCTACCCAGTTGTTATTTTTGACGAATATTTGGGCCGTAATTTTAGGAGTTGGTAACTTTTTATTAATGCACAAGATAAGTTATAACTTTTCAAGATTTTCATCATTGTATTTTGAAATATAACTGCCTCATTTTTTACCAATCACATGTGCCTACCTCTCATGTATATTTGGCTCATTATTTTGAAACAGGGTAACTGCTTATTCTTGTCTAACTCAATTTTTACACATATTCATCTTTCATAACATATATATCACAGCTTTCTACATCAATGGCGCCTAGGTTTAAACCGAGTGATTTGGTATTGGGGTTCAGAAGTCAGCATAACATGGTTGCCTATTTGGAGGCTGATGATACTTTGTTTCCTCAATATACTCAGATGGTGGAGTATTTGAATGCATCCCCATTACGGTATGCACTTTCTCATGCTCCTCTTATCCCTGTCACTCATATTAAGCAGTTTTGGAATACTATCACTTCCTCAACGATTAATAATGTGACTACATTGACTGCTATAGTCCATGGGCGTTCATGGGTGGTTATTGAATCCTTGGTTCGCCAGGCTTTGCATCTTAATGATGCAGATGGTATAACCATCCTACCCATTGGTGAACTAGAACAAGGACTTCAAGCTTTGGGTTATCCTTTCCCTAAAGAGGGCACTTTATATAAATATTCTAAACAAGAATTTCCCCCATCTTGGAAGTACTTAATACATGTCATACTTCAATGTTTGAGTCCCAAATGTACTGCACACAATGAAATTAACAGATCTATTGGTAGTGCCATTGTGTGTATTGCTACTGGGCAAAAATATAATTTTTCTAAAATGATTTTTGATGGCATGTGTAAAAACAAGGGTAGCAAGATGACTCTTGCTTACCCAAGATTTTTGCAAATGGTTTTTGATGAACAAAGGTATTGCACCAGGGATCATGATGATTTTTATACGATCCCTGTGCAAAAGAAAGCAATTTTTGGAAAGATGAATACACCCCCAAACAGAGACTTACCCCTTACCCAAGCCATGCTTGTTGTTATTGCAGCAACACAACCTCAACATGACCCACAACCACAATTAGACCCATTACCTGAACCATCACCATCACCACAGCATATGGAAATTGACCAAGATACCTTCAACGCTGACACGTTAAATGTTGGCGTTGACACTCAAAATCCAAACGGTGACACCCTTTTACAACAAACCCAAACACCCCTTCACCTCCACACAGAAACCCAATCCACATCATCTTCTACACCCCTGGACTTTAGGATGGAAAAACGCCAAAGGACTATTGGAGTGTTCTCCTCTGGTGGTCCTAGCCATGTTGCAGAGAGAACCACCACCACAAGTGTGGTTGGTGACATGGGTGGGGCTAGGACTATTGGTACTAGCTTAGATGCAGGCCAAGCCAGTCCTAACATCATTAAGACCCCATCCATGCCCCATGACTCCACTTTGGGAGGCCAAATTCCCATTCTAGAGGAGGGCAGATTGGAACCCTATACATTGTTGGAATTGACGGCTTTCTGCATTAGCTTGCAAAAGTAAAATGCAGACCTTGTACATACTGTCTCTACACAATGCCTTGAACTCAAGCAATTGAGGGAGAGGATTGTTATTTTAGAAGGTGCTAACCATAGGCGTAGAGTGGAGGATTCTTCCAAAGGGGAGGATGAGCAGATACATGTGAGTGACAAAGGCTCACATGAAGGAGAATCTTTGGGTATAGCTGAAGCTCTAACAAATTTGAAGAGGCAACCAGGTTTTGATGTTTCATTGGTTACCCCTACAAATTTGAATTTATCTTTTACTGAGATGATGGAGCAATTCACAAGAAGCGCTGACAAGAGTAGATTGAGCGTTGACAAGCAGATTTTTGACGCTGACAAGCCAAGCACTGATAGGAGTAAGTTAGGCGTTGACACACAGGTTTTGGACATTGATAGACCTGTAGGTATGGTTGATGTATCCCAGTCATCAGCTATCATCAAATATGTGTCTACACAGGTACCATCATCATCTTTACCCATCATTGGTATATTAGATAAGGGTAAAGGAATTATGGTAGAAACAGTGGTTCCCAAGGATGCAGCCCAAGTAAAATTTGATTCCATGTTGGTTGCACAACTTAAGAAAGAAGATAGGATGAAAGAGACTGCTATTGAGAGTAAGGAAAGCAGTGGTGATGAAAGCACATATTCAAGTGTCATGATTATTGAAGAACGAGAAAGGCTTGAATATGGTGATGAGTTGGCAAGGGAAAAGCATGCACAGTTGAAGAATCAGGTAGATTATGAGATGCCTGAAGTTGCTCAGATGTACTTTGCATGGGAGAATAAGGTGATGGAAAATCCAGACATGACTTTATCAGATCAAATTTATGGTTTGGAGATTCTACTTAGAGTTCAAAGAGATTGCAAGGTGATTCTGAAATATAAAGCTAGCAAAGTTCTTGAATGGACCAAGACAGAAAGAAGGGAACTCTATTACATGTTACTCAAATGTCATCAAACAGGTTGGACTTTCAGAAAGTTGCAGGGATTGTCCTTTGATGAATTAGAGTATAAGGCTTATCCTATATGGGCAAGTGTGCAAGAACAGAACACCATTAGACTCCTTTCAGATGAAAGATAAGAAGAACTTGTAGAAGAAATGGAGATCCAAAAGGCTTTGGTTACACCAAGACCATTGAAGAAGGAAGTTCCTCTTGAGTTTACAAAAAATTTGGATAGAGTGAATCCTAGTGAAGCTATTATTAGAAAGAGTATTAAGCTCTCACCCTTGGAAGTTTCACAAATGGTAGAAGTGTTACCTCATGATTCCAGAAAACATATAGTTAGCTATGAGGAAGATGCAAGTGGGTTTTGGATGATTGGCAGATATGGGAAGAAGGTACATACTTTCACTACTCTTATGTCTTTGTTTGCAAGCCTGGATAGGGAAGACTTGGCAGACCTTTGGAGGTTGATGCAGGCCAAGTATGAGACTGAAGCACCTACTTCAGTCAATGGAATAAATATTTGGTTAACATTCAAGAGGATGTGTGCACCAGATGAAGAAGATCCAGTTTGGAAGGATCTTGATGATATCATCGGACTTCAATGGCGTCTATATTCAGAAACTGGTGTGTATCATTTGAGTACTACAAAGTTTTCTGAATATCTTCTTGTGGATGCTGAGTATCCTATGTCCAAAGAAGTTTTGAAGAAAATGATGACAACACAGCTGGAGATAGACTACTCAAGTGACGTGGCCAAAGATTTGATTAGATATATTTATTTCCAATTTAATGCAATTTGTAAGAATCCTCCTAGTTCTTAGTTTTTATTCAGAAACATGATTACTAGAGTAGATATCAAGTTTAGGGGAGGATTGTTGGGAATAAAATGTAGTCAAGACACTTGGACGCTGACAAGAGCAATTTGGACGTTGATAGGAAGAAATCAAGCATTGACAGGACAAGCGTTGACAGGAAGAAGTCAAGCGTTGATAAGAAGAAGTCAAGCACTGATAGAAGACTTAGTCTACACGTTTTATGTTTCTAGTAAAGATATGTTCGACAATGTATTCCTTATGTTTATCTTTACCTAAAATAGCTGATACGTAGACTCTTGTACAAGGCTCCTTAATCTATAAAAGGAGGCCTTTAGGTTTTAGTTTAATATATGTTTTCACACTTTCATTGTACGCATGTTTGATTAATCAATCAAAGTGAAAGTTTGGTTTATCTTGTTTGTGTGTTCTTGTTTAAGTATTAATTCCGCATAATACTTGAATTGTTACATATACAACAAAGTTTCTCTACGTGTTTAACTTGATTTAATCTCGTTTACACAAGCTAAATCGATCTAATTTTGGGATCAACAAGGACATGCTCCTTTTCGACCACCACCTCGGGTTCTTCCTCAACTTCCTCCATCGTTGGAGTAATTGGTTGAGGAGTCGGTTGTGACAATCCGTCAATTTATGGTTGATATTTTATTCTCAATTATTATTCGACAATATTATTTTAATGTTAAATTATGAACTCACTTGTTTTTGGGAAGAAATTTGGATTTACGTCTTGAAGTAGCATCGACTACGTCTAAACCGGAGGATTCTACGTTACGTGCTTACGTTCACATACACCGTTTTGGTGACAGTCCGACATTTCAGGAAATAAATTTATCCGTGAATATTATTTTGGAATTTTAAATTTGTGTTGGTTCATAAACTCACAAATTTACGAGAAGAGATTAGGACTTACAATTATAATTTACCGTCCTTTACGACTAACCCGGAAACCTTAGGATTACGTATTTACGTTTTTGATGAGACAATTTTTATTAGATTTGTTTTGTGCTGTTGATGATAATTTATAAAAGGGTTTTTCGTAAAACGACCCGAGGGCACGTAAATCGAGGAAACTAGAATCGAGGAGTACCCGTAAATTAGTGGAGATGAGACAAGTGGGACACTTGTCCCACCCCTACTATAACCGGCCATATTAAGCTAACAACACAACATATGTGTCAAAGCATACTAAGTAAGCTAGGACACTTGTCCTAGCTACTTGCAACTTCACAAAACCATCCAAGCAGAAACCACTCATCTCATTTTCATTCATGCAAACCACCAAAAACACAAACTCTCTCTCTCTAGCCATTTTTGGCCGTCCCATCTCAACCAAAAACACCCATTTTGATCTTGGTTTAACCATGAAATTCTATGTTATTCACACATATGATGGAAACCTCTTCAAGCTCTATTGATTGGTGGTGATTTTAACATCCAAGGAGAAGATTTGGTGATGTCCAAGGAATGATTTCTACAAGAAGTTTATAAAGATTGGTGGACTTCAAAGTTGGTGTTGATCTATCACAAGTGTTTCCATCAAAATCCAAGCCTTGATCATAAACTACACAACCTTGGTGGTATAAAGATTGTTCTTCCCATCCTCTTGTTATTTTGATTATGTAATCTTATAATTTCTTTATTTATGTATATGTATATGATGATGAATGATGATAAAAATATTATGTGAGGATTTGGTGTTGATAAACATGGGTAAAAAGATGAAAAACTATATATAAAAGTGGTTAATCTTGCTTAATTTAGTAGGCTGTATAAAAACAGTAAATAACCATATGATGAACTAATAAAATTGTATAGATAAATTAATATACAGTAAGCTATGAGTCTTGTACACATGTGAGAGTTGGCCATGCAATGGAATCATAAAAATGAGTGAGATATGATCAAAACAAGTTTAGAGTGCAAATCTGACTACATTGTTTTGGACGAATTTTATAAAATACTTAGAAGTTGATTCATCAGTAGCTATAGGAATAAAATGAAGCACATATCATGTAGTTTCTGTGATAAAAATTTGGGGTTCTATCTCCATGTAGAACTCTAGATATGATCATTTTAGTAAACTAGATTTTTAGGACTGATTTTGTATAAATAATATATAATATAAGCACTCAAAAATTTATATAAAATATATATAAATACAAATTCCACTAGTTGATAATGATTATAACAAAAGAGTTATATAAATGTTAATATTAAAATAGATTATGTTATATAAAGTATAAATATAAATGTTTTTCCAAGTTATAAAACTATATACTAAGTTTTGCGTCTTTTCGGCTAAAACCGAAAGATTAACGTTTTTGTCAAATAAAACTTAGGCGGTCGGACCCGTCTAATGTAAACTTTTATAAACTCACATACTGATGTATAAACATATATAACAAGTAAAAACCGATAAAACCCGAACTTTACAACATATAGACATTAACGGGCCAAAGTAGCCTTATTGGACTATAAACCCGACTAGTTAGTAAAACACTTATAAACTTACTTATTGGGCTTAACCCATTTGGGCCCAACATGCAAAGTATAATACTGATATTAAAAGTGTAAAATGGATCAATATAAAGTAATGGACTTATAATGGGCCTAATGGGCCTTGACTAGTAAAGAAAATGAACTAGTGAAACAAGTATAAAAGTTGTCAACACATAACACTAAAATGAGTAAATGAGAATGTATAAACCCACTTGATCATCATCATATATATAAAATCATCATATGTATAAATAATTGTTATTTTGATAAAGTCATTCGACAAAAGTATAAGACGAGTATTATTTGTCTAGGTTTCCGTGATTGAAGCACGTACCGTACATCCGAATAGCCGATAACCGCCTTTCCCAATCAACATGAGTTCATAGCCTCGCACTCTTTTAAATGTTTTTATGAAATATTATAAACCCGCGAGGGAGATAACATGTTAGTTTTGATAAAATAGGACACCATTTGTCCCGATTGTTTGTTTAATTGATTTGGACCCAAATGAATATATGACCCGATAGATGAAAGGAAATGGATTATTAAAGTTAGGTTATGTCACTAAAAGTCCCATTAGCATGAATTGTGAACTATCGGGATTTGGTAGACGCTTATGCATATAATAGTACTATTTTGGGACGATCAACCCAGTTCGCGCCTTGACGGTTGATCCCCGTCGTGCCACATTGATTGGTAAGCGAATTTATGTATGAGAAGATTTACACAAGCGTGATTATTGTGACGACTCGCTAACTTAGATGGGCAAATGAGTTTCGGGTTAGCTACCCGTTATTTGTTGTAGTAAGGTAACAATGTCACGCGGCTTATAATAATCCAAATATAACGAAATACTGCTTTATGCATTGAATTACGATATATTGCCTGGCTAGCAATACAGGGTCTTATTATTGATATTATGTTCGTGTTTTGGTTTTATATAACCATATTCATATAACGGTTTTTATTTAATCTATACAACGTTATAAAACGTATTGTATGATGTTTTTAAAGACAATGGTTCGTATAATGATTTTGAAGGCGAAAGCCTATATTATGATTGTGATAAAGATTTGCATAAAATGACTTTGGCTATTTTATGTCCTATTACAATGATTTGTACAAAATGGTTTTTGGTAATAATTTTATACCGATGTTATATTGATGGATTTCATTAAACTCTATGAATTCACTCGGCGTTTTCGCTGACCTTTTATTTTAACATGTTTTATCTTAGGTACTTGAAGGTAATTCTCGGGAAGACAACAAGAATTCATGGCCCGCACTTAAACAATAATTTCCATTTAAATACTTTGTAAAACTTGTATGAAATACTATGACTTGGGACCTATGTAAATTTAATATGTATGAATGGAAATGCTTTATTATTAAACGACGCGCTTTTTAAGCGTTGTCTATGATGTGAGTAATGTGCTATCCCGTAACACCAACGAGTCTTCCACTGTACTGAATGGTGTAAATTTGGGGGTGTTACAGTTTGGTACCAGAGCTCTCATTATAGAGAACGGAAGATTTTTAAAACCAAGGTTTTGAATAAAACATTTCAAAATCTTTTAACTATAAACATTTTTCTAAAAATGTCTAAAAATCTTTTGACTATAACGGTGCCGAAGAATTCCCGAGTTACCGACAAGGCCAGACTGAGAAGTGTTATTTTAATATATATATAACTTGGATTATATATATATATATATATATATATATATATATATATATGATGTAATTTTATTACATGATTGTTTGATGATTATTTTGATATTTATACGAGGTATTTATACGACGTAGATTGTCACAAGGAACCCTAAATCCCCTAGTAAATTAATCGAAGCTATTCCCGTAGGAATTCTAGCTATTCTAGATCTAAACCAAGTTGTGGATATTTATGATCCCAACAAAATGATTGATACTCGTAGAAATGTATATATTAGTTGATTGTGATATTGAAGAAGAATTGGCGAGATTAAATCTGATATCGATGTCATGACGATCTTTCCTTATAGAGTGGAGTTTGACAAAATGTTACCACCTGGAAAGGTGTCATCTGATTCGTTGTCACCCAATTATTAAATTTGAAATCGAAAGGGTGAATGTTGCACTTGAGGCTGTCATTGGAACCATTACCCACAAGCCTCATGCCACTAGTACCTTTCCGAGAAGTCTAATTGAATGTATGAGTCATTTCATACTAGTGACTCATTTGATAATTATTGTTGGAAAGAGCTATAGGATTGGAAATTAAATGTTGATCATATTGAGCTTTTATTGCCCTATTAAGGTTTATAAATAAGGTTGAAAGTATTGGAAAATGAGGTTGGATATTGCCTTGAGTATAAGTTGATCAAAACTTGAATAAAGTAAAATTTAACTTGTATGGAATACGAGATTGTTAAGAGGAAGTCATTAAGTTCTTTGATTGATATATGAGCTTTTAAATGATTGTTAGTTTGTGTTAAGGGTTGTTCCTAGGCCATTGTCCAATGACGAGGATACCCAGTGTCCAATAAGTAAATTGAAGAAATCTTCTTCTAAATTGGGACCGATGGATCTTTCGGGACAGGTGGGACACCTAATGACTCTTGTAGATTAGTATTCATTGTGGTATCTTTTAAAAATAATCCCTAACTTAACGGAGACATCAGTTGGTAGGATGAGTTCTTGGAATTGTATGACATAGTGACACGTAATGTGTTACGGTACAATTTTTACTTGTTTGTGATTAATGAAAAGACTACCTTTGATTTCTAAATTCTACATGTATCGATGTTATCTATCCTTTATTGCTTCATCCTAATGTTCGCATTAGTGATGCAACCATTGGAACAAGTACCCATCTCGAATTGAGTTACGTTGTTAATTATTCTTTCTGAGTGCCATCGAGGTCATGAACCTCATGATTAATTGGCTAAGCTCATTTCCTATTATATTGTGGTTAGTTCTTAGTAAACAACTTTTGATCACTCTTTTGTAGATCACTCATTGTTTTTATAAGATAAAACAGTATCCTTTGAGAAAATTGAATTTTCTTCACTATATGGATTATTTAAAGTGAGACTTATAAATAATCATTATTGAAATAAAGTTGATTATGAAATACCTTGGAAAACTTAATTGTTTTCATAACAAAGAAAATCTTTGTAAATTTATTTTTGATTCTTATTTAAGAATTAAGCATGAAAATGTATTTATTATAAACATGATGATAAAATTTTGACGAACTGAGTACTGCATCGTTAATTTTGAAATTGTATATAGTTGCGCGCCTACATACAATTTGGAATGGACCATGCAAGGCTGATTAGTAGTCACCATAAAACTAATGAATAAACACTACATTTTCTTTGAAGATTGTGAAAGATTAAATTTTATGAGATCTGCAAGAAGTGAAAAATAGGGACATAATGTTAGGGACACCTACATATGTGCCCGTAATATTTATTCTTCTGAGTCGAATTTACTCATCTGTGGAATTTGTCTTATTTGACAATTGATATTTCCTTCTTGTCCAATTCTCCCGTGGTGAGATTCTTAGGAAAAGTATCTGATTACCGAGTGTTGATACCCGACTGGATGTATCGACGTTCCAATCATTTCTTTTGATTTGATTTCATTTGAATGACCTGGGTAACGATCCGAGGAGCTTTCGAATGCGTACTCAAATTATGAAAACATGGGATATATTCATATTCGTTAAATGTTTTCGTCTTTATCTGAATTGAAATTCTCTCGCGTAAATTATGCGTTGACATTACTCTTTTGATGATAGTTGTGTCTCCATATATCCTTGAATTTACGAAGGATTATGAGTTATTATTAGTCTGAAGTTCACATCTTATCGATGGCAATAAAACTAAAAAGTTGATAGTGCCAGTAGAATGGATTGATTGATTATGACATGACGACATTGTCTTAATTGATGGGAACTCGAGTAGAATTTCCCTAAAAGATAAGATGTTGATTATCAAAAGTGATCTAAATAATTCTTAATGGATGACCATATCCTGCATTTAGACTTCAAATTATACCGTGAATGGTTGTGAATTAGTCATAGATATTATAATCTAGAAAGAACTTAAAATTAATGTATTAAAAGATGTTTATGTTATCTGTAACTTTAGGAGGTATTTGCTGGTGAATTACCTAGACTTTCGCCATTAAGGCAAGTTGAATTTGGTATTGATTATATTCCCGGTGCTGCACCTGTGGCTTGTGCACTGTACGACAGCACCATCTGAATTAAAGGAATTACCGTACAACTGAGAGAGTTGTCGGAGAAAGCTTTTATTCTACCAAGCTCGTCATCATGAAGAGCTATGGTGCTATTATTCCTTATATTTGTTGAATTACCGTGAACTAGGTAAATTGACGATTAAAAATCTATATCCACTACCCAAGATGATAGATTTGTTCGATCATTTACAAGGTTCTAGCATATGTTCTAAAGATTTGATCCTCGACATGGTTATCATCAACTTCGCATCCACGAAAAAGATTATCTATTCCGATCACTACATCCAGAACTTGTAATGAACATTATGAGTTTCATGTTGTGTCATTTGGATTGACCAATGCACATGTAGCATCCATAAATTTGGTGAATCGCGTGTGTAGGCTGTAATTTGATAAATTCATGCTTGTGATCATTAAGGACCATTTGTTTATTTATAAGAATAAGAATGAGTTAACAATTATTTATAGACTGCCTTGAATTGGCCGAACAATAAAAACCCGTACCTTGAATTTTTAACATGTGATTTAAGACTTAATCCTTTACATGATTTGACCATGTGATTAATTAGATAATGGGATCTATATTGAATTTTCAAAGATTAGAGCCATTAAGAATTTGGGTTTCACCAAAAAGAAAGTGCAAATGTGTTTTGACAAATGTTTTATCGAAAAGAACTTTTGAGGGATTATTCCCTTATACCCAGAACATTTAACTAAACTCCTGTTTAGGGGTAAATGTTCGTGTATACCTCAAGACAACCTAAGAGGGATTGAGGAAACCATTTAAACCATGACTTGAAATTTGAAACGATAATTTACGTTTTTCAACTAAGAAAATTTTGACCAAAGTATAACCAAAGATTTTTCGAACATTTACGGATCTTATTAATTATTTTAATTATTTTCGATAAATCAACAAAAATCTTGTTAATTAAATTCAATTTATTTTGAACATTTTTATAATTGGTCGAACTAAAAAAAAATTTAAAATTTTTACGGTTACGTTTCATAAAGTTAAATATTTATTATTTAATTACTTGTAATATTTATCGACGCTTTAAACGCCGAATTGAGCAAAACTAATAAAAATGATAGTTGAGACGAAACTAAAACTTAGAAAATATGAAGAAAGAATTTCTTAGTAAATTGTAGACATGATAATTATTTTAACAGGAAAGATGAATGTAAATACTGACGCATTATGTAAAAAAAAGATAAAGAATCAATTAGGATGTGTTCCTTAATAATGACGGTGCAAAATAAATTGCCGAGCAATTTAAAATAGCTGATACTTGTAAAAAGGATAATATAGATAAAAAAAGGGGTTCGCGGCTAATGTGAACCATTAGAATTGAGGAGCCGATGGCGTCAAATGTTTTAAAGGCCACTTGTGGTCGTCTAAATATGGAGATTTTGAGATTTAGTTATGTTGGAATCCCGTAAGTATAAGTATTCTATTCCTGTCATTTCTGATTAAAAGTATCTTTGTCTGAAGAAGTTGTACTGATGGAAAATTATGAAGGCATACATCGCCTCATACATTAGTAAACGTCTAAGTATTGCAAAGGTCATCGTCTGAATTTGATTCGATTTGGGTCATCGTCGACAGACTGACCAAATCTACTAATGTCATTCCCGTTAATGATAATGCTAGATTCTTGATGAAGAAATTGACTCTTTTGTATTTAAAGGATTTATGTAAACATAGTGTGCTTGTATCGATCATCTCTATCAAGATCCTCGCTTCGCATTGAATTTCTAGAGATTTGCTCAGAAGTCATTAGGAACGAACCTTGATGAGAGTACTGTTTACCATCCCAAATCGAAGGGACGAGGTAAAGTAATGATACAAAACACTAGAAGTCTTGTTTTATGTTTGAATGATTGACCTTTGGTAATAAACTGTAAAATCGTTTTCCTTTGGAGAGATTATCATTGATAATTATCGTATTAGGATCAAGATCGAATCTTGTGAAGATATATATTAGAGCATTGTTGATCCCAAACTTAGATCGATTTAGCTTTATGTATACGAGATTAGATCAAGTAATACACTTAGAGAAACCTTTGTATATGTATATGACAATCTATGTGTTATGCGGAATTTACACTTAAACAAGAACACACAAGATGTAAACAAACTTTCACTTTGATTAATGATATCAAACTTGCTTACAATGAAAGTGATTTACGTATGAAAAACTTATTTGAACATTAACCTAAAGGTCTTCTTTTATAGACATAAGAAGCCTTGTACAATAATCTACATATCAACTATTCTAGGTAAAGATAAATATAGAAAATACATTGTTGTTCCTATCTTTACTAGAAGTAATCTAGAATATAATAAACGTGTAGATCATATCCTTCCATCAGTGCTTGTCTTCAATGTATCAACGCTTGACTTTGTCTTGTCAACGCTTGATCTGTCAGCGTTTGTTTTCTTCTTATCAACGCTTGTTTTACTCTTGTCAGCGGTCAAGTAGACTGGCTATAATTTATTCCCAACAATCCTCCCCTAAACTTGATATCTACTCTAGTAATCAAGTTTCTGAATAAACATTAAGAACTAGGAGGAATCTTACAAACCTTCTCATATTGGTAATAAATAAATCTGATCAAATCTTTGGCCACATCACTTGAATAATCAATATCCAGCTGCATATTCTTCATCTTCTCCAAGACTTCCTTGGACATGATATACTGACCATCTACAAGTAGATACTCAACAAACTTTGTAGAACTCAAATAATAAACACCAACAGCTGAATACAATCTCCATTGAAGACCACTAAGATCATCTTCAAGATCCTTCCAAATAGCAGGATCCTCATCTTTTGGTCCACACATTCTCTTGAATGTTGACCACAGTTTTATTCCATTGACTAAAGTGGGAGCTTCAGTCTCATACTTGGCCTCTAACAACCTCCATAGGTCTACCAAGTCTTCTCTATCACAACTTGCAAACAAAGATATAAGATTGGTAAAAGTGTGAACCTCTTTTCCATACCTGCCAATCTTCCAAAACCCACATTCATCTTCTTCATAGCTTATAATAGGGTTTCTGGAATCAAGTGGTAACACTTGTACCATATCTGAAGCTTCTAATGGTGAGAGCTTGAGGCTCCTTCTTATAACAGCTTCACTTGGATTTATCCATATCTTTGGGAAACTCAAGAGGGACTCCCTTTTTCACAGGTCTGGGAACAAATATTGCCTTCTTAAGCTCCATTTCCTCTACAAGTTCTTCTTTTCTTTCATCAGAAAGAAGTCTTAGAGTGTTTTCTTCCTGCACTCTAACCCAAATAGGATAAGCTCTACACTCCAACTCTTCAAATGTCAATCCAATCAATTTCTTATAAGTCCACCCTGTTCCATGACATCTGAGCAGCATGATGTACAACTCCTTTCTATCCCTTTTCAAATTTGAGAGAACATTGCTTGCTTTGTGTATCAGAATGACCTTGCAATCCTTTTGTACTCTGAGAAGAATCTCCAAACCCCATATCTGATCTGAAATGGTCAAATGTGGATTCTCCATACACCTATCTTCCCAAGCATGGTACATCTAAACAACTTCTGGCATATCAAAATCAACCTGCAATTTCAACTCATTAAACTTCTCTTTTTCCAACTCATCCCCATACTCAAGTCTTTCTGGTTGTTCTATGATCATTACACTTGAGTCTGAACTGGCTTCATCACTTCCTTCTTGCTCTTCTGAAGTGACAACAAAAGGTGATTCACCCACCTTTTTCCTTTCTTGTTCCACAATTTGTGCAGCCAACCTTCTATCAAATTCAATCTGTGCTGCATTCTTTGAAACAACTTCTTCTACCATAATACCCTTACCCTTTATCTAATGGATCCACTGTTGGTAAGGTAGATGGTAATACCTGTGAAGAAACATCTTTGATGATGGATGATGACTGGAATACATCAACCTCATCTGCAGGTCTGTCAACGCTCACTTTTGCCTTGTCAGCGCCCAAGTTACTCATGTCAGCGTTCAAATCTGTCTTTTCAATGCCCAAAGTACCTGTCTCAGTGCCTCTTGTAATTTCCTCCAACATGGCTGTAAATGACAAATTTAAGTTTGTAGGAGAGACCAGAGACGTATCAAAACCTGTCTGTTTCTTCAAACTTGTTAGGGCCTCAGCAACACCCAAAGATTCACCATCATGAGAGCCCTTATCACTTACATTTATCTGTTCATCCTCCCCTTTGGAAGATTCCTCCATCCCTCTCCTTTTACGAGCACTTTCTAAAACAACAATCCTCTCCCTCAATTGCTTGAGTTCAAGGCCTTGTGTACTGACAATATGTACCAAGTCAGCATTTTGCTTTTGCAAGCTTATGCAAACAGCCGTCAATTCCATCAATGTCATTGGTTCCAATCTGCCCTCTTCTAAAATGGGTATTTGACCTCCCAAGTTAGATTCATTGGGCATGGATGAGGTCTTAATAATGGTAGGACTGTCTTGGCCAGCTTCTAAGCCAGAACCAATAGTCCCAGCCTCATCCAAAGCACCAACCACACTTGTGGTGGTGGTTCTCTCTGCTACATGGCTAGGACCACTAGAGGAGAACACTCCAGTAGTCCTTTGGAGTTTTTGAAACATATATTGTGTTGGTGGAGATGATTATGTGGATTGGGTGGATGTGGGTTGGTTAAGGGGTGTATGGGACTGTGAAAGATTGGTGTCAACGTTTGGAATAGGCATGTCAATGCCAACATTTAACGTGTTAGCGTCGAAGGGTTCTTGGTCAAGTTGCATGTGTTGTGGGGAAGGTGATGGTTCAGGTATTGGGTCAAGTTGGGGTTGTGGGTCTGGTTGGGGTTGTGCTTCTTCAATGAAAGCAATCATAGCTGGGGTTAGGGGTAAGTCACGATGTGGGGGTGAGTTCATCTTTGTAAAAATTCCTTTCTTTTGCACAGGGATCTCATAAAAATCATCATGATCCCTTGTACAGTAACCTTGGACATCAAAAACCATTTGTAAAAATCTGGGATAAGCTAAAGTCATTTTGTTCCCTTTATTTTTACACATGCCCTCAAAAATCATTTTGGAATAATTAAACTTTTGCCCAGTAGCAATGCACACAATAGCACTAGCAATAGATCTATTGATATCATTGTGTGCAGTACACTTGGGACTCAAACATTGCAAGAGGACATGTATTAGGTACTTCCAGGCTGGGGGAAACTCCTGTTTATGATATCTATTTAAAGTTCCTTCAGCAGGAAAAGGATAACCCAAAGCCCTTAGTCCTTGTTCTATTTCATTAATGGAGAGGGTGGTTATACCATCAGCATCATCAAGATGCAAAGCTTGCCGTACCAAAGCTTCAGTAACCACCCATGTGCGCCCATGAACAATAGATGATAATGTAGTCACTCTATTAACTGTTGAGGAACTGACATTGTTCCAAAACTGCTTAATATGTGTGACAGGAATGAGTGGAGCATGAGAAAGAGCATACCTAAAAGGGGATGCGTTCAAACACGCCACCATTTGTGTGTATTGGGGAAACAGAGTATCATCAGCTTCAAGATATGCTATCATGTTGTGTTGACTCCTGAATCCCAATTCCAAATCACTTGGTTTGAATTTTGGTGCCATTGTTGAAAGCTGTTTGAATGATTGATAAAGATGAAGTTATAGGAGAAAATTGTGTTAGACAAGAATAATAGGTACCCTATTTAAAATAGGAGCCAAATATATAGGAGAGAAAAATGCATGTGATTGACCCTAAAATAGGCAACTATTTTCAAAATATAATCATGAAAATATTAAAAACGAATAAGTTTATCTCATGCATTAAATGTAAGTTATCTGCTCCCAAAATTACGGCCTAAAAATATGTCAAAAAGTCACAACTGGGTAGGTCCCATTGAGTGTCAACGGTCAAAATTAACCTATCAACGCCCAACGGCTATATTCTTGTCAACGTTTGCCAAAGCCATGTCAACGTCTAAATTGGTCACAACAACGCTTGGAAAAATACTTGTCAGCGTCCAAAAATAAAAATGTTTAAAAAATGAAAAATGACCTTAACAAAGTAATTTATCCTAGAGAAGATTACCTAAAAGTTGATAATTATTATAGGGCGGCAAACACTGTCCAGTTATGCACACTTGCTTATGCAAGATAGACATAACAGTCCTCTAGTGTCCCTTGCTAACCAAAATTCTTAACAACTAAGTTACCTTATAAAATTCCTTGTTACTCCCAGGTAAAACCCATGATAAAATCATTCCCAAGTCTCCCAACAGACCACAACCAATTCTAGGCCAAAAATGTCTTGGCAGCATGCATAGTATATCAACTTTGCATGCTACAGTGCATCATGATTTAGTAAAACTAACTCATACTCACCTGTGGACACAATCTAGAATTGTGATAAGAGTATCATAAGGATACCCAAACATCCTAAAGGTTCCTAAAACCTCCCCTTAAACTGTGATACATATGTTGCCAAAAATATGCAAGAACAAAAAAAATTTTATGTCAAGATAGGAATTGAAAACTCCAACCATCATCCATAAATAAAAACATGCTCAAATGCTTCTCCAATGATCCATAAGCAACTCTGTATCCATGATATAATGCTAACACCACCTGCACATTTAGACTGAAAACCACAAAACTAACATTGTTGCTGATAACGCCCCGATAACACTTGACAGCGTTAAGAAGAGCTCTGTTAGCGTTAGACAAATAATGCTGACAACGTTACAATAACACTTATCAGTGTTAAAGCAACCTTTGTCAGTGTAAGAAAAATATAGTGGAAAATCCAAATCCTCAAAAAGACCAATAACAATACATTATCCTGTACATACTTTTACAAAAAGACTCCAAAACACATATTATGTGAGATTGATCATTCCAATACTTGTTACCAAGTATTGAAACCTCCCAGCATCAAAAGGTTTAGTTAGTAAATCTGACACATTTTCTTTTGTGTCAACCCTATGTGGTTGTATTAAACCTTTTTCAAAACAGTCTCTTATAAAATGGTGTCTAATTTCTATGTGTTTAGTATTAGAATGATGTACAGGATTCTTAATTATGCATAAAGTGTTGTTATTGTCAACAAATATCTTGGTATACATGAAATTATACCCATAGTCCAACAGCTGGTTCTGAATCCACAAAACTTGTCCACAACAAGCAGCTGCAGCCACATACTCTGCTTCAGTTGTAGAATTAGCCACCACTGTTTGTTTCTTGCATTGCCAAGATATCAACCTGCTCCCAAGAAACTGACATCCACCAGTTGTGGATTTTCTATCAAACTTATCACCTCCATAGTCACTGTCTGAATATGCAATAAGCTCCAAAGGTGAATCTTTTGGGTACCACAAGCCAAGACTAGGATAACATCTTAGGTACCTAAAGATTCTCTTGACAGCATAAAGGTGACATTATTTGGGAGTCACTTGATGGTGTGCACAAGCACACACAGCAAACATGATGTCAGGTCTGGAGGCTGTGAGATACATCAATGAACCAATCATTGATCTATAGTGCCTAACATCCACATCCTTTCCATCTCCAATCTTTCCCCAAGGGTGTTCTCTATCCATAGGAGTAGTAGCCCTCTTTTCATGTGGAGAAAAGCCAAACTTCTTCAAGATCTCTGCCACATACTTATCCTGGGAGATAAAGATACCATCTTCTTTCTGCTGAACTTGTAACCCAAGAAAGAAGTTCATCTCCCCCGTAGAACTCATCATGAATTTTTCTGTCATAAGCTTAGAGAAATCCTCACTCATCTTTGGATTGGTGGATCCAAAGATGATGTCATCAACATAGAACTGAACAAGTAAAACATCCTTACCCTTCTTCTTTGTAAACAGTGTCTGATCTATGGTGCCCCTCTTGAATCTATTGTCCACCAAATAAGTGGAAAAAGTACCATACAATGCTCTTGGGGATTGATGAAGTCCATACATAGCCTTCTTGACTCTATACACCTTGTCTGGATTCTCTAGATCTTCAAAACCAGGAGGCTGCATGACATACACCTCCTCAACAATTGTTCCATAGAGGAAGGCATTCTTGACATCCATTTGATAGACAGTAAAGCCCATGCATGATGCATAGGCTAGAAAGATCCTTATAGCTTCAATCCTTGCAACTGGTGCAAAGACCTCCTCATAGTCTATCCCCTCCTCTTGTGTATATCCCTGAGCCACTAATCTTGCCTTGTTTCTGACCACAATACCTCTTTCATCTCTTTTGTTTCTTATAACCCATCTTGTCCCTATAGGTCTGACATACTTGGGACAATCAACCAGCTCCCAAACATCCTGAATTGCAAATTCGTGAAGCTCATCCTGCATTGCTTCCACCCAACTTGGTTCTTTGAGAGCATCAAATATCTTCTTGGGTTCCTGTTGTGACAGAAAACATGCAAACAAACATGCTTGCACAAGAGGGGTATCAACCTTCTTGTGAATATTAGCAATAAATCCACCAAGACTTTGATGAGATCTTCTAGTCTGAACAGGAGTCATAATATCACCAATGATTTGAGAAGTGGGGTGATTCGTCATAGTAGAAGTGAGAACTCCTCCTTCAAAGAGTCTGGTGTCTTCAATCTCATCTTCCATATTGCTAATATCTTCATCAGACTCTCTTTCATCAATATGAACCTCTTCATAAGTGTTGGAAGGTCCACCTTGCTCAAAATTTGAAGAGAAGAGAGGGTCAAAAGTGTTGTCAACGCCTGAACCTTGGTTATCAATGTTTGGGCTAACAACGCTTGAAATGTTGTTGTCAACGTTTGAGCCATCAACGTCTGAATTTTTCCTATCAGCGCTAGATTTGCCTTTGTCAGCGCCTGAAGGACCATGCATGTTGTTATCTGGTGGTACTTGGGGATCACCATTATCCTTTCCAGCAGCAGCAGCAGGAAAAGCATCTGTCCATATGGGAATTACGACATACTCTAGTATAGGAGATGGCTTTTCTGCTTGTGATCCAACCTTTTCATCAACCTGTGTACCTGAAACATCAACGACTTGTTCTTCCACAACATTTGAAGTTACCTTCACAATGTCTGGATTAGTGACAGGCATATAATTTAAAGTCCTAGATAAAGGTTCCAAGTCAAACAACCAATTTGGACCACTCTCAGGATCACTAGGTTAACTCTCTAAAAACCTAACATATACTCTCTCAAGAATACGTTTTTCCTTCTTAAGGTAAACCCTATATCCCTTGCTCTGCACTGAATACCCCATGAAATAGCCTTCATCACCTTTTGCACTAAATTTACCTAAGGCATCACTAGTATCTAAAACAACTACATGACAGCCAAAAGGCTTAAGAAAACCAATATTAGGTTTTCTTCCCCAAAGTAATTTCATAAGGTGTTTTGTTCTGTATCTTTTTGACCAATGCTCTATTTTGAACATAGCATGCTGTATTCACAGCCTCAACCCAAAAAGCTATGGGGAAATGAGCATCAGCCAACATAGTTCTGGCTGCTTCAATTAGTGTTCTATTCTTTCTTTCTGCAACCCTATTTTGCTGTGGGGTTCTGGCAACACTAAACTGCCTAGTAATCCCTTTCCTGGCACAAAAATCATCTAACACTTTATTCTTAAACTCACCACCATTATCACTCCTAAGCATTTTAACTTCATTACGAGTCTTCTTCTCAATCTGAGTGATAAAATCAATTAAAGTGTCAGCAGTATCACTCTTCATAGCTAAAAACAAAGTCCAAGTAAACCTAGAAAAGTCATCTGTGATGACAAGTAATATAATTTACCATTCAAACTTTCTATATTGGTTGGACCAAATAGGTCCATATGAAGCAAGTGAAGTGGTCTAGTACTAGAGTGCACCTGTTTATACTTGAATGAGACCTTGTGCTGCTTGTCTTTAAGACATGCAACATAAGAGTGGTCATTGTGGAAAGCCTTTTCAGGCAAACCATCAACCAAGCCAAGTCTCACAAGCCTGTTTATATTCTTAAAGTTTATGTGCCCTAGTCTCCTGTGCCATATATTACTCTCATCTACTGAAGCTTTAGCATAAAAACATGACATATTATTATTCATCCTAATCCTATTTAGATTCACATTATATATGTCTTTATGTCTAGGTGTTCTATAGTCAATATATTTCTCATCAGGGATCTTATAATCCTTGCTTAACACCAAGAATTCAGTATCAGTAAACAGAACTTTATTTTTGTTATCACAAACTTGTGATACACTAAAAAGATTGTAATCAAGTTCCTTTACCAAAAATACGTTCTCAAAACGCAAGTTCTTGGTGAGAAGTGTTCCTTTGCCTGTGATAGTAACATATCCGCCTCCAAAGTAAACCTTATCACCATCCTTGATGGGAGTGAAGTTAGTCAGATAATCTTCCTTCCCTGTCATGTGCCTTGAGCATCCACTGTCCCAATATCCATAATCATTGACCTGTTTTTGAATGCCCTGCACATAAAGAAAACAAGTTAGTTTTCTTTGGGAATCCAAGCCTTAGCAGACTTGGATTCATCTGGTTGTTCAACAAGAACAGACTTAGTTCTCATAACAACACCTTGTTCATCTCTCTTTGGATGAAATACCTAGTTAACCCCAATAGGTTTTGTAATGACCTTTGAAATGTAATTAAATCTGTTGTAGGTCATTGAAATCCCATTATCAATAGGGTTTTGATCTTTCTTAGGTCTCCATGTCAAGCTTGAAGAAGCTTTAGACCCCTTACCTTGTGGTTGCAAATATTTAGGTCTGGTCACGTTTCTGTCAGCGTTGGATTTGGTCTTGTCAACGTTGAAATTACCCTTGTCAGCGTTGAACCTAGGGTTTGCTACAGAAACCCATTGCCTATTAGACCAAGTATTTGTCTTTTGAAATGGCCTTTGTCCATGAGTATTATACCCTCTAGTGAAGAATGGGGCAGGTCTAACAACTTGTGGACTTTGCTGCACACAAGGTTTGGGTCTGACAACATTTGACTTTCTAACAGCGTTGACTTTGGAAGCGTTGACACACTTATATGCTAAATGTGAAAAGCTACCACAAGTGTAACAGGCTTTTCTAGACACAACTCTAGGTCTAGAAGAGAAGAAGCCTGTTCCATCATTACTAACTTGGCTTTTAGGTGACCTAGTATTCCTATACATTTCTGCATACTTGTCACTAGGTTTTCTAACAGTGTTTGGGCCAAGGTCAACAGCCTTACCAGTGATTGGGTTTGTTACTGATAGGTGTGAAAACACCCATCCTTTTACCACTTATTTCTGGCTAAAACAAGACCAAAACACGTATTTAATATCATTTGTTTGGAATTATGCGTGGTTTTTGTGTTTATTGTGTTTTCAGAGTCAACCGGATGAATATTGAAGAAAACATGGGATTGCACGGGTTTTATCGACGAAAAAGACTCAAGACGAAGTCTATTGTCCAAGAGATGCAAAAGATTTGAAGTCATTGTGCCTATTTGAAGATTTATCGAAGAAAAGGGCCAACGATGGGAGATTCATATATGTCGAAGAATTCGAGTCTATTAAACAAAAGATTATAAGACGAGTTGGAATTATTCACCGACACTTCTCAAATCCAAAGTCGGTAACGTGTATTTAAAAGAAACGTAAAGACTAAAGAAGAAAGAAGAAAAGAAGCCCAAAACAAAGCCCATTCATAAAGCCCACAAGACACGCCTATATATAGGACTTCATTTCACCATTTTGGGAGTTAGTCTTTTAGTTAGTTTTTAGTTTTTCATTCTCTCTAGTTTTAGAGAGAGAAAGTTCTCAACTTTCTCTCACTAGTTTTCATCTTTCTTTCTTTTAAGTTTAAACTTTTGTATTGTTTTTCATTAATCAAGTTAAAATTCAAGCTTTTAATCTTTAATCTCATTCTACCTTTCTTGATTTTAGTTAACTTTTGGTGCAAAATACATTTGATCCGTGTTGTTCTTAATGTTTTTGTGCTTAAAAAGTTAATCTTTTTGTTCCTACATAAGCTTTCATTTGATTAAGCTTTAAGATTCTTGTGCTTATTGGCTTATTTACATGTTAGCTTATTTACTTTTTATAAGTTTTCTTAAAAAGTTTATCTTTTTATCATTTGCTTTATGAGTTTGCTTATTTGAAGTTTAGATAAGTTGTTATTTGAGCTTATTTAATCCGGTTCATTATAGATTCGTTATAGATTTGGGTATTAGCTTATTCCAATAGCTTATCACCCTAGCTTAAGTTTCAAATCCCACTTAAATCGGAAAAGGGATAAACCCTTTTCCGATCAGCTCTTTCCGATCAACACCCCCTTTATTCCGATCACACAGATCGGAAAAGGGTTTTGGATTTTCCGATTGTAGCTTATTTTTGGATATTCCGATTGTAGGGTTTGTTATACATTCCGATTGGCATGTTTTACTGTATTCCGATTAGTACTAATTTAAACATTCCGATTGTGAGCTTTATTAGTTATTCCGATTTGACTCAATTTTAAGTATACCGATCGCAACTCATTTTCCCACATTCTGATCAACAGATCGGAATATATTCCGATCTGGACCCATCAGTAATATTCCGATTTGAGTTGTTTCCAACATTCCGATCAGGTTTCGATTTTGTTTTTCCGACGGTTTAGTTCATGTTTTTACAAAAGATTCCAAATGTTAGTTTTATTTAGTGTTCAAGCATTTTTCTAAATTTGTCTTTAAGTTTTCAAGCATTTATTTTCAACTCCTTATTTTAGTTAACCTTTAAAACTCTTTTCGCTCAATGACATTTACATTTACTTGTTATTAGTTTAAAGTAGATAAACAAACCATCACCTTTTTATTAACCAAGAACAAATCATTCCACTTAGAACCGTGATCAATTCGAGGAGATACCGAGAACTTAATTCTGAACCATAGCAAATAACCTGTATCAAATGGCGCCGCTGCCGGCTCTTCTCGTTAAGATTAACAGTTTTTGTGAGAACTTGGATTTTGGGATCCGTTCACCGTGAACGTTACTTTTTCATACAAAAATTTTCAAAAACCCTAAAAAAAATATAAAATTTTCAAAAATCCTAATAAGTAAAAAACATAAAAAAAAGACAAAAATATTTCTTGTTTGCTTTGTTAGTTCTTTTGCAGGTGCATGCGTACACGATCAACGTCTTATCAAGAGCCCGAGCCTCTCGAAGACTTAGACATGGCCGGTGTACACAACAACAACAATAACCCACCTCAAAATAACAATAACAATCCACCTCTCAACAACAACAATAACAACAACAATGAGTCTCTACCAGACAATCGCCCGATGATTGAACTTCTGCAAGCACATGTAGACGGCAACAATGATCCAATTGTTATACCCGTGATTGCAGCCAACAACTTTGAGCTCAAATCCGGTTTTATCCAGATGGTCTCTGCTCAACCATTCTTGGGGCGTACCATTGATGATCCACATGACCACATCAAGAGATTCCTGCAACTCACGAATACGGTCAAATTCAATGGTGTTCCACAAGAGGTAATCCGTTTACAACTTTTTCCCTTTTCTTTAGAGGGACAAGCCCGGCATTGGCTTGCAAAGGAACCGCCACAAAGTATTCTGACGTGGACGGATTTGGAGACCAAGTTCATAAACTACTTTTTCCCACCCTCTCGTACTACCGCTTTGCGGAATGAAATTATTAATTTTGAACAAAAGTACGATGAGTCTTTTAGTGAATCTTGGGACCGTTTTAAAGACCTTTTGAGAAAGTGCCCACAACATGGTTTTACCAAAGTGCACCAAATTAATACTTTTTATAATGGTTTAAGCATGAATGACCAAGATTCACTAAACAGTGCCTCGGGGGGTAATATTTTGGTTAAGACTTCCAATGCCGCTTGGGATATCATTGAGAATAAGTCTCGTGTGCAAACCAAGAGTGTGCAGACAAATGTCGCTAGTGCTAGTACTAATGACAGCGACAAGCGACTTGACAAAATTACTACGCTTCTTGAATCGCTTGTTACCCACACCGCTAACAACACCAAGAACATCAACGCTAAAAACGCTCACGACGCTCAAGTCAATGCTGTTAGCCAACCATGTGAAATATGCGGGGGTCCTCACTCTTACACCACTTGTACCGCCACCCAAGACTACCCTTCTGAGAATGTGAATGCAGCATACGGTACCTATCCTCCGGCCGCTTATCAAGCTCGTCCTCAAGGAGACCGCAACTTGCTTAGCTACCGCTCTAACAACTATCTCTCACCACCCGGTTTTCCTCCTAACAACCAAAACCAACAACAATACCTCAATCGCCCTCCTCAACAACAACAACAACCTCGTGCACCATACATACCACCTCACAAACAACCATATCCACCTCAAAGAAACAACCAAGTTTACCAGCAACCTGCTTATCAACCACCCGCATACAATGCTCCTCCCAACCAACCCACCGCATTACACCAAGACATTGGAACCTATATGAGGACTAATGATGTAATCATGGACAATCTCCAACGGGAAGTACTCAACTTGAAAGCAGACCTGGTGAAACAAGGGAACGATCTGAGAGCTGATATGAGAAACACTTTGGATAGTCAAACGAATGACTTAAGGAACATGATGGCTAGTTTCTTCCAAGGTAATCAACCCTCTTCTTCGGGTACTCTTCCGAGTAACACCGTTGCGAATCCACGAGGGGAGATGAAAGCAATCACCACTCGCAGTGGCAAAGGTACCAAGGAACCCAAGCTTCCTATACCTCCACCGGTGATTGTGACTAAAGAAAACGAGTCACCTGCTCCTATTCCTCATCCTTCTACTTCCCCAATTTCTCCACCTCTTACTTCTACCCCTCCTCCACCCAAGGATGTGAGTGATCCTATTCTCCCAAAGCCTTCCTCTTCTTCCGATATACCTTATCCATCTAGGTTGAGGAAAGAAAAGCTCAAAAGCAAGGATGATATTCAAGTTTCGAACTTTCTTAAAATGTTTAAACAATTGAATTTCAACATCTCCTTCGCTGAGGCTCTCGCTCACATGCCTAAGTATGCGAAAATGTTCAAAGATCTTCTTAGCGACAAGGAGAAGCTTCTTGATATTTCTAACACCAAACTTAATGAGAATTGCTCTGCAGTGCTCAAGGAAATTACCAACCAAGCTTGGTGATCCGGGTCGTTTTTGAATCCCTTGCAACTTCCCGGGAATAGAGAATTGCATGGCCCTAGCCGATCTAGGTGCCAGTATTAACTTAATGCCTCTAAGCGTTTGGAAGCAATTATCTCTCACTGAGCTAGTCCCCACCAAAATGACTTTGGAATTAGCTAACCGTACAGTTGCTTATCCAGTGGGGATAGCCGAAGATGTCTTTGTAGGAGTCGACAAATTCACTTTTCCTGCCGATTTCGTCGTCGTCGACTACGAGATGGACCCTCGTGTGTCATTAATTGTTGGTCGTCCATTCCTGAGGACCGGTCGCACTCTTATCGATGTTGAAGCCGGTGAGCTTATCATGAGAGTGGGTGACGATAAAATCGTCTTCAACATGGGAAAGTTGTCTAAACAGCCTTATTCATACGAGAGTGTTAATTGAATTGACGTTCTTGATGAGGCTTGTGAAGAACACTTCAAAGATGCTTGTAAAAGTATTCCTACCTCTCTTCCCAATGTTGAGATTGTTTCCTCTATTGATTCATCACTATCTCTATTTGGAGAAAGTGATTTCCTTTGGAAAGATTTGGAAGCCACCATGGGAGATGTGAACTTAGACCATGACGATTCTCCCACCGATTGGGATGAAGATCTTTGCCTCATTGAGAACATTCATAAAGAAGACAATATTTCTCCACCATCTCCCACGTTTATTGCTATCGATGCTCCGACTTTGAAAACGCCTCCCATCGAAAATCCTCCGGATTTAGAACTTAAGGAGTTGCCGCCCCATCTCGAGTACGTGTTTCTTGATGAAAAGAAGAAGTCGCCCGTCATCATCGCGAAGGACTTGAAAGAAGAAGAGAAATCTCGCCTCATCGCCGTGCTTAAAGATCATAAGAAGGCAATCGCTTGGAAAATTTCCGATATCCGCGGAATTGATCTGAACTTTTGTACTCACAAGATTCTCATGGAAGATGACTTTAAACCCGCAATCCAGAGCCAAAGAAGGGTTAATCCTTGCATTCATGATGTCATCAAACAAGAGGTTATCAAACTTCTTGATGCCGGCTTGATTTACCCTATCTCGGATTCGCCTTGGGTAAGTCCCGTCCATTGTGTGCCCAAGAAGGGCGGAATAACTGTTGTTTCCAATGAACACAACGAGTTGATTCCCACTCGTCTCGTTACTGGGTGGAGAGTTTGTATTGATTATCGCAAGCTCAATGATGCCACGAGAAAAGATCACTTTCCTCTTCCTTTTATGGATCAAATGCTCGAGCGTCTAGCTGGTAATGACTATTACTGCTTCTTAGACGGTTTCTCCGGGTATTTTCAAATTCCCATCGATCCCAAGGACCAAGAAAAGACCACACTCACTTGTCCCCATAGAACATTTGCTTACAAACGCATGCCTTTTGGTTTATGTAATGCTCCTGGGACGTTCCAAAGGTGTATGGTGGCTATCTTCCATGAATATGGTGGAATACACTATGGAAGTATTCATGGATGATTTCTCGGTTTATGGCGATTCTTTCTCTGCTTGCCTTGCCAATTTAGAACGTATGCTGAAGCGGTGTGAAGACACTCGCCTTGTTCTTAATGGGGAAAAATGCCATTTCATGGTCAAAGAGGGCATCGTGCTAGGACACAAGATCTCCAAAGCCGGTCTTGAAGTAGACCGTGCTAAAGTCGATGTTATCGCTAAGTTGCCTCCACCTTCAACCGTGAAGGGTGTGAGAAGTTTTCTCGGTCATGCGGGCTTCTACCGTCGATTCATCAAAGATTTTTCTCAAATCGCTCGCCCGATGACCCACCTCTTGGAAAAAGATACTCCTTTTATATTTTCCAAAGAGTGTATTGAAGCCTTCAACTTGCTTAAGGATAAGCTAACTAAGGCACCCGTCTTGGTTACCCCTATTTGGGAGCTGCCTTTCGAGTTGATGTGCGATGCTAGCGACTTTGCTATTAGAGCGGTTTTGGGACAAAGAGTGAACAAACACTTCCAACCAATCCATTACGCTAGCAAGACAATGACGGGGGCTCAATTGCATTACACGACAACCGAAAAAGAGCTTTTAGATGTTATCTATGCTTTTGAAAAATTTCGCCCCTATCTTTTCCTCTCTACCACAATCGTGTATACCGATCATTCCGCGTTGAAGTACTTGTTAACTAAACAAGATTCCAAACCAAGGCTTCTTCGTTGGGTTTTGCTACTCCAAGAATTTAAAATCGAAATTGACGATAAAAAAGGAGCTTAAAACCTAGCCGCGGATCATCTCAGTAGACTTGAGGATCCTTACCAAGGGGACCATCCAACCAAAGAGATCAATGACTCTTTTCCCCTGGAGACCTTAATGTCTATCAACTCGACTCCTGATGAAACCCCGTGGTTTGCGGATATTGCAAACTATTTGGCGGGTGGAATTCTCATTGACGGGTTAACATCCCAACAAAAGAAAAAGTTCTTCAAAGACATTAAGACTTACTTTTGGGATGACCCGTATCTTTTCAAACAATGTGCTGATTTGATTATTCGCCGATGTGTTGATGGACCGGCAGCTTTAGAAATCCTTGACGCTTGCCACAAAGGACCCACCGGTGGTCACTTTGGTCCCAACTACACCGCCAAAAAAGTGTTTGACTCGGGATTTTATTGGCCCACCATTTACCGTGATGCTCACGAGATGGTTAAACGATGTGATGCTTGCCAAAAACAAGACAAGATCACACATAAAGATGAGATGCCTCAAAATTTCATACAAGAATGTGAAATCTTTGATGTTTGGGGTATCGACTTTATGGGGCCATTCCCTTCATCTAAAGGAAACAAATACATCCTTGTATCCATTGACTACGTCTCCAAATGGGTTGAAGCCAAAGCTTTACCTACTAATGACGCAAGGGTGGTTTGTAACTTTTTGAAATCGCTATTCGCTAGATTCGGTGTGCCTCGTGCCATTATTAGTGATCGCGGGACTCATTTTTGCAATGATCAATTCGCAAGAGTCATGGCTAAGTATGGTGTCAATCATCGTGTTTCCACCGCCTACCACCCACAAACTAATGGCCAGGCTGAAATCTCTAACCGAGGGTTAAAGCAAATTCTTGAACGAACCGTGGGAGAGCATCGTGCCTCATGGGCTGATAAACTTGATGATGCTTTGTGGGCTTTTCGTACTGCATACAAGACTCCGATTGGTTGTACACCATATCGTCTCGTGTACGGGAAAGCGTGCCACCTACCCATTGAGTTGGAGCACAAGGCTTACTGGGCCTTGAAGTGGGCTAATTTTGAATCAACAAAGCCGGTGACCTTCGCAAGATCCAACTCAATGAGCTGAATGAACTCCGTAATGAGGCTTATGAAAATTCTTTGATCTATAAGGAGAAGACTAAGCTCATTCACGACTCCAAGATTAAAAACCGAGAGTTCCAAGTTGGAGACAAAGTTTTGCTCTTTAACTCTCGGTTGAAAATCTTTTTGGGCAAGCTGAAATCTCGTTGGTCCGGCCACCATTGCCCAAATTTTTCCATATGGTACTCTCGAGCTCGCTCAACCTAATGGACCTAATTTTAAGGTGAATGGCCAACGAGTGAAGTTGTACTTTGGTGAGGACATATCTCAGGAGATGATTCCATCCCTCACCACGTTCCCCATGAACTAATTTTGGGTTGAGTCAGGCTCGTGACTCGGTTATCAAAAACAAGCGCTCCTCGGGAGGCAGCCCGAGTATCTATCCTTTTCTGTTTTAACCTCCTAAGTGTAGGGGGACCTATATAGGTGTTTGTATTTGTGTGGTGATGTGATTACAGGGATGAATGCACTTTTGGAACCTTTGAAGAACCGTGCTCCCGTGTTATCCGAAATCCGGTTCTATCTCTCAACTATCGTGATTCAATTTTCTTCATACTCACCTTTTAAATTGATCACTTTAGTCGTCTCTTCCTTAACTTGATTTAACCAACGTGCACAATGTCATAAGTGTAGGGGAGACTTTACCCACATGCTTAAACATTGAGGACAATGTTTATCTTAAGTGTAGGGGGACTTCTATCGAAGTTTTAAGTGGACTTTTCTATGAACATACCTTCATTTAACCGGAAAATCATATTTTTCAGCACTTTTCAAAATTTTAATTAACTTTGGCCATTTAGTCGTATTTTTTAAATTTTTATCGTTGCTTTCATATGTATATATTCCACAATAAAGTCATAAATATTAATAAAGTGGTGTAGCTAGTTTTGAAATCTTTGACATATTAGGCCCGTTGCGATTATTTTGACTCAACCCGAATAGACTTATCCAAGTTTATTCTAGCTAGTATCCTTAACCATGTAAACCTTAATTGGTTTATTAGGCTAAGCATCCACGAGTCTCATTACTTGAGATTTTAAATTGTGGAGAACGAGAAATGATAGAGTCAATTATAAGTCGGTATTCTTGCACAAGCTCACTTGGTGTAATTATTTGCCTATTCTCCCATCACTTGCTAATAATTTATCTGCAATAAGTAAGGTCGTACGATTTGAAAAGTTACTTAGCTTCTAGCCCAAGATCGTTTAAAAGTTGCTCGGTAATGATAAGAGTTCATAGCCAAGGCATAACTTATGAAGCGGGGCGTGAAGATTGGCGAGTCCAAAAAGGCCCTAACAAGGCATGAGGATTCAATTTTATTGCTGAAGATCCAAGGTGATGTGAAAAGCATTATTCCCAAAATCAATATGAAGGATCAAGACTCACGACGAAAAGCAATCAACTCCCATAAAGATGATGGAGAAGTCTATCCGAAAAGACCCTAACAAGGTATGAGGATAAATAGATCCAAGTCCGAAAAGGAGGCGGATCGTTGTATCTCAAAATCCCAATTAGCGATTGAAGAAATAATCATAAAGTCGTGGTCAACAAAGTTGGAGTACCCCTCAAATGTTTCCAAGTAAAGAAACTCTATTAACGATGAGAAGACCATTATCTCAAGCACGTCTCTCAAGATATGAAGTATGAAGTACATGCCAATTATCGGCTCGAGAAAGGTCTCAAATCGTGAACTGAGTTATGCCAAGATATGAACTTTTTGATATCCCGAGAAGCAGTTTTAAGATATTTTGTCCTTTAGCTAACTATTGATCAAATCTTCCTACTTTGCTTTCAGCCTAAATAAACTATCGAAATAAGTCCAAAAATGCATCTTCATGATCATTCAAAGACAAATATAAAATATAAGAGATACACCTAGGAATAAGGGAGTTTAAGCATATAATAAAGCCATGTGTGTAAGTGTTTGATTTGCTAACTTATAATAACAATGATCTCGTCTTTAAGCTTAGTTTGGGGAATGTGAAACTTGAGGGTGATGAATTGTTGCAGCACCGAAGCCCTAATGAAAGTCCTTGATCTCTTTGCAAGTTATTTCCATATAGCTATTTTCAAGTGAAAATGGTTTTCTATCCTTTTATGTTTAATTTCTCTTATTACTTTAATTTTTGTTTAGTAATATTTTAATAAGGCCAAGGTTGATTGATTATGAGAAAAGTGTAAATTTGCTTTGTCACTAAGCATTGCATGAGGGCATGGCAATGGTTAAGTGTAGGGGATTTGATAGGTGTGAAAACACCCATCCTTTTACCACTTATTTCTAGCTAAAACAAGACCAAAACACGTATTTAATATCATTTGTTTGGAATTATGCGTGGTTTTTGTGTTTATTGTGTTTTCAGAGTCAGCCGGATGAATATTGAAGAAAACATGGGATTGCACGGGTTTTATCGACGAAAAAGACTCAAGACGAAGTCTATTATCCAAGAGATGCAAAAGATTTGAAGTCATTGTGCCTATTTGAAGATTTATCGAAGAAAAGGGCCAACGATGGGAGATTCATATATGTCGAAGAACTCGAGTCTATTAAACAAAAGATTATAAGACGAGTTGGAATTATTCACCGACACTTCTCAAATCCAAAGTCGGAAACGTTTATTTAAAAGAAACGTAAAGACTAAAGAAGAAAGAAGAAAAGAAGCCCAAAACAAAGCCCATTCACAAAGCCCACAAGACACGCCTATATATAGGACTTCATTTCACCATTTTGGGAGTTAGTCTTTTAGTTAGTTTTTAGTTTTTCATTCTCTCTAGTTTTAGAGAGAGAAAGTTCTCAACTTTCTCTCACTAGTTTTCATCTTTCTTTCTTTCAAGTTTAAACTTTTGTATTGTTTTTCATTAATCAAGTTAAAATTCAAGCTTTTAATCTTTAATCTCATTCTACCTTTCATGATTTTAGTTAATTTTTGGTGCAAAATACATTTGATCCGTGTTGTTCTTAATGTTTTTGTGCTTAAAAAGTTAATCTTTTTGTTCCTACATAAGCTTTCATTTGATTTAAGCTTTAAGATTCTTGTGCTTATTGGCTTATTTACATGTTAGCTTATTTACTTTTTATAAGTTTTCTTAAAAAGTTTATCTTTTTATCATTTGCTTTATGAGTTTGCTTATTTGAAGTTTAGATAAGTTGTTATTTGAGCTTATTTAATCCGGTTCATTATAGATTCGTTATAGATTTGGGTATTAGCTTATTCGAATAGCTTATCACCCTAGCTTAAGTTTCGAATCCCACTTAAATCGGAAAAGGGATAAACCCTTTTCCGATCAGCTCTTTCCGATCAACACCCCCTTTATTCCGATCACACTGATCGGAAAAGGGTTTTGGATTTTCCGATTGTAGCTTATTTTTGGATATTCCGATTGTAGGGTTTGTTATACATTCCGATTGGCATGTTTTACTGTATTCCGATTAGTACTAATTTAAACATTCCGATTGTGAGCTTTATTAGTTATTCCGATTTGACTCAATTTTAAGTATACCGATTGCAACTCATTTTCCCACATTCCGATCAACAGATCGGAATATATTCCGATCTGGACCCATCAGTAATATTCCGATTTGAGTTGTTTCTAACATTCCGATAAGGTTTCGATTTTGTTTTTCCGATGGTTTAGTTCTTGTTTTTACAAAAGTTTCCAAATGTTAGTTTTATTTAGTGTTCAAGCATTTTTCTAAATTTGTCTTTAAGTTTTCAAGCATTTATTTTCAACTCCTAATTTTAGTTAACCTTTAAAACTCTTTTCGCTCAATGACATTTACATTTACTTGTTATTAGTTTAAAGTAGATAAACAAACCATCACCTTTTTATTAACCAAGAACAAATCATTCCACTTAGAACCGTGATCAATTCGAGGAGATACCGAGAACTTAATTCTGAACCATAGCAAATAACCTATATCAGTTACCTTAATAGGGGTTGACTCATTAGGACTTTCACATAATAAGCCACCCTTAACAAATAAGGTAGGATTGGCTTTCTTCCATTCATTCAAGTCAGTCAACTTCTGTTGATACTCTTCAACTGGGGTAATGACTCTTGGTGGAGGAATGAATTCCTCCTCTTGGAGTTCTGGTAAACCAGTCCAAGATAGGTCCTTTTTGTTAGACACCATAGAAGTCACCAGGTGGTGGTGGAACCATAGAGTAGTCTTTCATCTCAATCCTAGTCATGTCCTTAGGATCCCTTTGTTTATTCACACATTCTCCTAGGGTTTGTGTGGCCTTATCAAATCTTTGAATTTTAAGGCCAACATTATCTTTATTCTTAATGGCCTCATCTAACTTAGTCTGTAGCTCACCATTAACCCTTTCCATGATGCTCCTAATATCATTGCTAGCATTTAACTCATGTTTTAAGATATTTATTCTATCTTTTAAATTCCATTTTCTTGTTTTCAGAAACTGTCTTCTCAGTTTGAGTGAGAGCTAGTTGGTAATTAGATAGTTTGCATCTTTCAGTACTCGCATCATCTAATAATCTTAACACCTCTTTGTTAAGTTTCTCAGTATTTAACCTACAACCCTTACTACAAAAAGCATCATCGTATACCTCATTATCTGATGAAGAGGAGGAGTGTGCCATGAGAGCATATTGAACATGCTCTTCTTCTTCAATCTCAGCAACCAAAGCTTTATCCTCTTCCACATCCTTAGCCAAATAGCTCCAATCCCATCCCATACCATCAATTTCTTAAACTACAACCATGGCCTTTGGATCCTGAGCCTTAACAATTTGGCTTGAGGGTTTGCCAGCATCCGATCTTCTAGGAGATCTGCATTCCCTCATGAAGTGCCCCATACGATGACAGTTGTAGCACTCAACTTTGGATTTATCAAATCCAGCAGTGTCCTTTGCATTGAAGGTCATCTTCTTCTTAAACCTTCTATTCCACCTGTTTGCTCTTATACTAGCAAGAGCCATGTTCCACTTAATATCCATCTCTTCCAAGTGCTCATCACTTATTTGCTCAAGGTCCTCATATATAATCACTGAACCATTGGGCAAAGAAGCAATATAAGCACATACAGTATCTAGATCCAAACCAGCAGGTTTAACTCTTGGTGAGTCACTTTTGTATGTGTCAGCGTCTGAATAGGAGGCGTTGATAGGACATGTTCCAGCGTTGACACATGATGATCCAGTAACTAGATGCATGTAAGAGTCCTTCTGATTAAATTGACCTTCACTATGAGAGAAGAAGGCCATATTACTGTTGGTAGACTTGCTTCTATGCTCCAAAAGAGTTTCATCTTCCAACAGCCTCAGTTTGTTGTAGATATCATCAAAGGTAGAACTTTTGTGAGTGTTGTTGGCAAGTATAGATCTTGCCTCAATCTTCCACGCATCACCAAGACTTTTAAGAAAAGTGGCATTAATGTCAACATCACCAAGTTGGGTCCCCATGAAGGACAATTTGCTTGTAATGTCAAGCAATCTGCTTCTCACACTGCTAAGCTTCACATTAGGTTGAGCCTTGAAGACAGCATAATCATGCATGAGTTGCTTCTTCTTCTCTTCCTTAGTATCTTCATTGCCACCATATGCAACTTCAAGAGATGCCCAAAGGTCTTTAGCAGATTCATAACCTCTGTATTTATTCTGGTTCTCTTGTCCCAAAGAGAGTTTCAAAATATTTAGGGTTTTCATATCAACCCTTTTCTTTGCTATGTCTTCAGCAGCCACAGCTCTACCATCCTCTGGCTTTTCTTTCTTATCTGCTTCTGAACATCCAGCAACAGCTGCTCTTCCAGCAATAGCATTAGCAATCTTTTGGGCTTTATTGAATGTGTTTCCATATTCCATAATCTCCCAGAGTGTGTAGTCATAGATCCCCAGATATTGCTCAAAGTTGAATTTCCATAATTCAAAGTTGGTAGCATCAAGCATGCGAATCTTGATGTTTGGTAAAGGTGAGGAGGAGGTGGGTACTTCTGTATTTGACATGATGTTTTTAGGGTTTTTGTGAAAATTAGGGTTTTGGTGATTTTAGGGTTCTTGTGTTCTTTAGATCAAAAGTTCCTCAACAAGCTCTGATACCACTTGTTGATCCCAAACTTAGATCGATTTAGCTTTATGTATACGAGATTGGATCAAGTAATACACTTAGAGAAACCTTTGTATATGTATATGACAATCTAAGTGTTATGCGGAATTAACACTTAAACAAGAACACACAACATGTAAACAAACTTTCACTTTGATTAATGATATCAAACTTGCTTACAATGAAAGTGATTTACGTATGAAAAAATTATTTGAACATTAACCTAAAGGTCTTCTTTTATAGACATAAGAAGCCTTGTACAATAATCTACGTATCAACTATTCTAGGTAAAGATAAATATAGAAAATACATTGTTGTTCCTATCTTTACTAGAAGTAATCTAGAATATAATAAACGTGTAGATCATATCCTTCCATCAGTGCTTGTCTTCAATGTATCAACGCTTGACTTTGTCTTGTCAACGCTTGATCTGTCAGCGTTCGTTTTCTTCTTATCAACGCTTGTTTTACTCTTGTCAGCGCTCAAGTAGACTGGCTATAATTTATTCCCAACAAGCATCTGTAAGCAGGAGTTGGGATGGAGACACCCGACATACACCCATTGTGAGTTGGATATGTCTTTTAGGTTTAAGGTTTCCTATGATGGCGAACCTAACCTTACAAAATACTCGACCCACGAGACCTGAAATGAATGTTGAAATTAGGATCTGATTATTGACTGCCGGTAGTGGGCAGGAGGTTATGTGAATATGAAATGCAGATCTTGAAGTGCCAGATGGGTAGCGAAGTTATGCCAAAAATTTTAACCTTGGAAAAATGAATTGATGATCTGAAAGATCATGGGATATAAGTCCCCGTTGTATGGGACCATTGAGATGATGTAAAAGATTGGTTTGAAAGGCATATAAGCAAGATCTACCCTAGGACTTCAAGAGCTGCATGAATTATGTTTCGTATATCAAACTTGATAAAATGTCTATTAAGTGAGAATCTGATTGTTTCTTAGTAAAGTTTAGATCGGCGAAAAGTTGCATTCATCAAAAACCCGTGAACATCATGGATAGAGAAAGTAAGTCAACATTAAGCCTGATGTTATTCCCGTAGTTATGTTTGATGAAACTCGCGTATTGTAATGGATTACACTTGTGAGAATTGACCTAACGTGGAGGAAATACCCACATGGCTTTAACTCTATAAGAAGTGAGTAGTAAGATAAGATGATCTTCGAGGACAAAGATCTTGTTTAGGGGTAAATGCTGTGACAATCCGTCAATTTATGGTTGATATTTTATTCTCAATTATTATTTGAAAATATTATTTTAATGTTATATTATGAACTCACTTGTTTTTGGGAAGAAATTTGGATTTACGTCTTGAAGTAGCATTGTGATACCCGTGAAAGTGCCGTATGATGCTAAGTTATTGTCTCAAGAGCTGTTCAGTATGAGCATCTCTCTTAAGTTGCGACTCACTTGAGGATGTGATATCCCGAGCCCAACGTTATTTATTTAATCCTATTTTACGAATATTTTTGAAATTTTTAAGAAGTTTCGTTTGCTATATATTTGACGGTTTAAATTGAAACCAACGTTTACGGTCGTAATTTTAACATTTGAGTTTTTCGAGATTTTTATTTTTATTACGTGTAAAGTCGAGTCGGAACCGTATGTATATTCGTTTTGTATGCGTTTGAACCATTTAAAAGTACTTTCAAGTGTTCGGGGCGAAACCCGACTCCCGTAAATTTTTAAAACCGACTACTAGTCACAATCCCGCTCTTTATGAAGGATTTGCCACTAAGGCCAAAAGAATGACAATATTGCAAGAAAGGGCCTTTATAATTTTACAAAAGAAAGAGGAAGAGAAAAACACTTTCATTTTTCATTTCAAAAATTTTCTTTCTTCCTCCTTTTTCTCTCTTAGGCTGTCGGCCATGTACCACCATCACCACCACCACATCAAATTTTTTTTTGGGCTTTGGAAGAAAACAATCAAAGACTACCTCTTAATTAATCTTTGTAAGTGTTCTTGTGTAATCAAATCCCACATGCATTAACATAAATTTTTCAAGAATCAATGATTTTTCAAAAACATGTTTTAATCTAATTAAACCCATTTATTGTTTAATTCATGTGTTTATAATGTTAATTAATCCATAAAACAAGATGGGGATTTATGATTTTGGTTTTATACAGCCCCAAAACCCACGAATTTTTGGGGGTTTTTGGGTATTCATGGTGTTTGATGAAATGTGTCATGGGTTTGTGTTTATAAAGTTGTTTTTGATGTTTTTAAATGAGTTAAACATGTTGCATGTTGATTTTGTGAAATGGGTTTTGATTAATATTGTTCATACAAGTGATTAAGGATGATTAGGATGTTTTAGATTGATGTTATGGTGATATAATAGGTCTAGGAATCAATGGAATTGATTGGAAAGGCGATTTGTGATGATTTTAAAAAGGTATTTTTAGATCAGAAACTTTAAGGGTATTTTCGTGGGTTTAAGTCTAAGTCCATGTCTAGATGATAGGATATTGTGGTAGAGCTTCTTTTTAGCTTCGTTTTGGTATAAGATAGAGCTTTTGACTCCAAACGAGTCAAAAGTTACGCTAGTTTGAATTTTCGTGTACCGGGAGATGAAAGTCGACATAATCCGAAATTGTTGTCGATATTGGGTCAAATCTCGGGGACTATAAGTTTAGTTTCAAGAATGGTCAAGGGCTGTTCTCAGGCCTTAAACTTAGCATTTTGAGTCTATTTTCATAATCAAGAGTCGGATTTGCAAATGGTATTGGTTAGGATGGTCAAAATGATCTTACAAATCGAGTGTGCAAAACTGTCCGAATTTTGTACTTCAAGGATGTGTCGGGCAGAAGGTCTTAGAAGTGAAAACTTTTTATGAAATTTGGTATGGGGTTTCTACAGATTATAAGTGATTTTTACAAATTTTCTCAGATTTTTAGGAATGGTCTAAGTGGGGTAAAACAGCCCGTACATTCGGTATGTACCGGCAGAATTGTAAAATGAGTAATAGTTTTAATAAAGTATAAAAATGGCTCGTGTCTAGTAAATATCACTTGTATGGATTTTTGGCGTGAGTTTATATGAACCTTGAGTGTTCTTAATTATGTACATACAGTACTTGAAGGTACTTGAATGTGTTGAGTCATTACGTGTTTATTTGTTAGGTGTTGTATTTGATTTCCCGGGGCATCCTCATCGTCGGTGATCGATTTCGTTTACGCCGTAGTACTAATACTACCACTACCACTTAAGGTGAGTCTATAGCCTCGCTCTTTACTTATTTCAAATGTTTTTACCCGCGAGGGGGATACATGCTATTTAAATGAAAATGAACATAAGTCATGAATGATTGTTGGACCCGAATGTTGCCTTGAATCGTGTTGAGCACCTAGTTGCAAAAGGCCCTAATTTCATGAAATATTAACTATTGTTTAATCCTAGTGTGGATTGAAAATAGCCGCTTATACAAATTGTAGTACTACGGGGCTGACGACCCAATGCTAGCCGAGAAGCTGTACGTTGAGTAAGTTCTACGGGAGATTATTTTTGTATAAGAGATAAGGTATAATTGCAACGATGCCTTTAGTAGGGGCACTGGTTTCATCTGAATCACGCCGGTAATTATTACACGGGTGATTGAGTTAACGGATTAGTGTCATGAGCTTAAACACAATTGTCATATCTTTGAATAATAGATTGTGAGTACGACAATGCTATTGAACGGTCATGATTGGTTTTAATACCTATGTTCAACTTATGATTTGATAAACCTATAGATTCGCTCAACCTTTGTGTTGACGGTTTTAAGCATGTGTTTCAGGTAACCAAGATTGATAGCAGCGGAGCATGCGAGGATGGAAGTTGTTGTGGCTTGGCGGTCTACTTTGTTTTCTTCCCTTTTTGCACTTAAATATTTTATATTATGTCATGTGAACGAAAATGTACTTTTGGGTTGAGGTTCAGTGGGGACCTAAACGCAAACTCTGTTTTGTATCATCTTGGGATTTGGAAAACTGTAGACTTTGATGATTTAATCAATCTTTAATTTATGTTTAAACTTTTACGTCTCTTTGAGTCGTTTAATATAGCTTATGTGTGATGATAACTACGTAGCACCCAAATGTTGTAGTTCCACTGCGTATAGCATTTGTGGGGGTGTTATAGATTGGTAATCAGAGCCATGAGTTATAGAGAACTAGGTCGTTTTGAAAAAAAAAATCCTAAACTATAACTTTTGGTATCGTAAGAAATTGTCCAAGCACACAACTATCCTGCATGGCTCCGGTAAGATTTCTTTAGCATTGCTTTATATTTTAGATGTATCCCTCAAACTGACATGAATTCTCTAGTATTTAGTAAGTAAATACTTTGATATATATTGAGATATATTGTTGTGTACGTTGAGTACTTATCATCGTAATTTGCAAATTCTTGTAAGATTATCTTATATGTTGCATGTAATTGGCATAACGGGCTACATTGCATTACATGGCAACACCGTGTTGTAATCCTACGTGTATGTAGGAATGGTTGTATGTATAAGTATGTTTATACTATGGTATTTAAAGGCATTGCACGCGAAGCAATAGTCCTTGAGTGATTATCGTACATGTTAAAATGCGGTTTTGTTGAGAATTCGGCCTTACCGCTAATTATCAATCTTGATAATTAATTTATTGTTCGGATAACCGAATATGAACCTCGTTTGATACTCTAGATACGTAAATAACGCTTCGTAACATATTGTATACTGACTAGATTGATCTCGATTGTCGTTATCGCACCGTGATGTGTCATTTTGGACATTTTCTTTTGAAACATAATTTACTTACGTATTACTTTATTTTCCTTTATTCCTTATGGGTTTGATATGTTAATTGGTGTAACTATAATATAGACGAAGTATAACCAACGATGCGTACATCGTAGCGACGAATCACATGTGTGTGTTATAAAACGTGGTTGAGGCGTGTTGCCATTTAATCGTTGTTTACTATTCTACTTGAATTTAAAGATGTGTTTTAAATTAGACTAGCGTTGTGATCAATCGCGATAACTTGGAATTTGGTTGGTTTGTGTTAATTTTGTGGTGTACGATTTCGAGACTCATCCGAGGCCGATAATAACACTTAGTTGACATACATATTCTCGCTTCGTTTATTTCATTTTGTTTTTGTTGTTACATTATTTTGAATTCGATATTATACATGACGAGGTTCTGCATTTGTGCGAGTTAAATAAAGCATTAAACTTTGTTGATCGAATGATTTAAACATAAAGTGTTTTACATATTAAATAAATGGTGAATGAAACTTTTGGATAAAAATCGACCTATGATGTGTCTTGTAACCAGTAAAATATGTGTAGAGAATAAATGAATAATGTGAAATTATTTTTCTTTTAACCTTGGTTGGTAGATCATAATAAGTAATTTATATTACTCGAAAAATCCTTGTTTTCATATATTAATAAATTGATACTAGAAGCTTGTGATGGATTTGTTAAGAATATGTTTAATTTAATTTGAGAAAGGAGTTATTGGTAAAATTAACGATATGACTGTTGAGTATATGTAACTTGGATTTAGTATGAATTAAGTTTTGGGTCTCTATGGCAAACTTTTGGCGTATTTTGTAATATAGAACACGAGTAGAAAAATTGGTCATGCGTTTTGGAGCTAGAGACTTTGAAAAATTGGTTTTATTTTAAACATAAGGTTATGTTTACGTATGCATTGGTGTAAACTAAAACACGTTACTTGTTGTAGTGAAGAAAATGGGATAAAATCGGAATATACACTTTAAGTAAGAAATTATAATGCTTGAAACAAATTATTAAATATTGATGGAACGTTATTTTATTCCGCTGCGAGATGTGTTAATTTTAAAATCACTTGATAATGGGCTAATGATTAAAAGTTGAATTTTATATATCTTTGAATTATTGAAATAAGCATCTTAATTATTTATTATTTTATTATTATTATCGAGATTCAGGTGTCGACTAAAATCAGTAATTTATCCGAGATAATACCACGTGAAACCTCTTTAGCATTTGAGTCAAATTGCGCAAATACGATTTAACAAATTAATTGTAAGGAAAACATGTGTGTAATAAAAAGTCAAGGTTGATTTTAAGAGTTAATTGGACTAGTTTGAGTCATGATGGATATTTGTATATACGTAATAAGACAAGTTGTAATAATAATAATGTAAAACTTTGAAAATTATTACTATTTATGTTTTGGTACTTAAGATAAGAACATTAACGAGATTTTGACACAAGTATGGAGATTTTCAAACCTAGTGAATTGTCGATTATGATAACCGAGTCACCGCATCTACTAATGTTAATAATTACCTAGAAAATTGTAATTTTTCCAGAAATAAAAACTTCGTAAAGATTGAGAAATGAAAGGTATAAATTCTTTAATGGTGTAACACAAATTTAAATATGCAAATGTTCGGTTTTACAATGTACAAGGTAACACTAATTATTATACGCAACTGGATTATACAACACACGCCTACTTGTGTATTATTTAATAAAGATGTATATATAATGTTTTGAGTCACGATGGTTCGATCGTACGACATCTCTTCTTCGACTTTACGAGTCTATATTTGAACTTGAGTAGTCATGTGATTGTTTATTTTAATATTGTCTATGGTATGAACCCCTTCATTATTATATCTATTTTTGGATTGCTACTTTGCTAGTACTTGATAATGAGGGTATGTTACCCGGTGTATTTTTGTCATGTTCATGGACGCCATAACTTTTCTTCTTACGGTTAATGGAACCTAAAATTCTGTATTTACTTGAATGATGCTATGAATCTTCATTAAATTGGTTATTTATTTATATTGAACAAAAGCAAGGAGGCGAAGCCGCTCTATCAAATTTTAGAGGTGAAAGAACTCGATCTTCCTGGTGAAATTGTTTCTATTTAACCAAGTGATTATTCTTCTCTCCCCGTATACCCTTGGTGGAATGTGTGTGCAACTCGAGACGATGGGAATTATGAGCGTTGTTTTATTTTTGACGCTTGTGTTGATATTCAATTTTTACTCCATGTATTCGTAGATCGCTGTTGTTATCCCGAGACTTTTGTCATATATTTGAAGTATTTTCATTTCTAATGTAGTTAAATTGTAGTTGGCAATTATATTGCTCATTTACCTCGTTCGATCCCATTGATTTTTGATTTTATTACTTGTTGTGCTTGCAATGATCTTTAATCCTGAACCACCTTACCGTTATTTTGTGAATAGTCTATTGTGAAAATAGGTATGAGTGTGTCAAATGGTTCGTTCAACCCAATGTAAATGGTGTCGATTTATTTATTTAATTATTTATTTATTTCCCTCATAAAAAGACAAAGTAAAAGTATGTTTTCCAAAGTGGACGAAACATGTTTGGTGTGTTTCTTAATATGATAGTAATAATATTTTCCCATTTCAAATTCCACTTCAAGTGATTTAATTATTTTTAAGATTAGGTCGAAAACTTTCATAGTCATCTTCGGTGTGTCATAATAATGTTTGTGTTGTCACTCGATCCTCAATTATGCACAGCTTAGCTAACTATGCATAATTCGGGAAGAGTCCTGTTTTGTTGGTTGTTGTTGCTTGATCCTTAACTATGCATGATCTAGCTAATTATGCATAGTTTAGGAAGGGCACTATCGTGTCAAAAAAATTGGTCATCTTGAAACTTGTAGTGTTTTGATAAATGTTTGGATGAGAACGTTTTTAAAAATGGTGGTTCCTTATACAAGTAATCGTATTCTCTTTGATTCCTAAAGAAAATCCTGAATTTTATGTGTTCCTTGAAATCTTTTCTTTCGTTTGGCGTTGACTTGGTAAGTCACTGTGGCCGAGTAATTTTGGAAAATGTTTTTATGTGTTGTGTGTAACGTGTGAAATTTATCAGAATCGCTAGGGTGTTGATGAAATACCAAAGGGACTCGTACCGACACTGAGAAGAAGTTTTAAACAAGTATAGAAGACTGCCAAAGTAGAGGAAATCAGAGTTCAAGTGACTCTGAGGGGAATGACGAAGACTTCTCCTACATCAAACGTATCGTACCTTATTTATTTTCTTTTCTCGTTCTTTTGATATGTTTAACGACACGCGATAAACTGTTGAAGTTTACCAACTGTGCATCGGTAGTTGGAAGACAATTCCATTGTCGTCTTCGTTTATTTAAGTGAGGAATCCTCTTTGCTCGACTCAACCATCCTTGATTATCGATGGTTAAACGATAGATAGCCATAGTTGATGTTTTTGTGGTGAACCCTTGTCTTTTATGTGTTTATGTTGTATGTGATCTGGTCGAGTGATCGTAAGTTGTGAGAACTTGAGACGACATTGTCCAATGATGTCCGATCATGGAGAACACGTGCCATGTAATATATGTATATTTTTTTTTTCTTATATACTGTGAACGATGATGCTTATTGAGATTTTGACCACGGTTGGGACGAAAGTGAGATGGTGTTCTTGTAATATCTTTTGTGTATGAATCCATGGGTGAGCGCCCTGCGATGACATATGTATGTATCTTATTTCTTTTTGGATATGCATCCGTAGCTGGCAAGCTCGTAAACCTTCTTTAACTTGCAATTTTCTTTTGACTGGACTCATCCGATATCCTGTCAATATTTCTTATTTTACCATGGCTTGGTTGATTAGCAAGCATGAGTTAACTTGATTAAACTGATTGGCTTGGCATGGTTTGGCTATGTTGCAAACATGCCGTAATGTGGTTGTATGTGTTTTATTATGGCTTTTGTGTTTGATTGGATTGTGACGTTTTCGAGAGAGTTATGTATACGTCGCATGATTAGCGTATCGATGAATTCGTTTTTGACGGACTAGGGTTGTATGTACGTAATATTACGATAAGGTGATTTTGTACGACTAGTAATAATTACTTCGTCTTGTATATTCTGAACATTTTCTGTAACACTCTCATTTTTCGTATCGGTACAGCGGAAGGGTCTTTCAGAGTGTTACGGGATAGCACAATAACTCCAATCATAGACAACACATAAAAATGGTTGTACAAGGTTTAACAAACATTCATTCGATAAAAAGGTTTAAAAGTGTACAACAGGTCCCAAATTATACAGGTCATTAAGTTTACAAAACACAGATCGAATGAACATTTTTAATATTAAGTGTGGGTCATCAGAGTCGATCTCCATCCGGATTACCTTCAAGCACCTGAGATAGAAAACATGCAAAAATCATATCAGCGAATGCCGAGTGAATTCATAGAGTTTAATGAAAACCGTTATATAAAACAATCATTTACAATCATTAAAATCAGAACACAAGTATATTATCGGAAGTAAGTCCACATATTGCTAGTCAGGCAATATATAAATCAAGCATACATATAAAACCGTCCATGAGACCGTAGTCTCTATATTACCATAATAGGTAATATATTCATCGTTAATAGCGTCGTTATCATATATAGGATACATTTTTATTTGGATTAGGTTGTAGGATTATTATTAGTCGCATGACATTGTTACCTTACTGTGAAAACAGCGGGTCGCGAACCCGACAAACAATTTGCCCATCTAAGTTAGCGTGTCGTCACAAAAATCACGCTATGAAATCTTCTCATACATAAATTCGCTTACCAATCAATGTGGTACGACGGGGATCAACCGTCAAGGCGCGAACTGGGGTGATCGTCCCCAAATAGTACTATCAAATGCATAAGCGTCTACCAAATCCCGGTAGTTCACAATTCATGCTAATGGGACTTTAAGTGACATAACCTAACTACTAATAATCCTTTTAGTCTCGAATATAGGGTCATAGCATCATTCGGGTCCATCTCATTAAGCATACAATCGGGACTACTTGTGTTCTATTTATAAAAATCTAGCATGTTATCTCCCTCGCGGGTTTACAAATCATTTTATAAAACATTTAAAAGAGTGCGAGGCTATGAACTCACGTTGTTAATGAAAGGCGGATTATCGGCTACGGGCGTGCTTCGGTCACGGAAACCTATATAAATAATAATCGGTCTTAGACTCGGTCCAATGACTTTTATCAAAATAACAATATACATATATATGATTATTGTACATATGATGATGATCAAGTGGGTTCATAAATCCTCATTTACTCATTTTAGTGTTTATGTTTTAGTATCGTCTTACTAGTTCACTAGTTTTACCGATTTTACCTATTTTAAGTTCATTAAGTCTTTTATAAGTTCTTTTACTTGTTTTTACCCATTATATACTTATATGATCAGTATATATACTTTTCAGGTTGGGTCCTATTGGGTTAAGCCCAAATAATTCTTTTACAAGTATTTATCTTATTAAGTCCAATTATTAGTCTAATAGGTTTAGTTAGCTCGTAATTGTCCGTAATTCTTATAGTTCGGGTTTTATCGGTTTTTACTTGTCTTAGTTACTTATACATCAGTATATATCTTTTATAAACTTTACATTAGACGGGTTTGGTCGTCTAAGTTTTATTTGATGAAAAATGTTAATTTCACGGCGATAGCCGAAAAAGTCGTAAAAATCAAGTTTATAGTTTTTATTACTTATAAATATTATTTTTACCAACATTTATATAATTTACCCATTCAATTAACCTTTTATACATTTATATATTTAAGTTTTATAAGTTAGTGGGTTTATACTTTACATTTTATAAATTATAAAGTGAGTGCTTATATAATAATAATAAACATTATTTCCAAAATCTGATTTTTAACTTCACTTTCACCATTTTTATCATATCTAGAGTTCTACAATGACTTAGAAGCTCATTTTTAGATGACAACTTCTTCATAATATGTGATAAATATAACATAGTTATAGCTACTGCCCAATTTGAGTCTAAGTTGCATTAACAGTCCCTACAAAACTGCTTATCCAGATTGTACCACCTAACTTGTTTTGATCATATCTCACTCATTATTTTGATTCCATTGCATGGCCAACTCTCACATGTGTATAACATCATCTACTTTACTGTAAATAGATCAAACCATGCATTTTTATCAGTTCTTCATTTAGTTATCTACTGTTTTTATACAGCCAACTAATTAGACATGATTTTAGCTTCATTTCTTATGGTTATCATCATTTTTAAGCATGTTTATCAACACTTGATCCCCACACAACATTTTTATCATCATATATACATCATATACATATAAAAAATGAAAGAAAATACATTTGTTCTTTACAAAATAATAAGAGAAAAATGTAGAGGATGATCTTCTTTACCAATCCAAGTGGATTTCTTGTTTTAGGAAGGCAAGAACTTGATGAACACAACAAGTATCTCCAAGACCATCAAATAGCAAGATCATATGTTGGAAAATCAGCCCTAGGACACAAGCAAATCATCTCCAAAGTTGGTTATATGGCCACCAAATGATCAAGGTTTCAAGGAAACACCTTAATAGGACTAGTAAACATGTGGTTTGTAGTTAGAAAAGATCAATGAGGGTGTTTGTGGCTTGATGTGGGACGGCACATAGATGAAGTAGAGAGAGTTTTGAGAGTGAAATGCATGTAAGAAATGGTTAAGTGAAAACCATTTGTTGGTTTTGTGTAGTGGTTGAAAGGTTTAGCTTAAAGTGTAAGCATGAGCTTACACTTGTATAAACAAGTTAAGTCTTGTGCCACCTAAGTGTGGTGAGTCATTTTAGCCGTCCCATGTAAGCTAGTGGGATGGGGAAAAGTGTTTTGTCCCATCTCACTAGTTTACGGGTATTTCTCGATTCTAGTTTTCTCGATTTGCGTGCCCTCGGGTCGTTTTACGAAAAACGTCTTTATAAATTATGAATCACCGTCACAAAACGAATCCAATAAAAATTGTCTCATCAAAAACGGAGTTCAAAAACGTAAATACGTAATCCTAAGGTTTCCGGTTTAGTCGTAAAAGACGCCAAATTATGCACGTAAGCCCAAATTTAAATCCGTAAATTGTGAGTTCGTCAACCAACATAAAAATAAGTTTCAAAATATTATACGAGAAAATATTTAACTACCTGAAAATGTTAGATTTGTCACAGCTTTTCCTCCTAAAAGGGATCAATGTCCTCGTGATCCATTTCATTTGGATGTCCGTTTCTTATTGAAATCGAAGAGGTGCGGATATTTCTTCCACATTTAATCCTCTCGTTCCCAAGTATACTCCGGTCCATGCTTTGAATTCCATCGGATCTTGACAATAGGTATCCGACTTTGTTTCAGTTGCTTTACCTCACGGTCCATAACTTCTACGGGCTCTTCGATAAAATGCAACTTCCCATCTATTCGAACCTTACCTAACGGAATTTTCTCATCACTCACTGCTAGACATTTCTTCAGATTAGATACATGGAATGTGTTGTGAACACCATGAAGTTCTGGGGGTAACTCTAGTTTGTAAGCCACCGGACCTACTCTAGATAAAATCTTAAAGGGTCCAATATAACGGGGATTCAATTTTCCTCGTTTTCCAAATCTTATAACGCCTTTCCATGGCGATACTTTCAACATTACTCGGTCACCCACTTCAAACTCCATTGTCTTCCGCCGCACATCCGCGTAACTTTTCTGTCTACTACGGGCAGTCAACAACCTCTTCTTAATCTGAACTATCATCTCCGTAGTCTCCCGGATCAATTCCGGTCCCATGAGCTGGGTATCCCCAACTTCTCTCCAACATACAGGAGATCTACACTTCCTAACATACAAAGCTTCAAACGGTGCAGCCTTAATACTAGAATGGTAACTATTGTTATACGAAAACTCTGCTAACGACAAATGTTTATCCCAATTCTTACCAAAGTCTAACACACAAGCTCTCAACATATCTTCCAGTGTTTGTATCGTCCTTTCACTCTGCCCATCAGTCTGGGGGTGATAAGCAGTGCTCATATCGAGATTCGTTCCCAAAGATCTTTGGAGAGATTTCCAAAAATTCGATGCGAATCTAGGATCTCGATCTGAAATGATCGATACAGGCACTCCATGCTTGCATACAACATTATCGAGGTATATTCGAGTCAGCTTCTCCAGTGAGAACTGCTCCTTAACCGGAATGAAGTGTGCTGATTTGGTCAGTCTATCGACAATAACCCAAATCGAATTGTTTCCAGATGATGTTCTAGGAAGCTTGGTGATAAAGTCCATCTTAATTCGCTCCCACTTCCATTCAGGAATCTTTGGTTGTTGAAGTAGTCCTGATGGCTTTTGATGTTCAGCTTTGACTCTAGCACAAGTCAAGCATTGAAGAACATACATAGCTATGTCAGCTTTCATATTCGGCCACCAGTACAACTTCTTCAAATCATGGTACATCTTATCAGATCCCGGATGAATGGAATACTTAGATTTATGGGATTCTAACATAATCAAATCTCTTAAGCCTCCAAACTTAGGTATCCACATACGACCTCTTAAACATTTCACTCCATCAGCTCTAACCTCTAAAGGATCTCCTTCTCCTCGGAACCCTTCATTAACAAAATTCTCCTTCTTACAAGCTTCTATTTGCGCATTTCTAATTTGCTCAGGCAAATTATTGTGCACGGTCAAGAATAGAGAACGCACCCTGATAGGCTCTCTATCTTTCCTACTCAACGCATCAGCAACAACATTGGCTTTTCCTGGGTGATATTTTATATCACAATCATAATCACTTAACAACTCTATCCATCTTCGTTGCCTCATGTTCAATTCCTTCTGGTCGAGAATATACTGTAGGCTTTTGTGATCGGTGAATACCGTACACTTGGTGCCATACAGATAATGTCTCCACAACCTAAGAGCAAAGACCACAGCTCCTAGCTCAAGATCATGAGTAGTATAATTCTCCTCACTCTTCCTTAATTGCCTAGAAGCATAAGCTATCACTTTCTCTCTCTGCATCAAAACAGCTCCATAACCTCTAAGAGATGCATCACAATACACTACAAAATCTTCACTCCCTTCGGGTAATGATAAGATTGGCGCACTACATAATTTTTGCTTCAATATCTGAAATGCTCCATCTTCATCACTTCCCCAAACGAAAGGTTTATTCTTCTGAGTAAGCTTAGTCAAGGGTTTAGCTATCAAAGAAAATTCTTTAATGAATCGCCTATAATAGCCAGCTAATCCTAAGAACTGTCGCACTTCCGTTGGCGTTGTCGGTGCAGACCAATTCTTAATAGCTTCAACCTTTGCAGGATCAACATGAATTCCATCTCTGTTAATCACATGACCAAGAAATTGCACAGAATCTAACCAGAAATCACACTTCGAAAACTTAGCATACAACTTTTCATCCTTCAGCAACTTCAAAACAATCCTCAAATGTTCTCTATGCTCATCTTCATTCTTAGAATAGATTAGAATATCGTCAATAAACACAATCACAAATTTATCCAAGTAGGGCTTGCACACTCGATTCATTAAATCCATGAAAACCGCAGGTGCGTTAGTTAACCCAAATGGCATTACTTGAAATTCATAGTGTCCATAACGAGTTCTAAATGCAGTTATAGGAATATCTTCTTCACGGACGCGAAGTTGGTGATATCCTGACCGCAAATCTATCTTAGAATACACACTAGATCCTTGCAGTTGATCAAACAAATCATCAATCCTAGGTAAAGGATATCGATTCTTAATTGTCAACTTATTCAGTTCCCTATAATCAATGCACATACGAAAAGATCCATCCTTCTTCTTAACAAACAAGACTGGAGCTCCCCAAGGCGACGAGCTCGGTCGAATAAAACCTTTATCAGACAACTCCTTAAGTTGCTCAGATAACTCCTTTAATTCAGAAGGGGCTAATCGGTAAGGCGCACGTGCCACCGGTGCAGCACCAGGAATTAAATCGATTCGAAACTCTACTTGCCTTATTGGTGGAAGTCCTGGTAAATCTTTAGGAAATACCTCAGTAAATTCACAAATAATAGGTACATCTTCCAATCGTTTCTCCCTAGACTCATTCCCAGTCACTTGAGCTAAGAACAACTCACAACCGTTCCTGATGTACTTTTGGACTTTAATACATGAAACGATTTTCAAACGGGATTCACCTCGACTACCATCAATTACTAACGTCCTATTCCTAAGAGGAATATTAACCTTCTTCTCTCCACATAAAATAGTAGCATTATTCAACGTCAACCAATCCATACCAATAATAATATCGAAACTTCCTAATTCTATCAACATCAAATCAATCGGAAAGGAATGGTTCAAGAGATTTAGAGAGCATCCTTCTAATAGCTTATTAGTTTTCACTAATTTACCATCAGCCAATTCCACCTCGTAACTGGTACTTATCTCAACAGGTTCAATATCAATAAGGGCACTAAATTTAGTGGATACAAAGCTCCTATCGGCACCCGAATCGAATAAAGCAACAGCATAATGATTGTTGAGTAAAAACGTACCGGTAACGACATTCGGATCCTCTTTCTTCACCTCAATTGTTCCAAGTTGGTAGATACCACCCTGGGGGTTTCTTCCAGGTACAATCGCTTTCAACTTGGGGCATTCCGATTTCCTATGACCTTCTTCATTACAGTTGAAGCAAATCGTTCCCTTCTTACACCTTTCAACCTTGTGTCCAAGCTTTCCGCAATTTCGGCACTTCCAGCAGTCGCCAGGATGCCTCTTGTTGCCACACTTAGGACATCTATCATCGTTGCGCGGTGCATTGTTGGTAATAGCATTTGCATTCCCCTTTCTCTGGTTCTGACGGCGATTGAAATTCTTCCTATAATCACCTCTATCTACACGCTCACCGTCTCCCTTTCTTTTCTCACCTACACAGGCTTCATCTTCCTTATCCTGAATTATCTGTCCAATGAGTTGGTAAGCCATTCGAACAGCATCATCAATGGTCAGTGGTTTCGATGATGTCACGTCCCCCCGGATATTCCTGGTCAACCCTTTCACATATTGCTCAATTCGGATCTCTTCGGGTTCAACCAATCGAGGACATAGCAAGGCCAACTCATGGAATCGGTTCGTGTAACTATCAATGTCCACACCTTTCATTCTCAGATGAATCAACTCTTGTTCTAACCTAATGATCACACTACGAGGACAAAACTCCAAAGTCATCCACTTCTTGATTTCAGCCCAAGGAGTAGCATTAGCAGCATCAAGACCCATGAAAGCAATTCTCCCGTTCCACCAAGTCAACGCACGACCTTTAAGAGTAGCCATAGCAAAAGTCACCTTATCTTCCTCCTTACACTTACTAATCCTAAACACCGATTCAATCTTCTCGATCCACTGGCTTAGTCCTACAGCACCTTCAGTTCCATTAAAAGGTAGAGGTTCACACTTCATGAACGTCACATAAGTACAGCCACCAACTTCGGTGCATTAGTTCCAAGTCCTCCTACATTTCCTCCAGCATTAGCATTCACATTATTAGCATTCTCATTCACATTAGTACCGCCAATTCCACTACCGCCAGCTCCACTACCGCCAGCTCCACTACCGCCAGCTCCACTACCACCAGCTTCATTTCTAGCATTTTCCATAAATTCAGTCATAGATGCGGTAACTTGCTCCGTAATAATCCTACGTACATCATCCTCAGTCACAGCCTTCTTGGGCGGCATAGTTCTATAATTCCACAATTTCAAAGCATTAAGCATTCATCCAACAAGGATTCATATAATATGGATCGAATTCATAATCAAGATACAAATAAGGCACAATATGGAATTCAAGACAAGATACATATTTCATTCGATCTGAAACAAAAGTATTGTCTTAGTACATCCATATCAAAGTTCTAACACTATATACACTCAAAATTCGTGCCAAGTCTATTACTAACAAGTCGGTTCAGTCAAAGCTACAAACACAAAAGATCTAAAGGTCACTACTAAACACAGACAGGTCTACTGAGAACCGCTAGATGGTCCATCATCCATCGTCTTCTGGATCTTCGCCGGACGACCACTAGACACATCTTCAGCTGGGCGCTTACGGATTACTCCTCTTTCAACCATGTCGGCATAAAATCTACTGTTCCAACCCACAGATATATTCAACTCCTTTTCGGCTTTCTCACGCATCGCACGAGCCACACTCAACTGAATCTCCATAGAATTCACCTTTCTCTTCATAGCAGCATACTCACCACTTTCCAACACCGATAACCTCCTAAAAGCCTCATTCAAACCACGTTCTACATCACTCAAATCCAAACTAAGCAATTCTCGCTCTTTCTCACCAACCTTAGTCTTCGACTCCAGATAAGCAACCTGAGTCTGAACAACACCTAATCCAACCTCTGTCACACAACTCTTAACACGGGAAGCATCTAGATCACGTCTCAAGGCCCATGGTGCAAGACCATCAATATGAGTAACCTCTCGAGTACTAGACGACTCTCCTATCTCACGTCTACGAGTAGCAATACCATCAGTACCGTCAGGTGCATTGTCATCCTCATCCTCCTCTGATTCAGAATCAGATTCAGATGATTCAGACATTTCATCCCTAGGTAACTCATCCTTGGAATCAGACAAACAAACTGGTGGGGGCAAAGGCTCGCCCTCTGGAACATCATACGGATATATAAGCTCAGCTTCCTCATCGTCATCAACCTCAACATCTATACCTACGTCCTCCTCGACATCCTCGTCGTCAATCTCATCATCTAACTCATCTAACCCAATCTCATTCTCATTCTCAATATCAGCATTCTCAATCTCCACATTCTCATTATCCACACTCTCATTACCCACATTCTCAATATCCACATTCTCTACTAAGTTTGTTCAATAGTGCTAATTTCTGTTATCTTTTAATTGGGATGAGAGTTTTCGAGTGTGTTTTTAATCTATAAAAATGATAATACCCTCAAGATGATATTATTGGAATCTTACAAGTCTTGTACTCATAGTTTACACAATTAATATGAAATATAAAAACGCATTCTTTGATAAGAAATGTTTTGGGACGACCGACCATGTTCTAATATTTATCAGTTGTGGCATGTTATTGAACCCTTGTAGCACACCCCTTTTCAGCCACCTCTACTATTCCATGACATGGAATTCTAACTTCTCTTAATTTCCAGGTATTCATTTTTCTATCTTGCCTCATATCCGTGTTTGTAAACTTCAGTACATTCCTTGTAATTGGAAAGACGTCACCAGTGACTTATCAGGTTTCGGGTCACTTGAAAACATGCCTAGTTTTGGCGTAATAGTTTGGGATTCCTCGTTGATGTTGTTGTTGGAATGGGTCTTTATTCTTATGTAGGACAACACCATGTCCTATTTCAAAATGTGCTTATTCTTGTTGGAAATAAAACTTATATCAGGGAGGTAAAACGCCAAATAACATAGCGCATCCATATGAACATAGTAAGGCAACGAATGACAAATATGGCTTATTTGTTAGTTCTATGAACATATTAGGTCATATCTTTGCAGCCACACAAAGAAGAAAGGTTAGCCAGTTTGTCTAATTTCAGACTCTGGATATGATAATATGCCTTTTTAGGGTAAAATAATTAGTTTGGAAGGTGGTATGTATAACGATAGTATCATATTATAGTTGCACAAACAGGAAAAGAGTGCATGGAAGACGTGTTTATTATAGTTGCACAATTTGTTGCTCATAATGTTTTAGGCATCCGTTTAAAACTATATTGGGGCATCCGTTTACAACTATATTTGGGCATATCAAACACGTTTTAGGGAATTAGTTTAAAATTGTTATAGGGCATCATACTTAAGCTAGAACCCATCCCTTTCATTAAACTTTGTTGTTATTTTGTATCCTCTTTTTTGTGAGGGCATCATTGATAAAGGGTATAAATTCATTTAGTATTATGACATTCGTTTGTAGAATTAGTGTATCAAGAAAACGTGTTCCGACATGTTTAGTATGATAAGTGCATCATGCTAAGTTAGGTCATCTTGTTTGTTTTGTTTAGTAGCTATGAACACATTAGTGTATCACTTAGTATGTTTAATGTGCATTTGTTTGTATGTTTAGGGTATCCTTTTGAGATACTTTAGTGTATCCGTGTATTGTTGATAGTTGTTTAATCTTAGTTTGTCTTTACTGATGGCAGCTGAAAGGAATATCAAGGGTATTATAAGATATTGTCTTGAGTGCATTATGTTGACTGCCTACTAAATTTGCTGGTAATAAATGTCTTTTCTTTTTGGTGGGAACTCGTTGTTAATCTAGTCTTCTTGTGATTGCCTGATACAGTGAAATGTTATGTTTAATAGGCCTGTATGAGTCTAGTTTATTGATTATGCTGGAAATGTATATCATATCAATTAGCATATATTATCTTGAGCGTATAGATGAGGTTGAAGGTCTTTGTGCTGTTGGTCTAAATACAATTTTTTATGACTTTTAGATGAAAATATTACTATAGGAGTTGGCTGAGCAGATCTTGTCTTGCCATACACTTGGACCATCAAAACAGGTTAGCCTTTTGCAATTTGGTTTGGCTTTTATGTTTGTTATTGCACGACTTCACGCTAACTTTTTTTTATTGGTTGGATGTTTTATTCGACTCAAGGTTTTGGCTTTTTTTCAGCCGCTAAAAGTGTAGTCTAATCTTGATGTTGAAAAAGTTAGGTGTTGGTAAGTAAATAATTTATGTAAGCATGGTTTAACCATATTTTGTATGTATCTGCACTCTGCAGTAATCTTTTTGGCACTTCCCTGAGGGTTGATTGGTTGACCTGATTCTTGGGTAATTTTTGAACCTCGGTTTGTTAAGGCATCCATATGAACATATTAGGGAATCCGTATGAACATATTAGGGCATCCGTATGAACAAATATGGCTTATTATCGTTAGAAGAGATTCTCAAAATGGCAAAACGACTTGAGAGCTTTTTTTCTGCTCACACAGATGCTTATGTGAATCGCTGCACACAAAGTTTTGTAGACGGTTAATGCTTATTTTTCTTTAGCTAATTCCTATTTTTGTAGAGCTCGGTAGTTACTCTTCAGTTTTTTACCTTTGTTACATGCTACCTTCAGTGGTATGTCCGGTTCTATATGGGTCGAATGTTATTAGTTTAAAGTTTATTTCTATATGAACTGTTTGGTGTACTAATGGTTGGTTGTATGTCGATGTATTTATAATGTTAATAGGACGGCAATTTTGTTGGGGCCACCATGTACCATGTTCTGGTAAGATGTTGCGGCTGGAAGGCTAACCCCAACCTAAGAGTTAGTGTTGAGGTAACATATCAGTCATGCGTTTAACGAATTTGAACCTCGGAGGACATCAACCTACATTAGCCAGAACGATATGCATGTTGGAGAAATGACCATCAAGTAGACCCTTGATTTCTCAGCAATATGTCAAGAAGTTGTATCACGTTTGTGTTATAATTTTAGACATCATGTTCTGTATTTCAAAATTTCTTTATCAGCTTCAGTTCTAAATCTTGAGTTAATGATAGTATTTTTTTAGACCTCTTGTTTGTATCTGTAAGATGTAGAAGTTAGTGAAAAGATGTGGCAGTTTATGAAGCCTTTGTTAGTTAATGATAGTATTTTTTAGACCTCTTGTTTGTATCTGTAAGATGTAGAAGTTAGTGAAAAGATGTGGCAGTTTATGAAGCCTTTGTTAGTTAAGATTTATGAATTATTATAGAGTTAGACCAAAATTTTGTCGTTAGTTAATTTAGAGTCATATTTACAAAGGGAATTACGGTTAAAAAATCGTTTTTAATAAAATATCCAAAAAAACATATCAGTATGTGTAAATCTTACGGACATAACCACACATGCGCTAAAACATAAAAAACTGAGGTTTCAAAAATGTTACCGAGGAAAGAAATCAAAGAAACGTTGTCAGCAAAAAAAAAGTCGGGCTTTAATCAACCAAACTCATAAGAAATAGACAATTAGACATATATACAAAACAACCCTTAAAAAATAAAAAAAGTGCAAAAAGACCCATGTACTTAGATAAAAAAGGAAATAGAAAAAAAGAAGGGAAAGAGTTTTGATCCAACGGTTGGGAGGAGGTTTTCTATGTTTTCTTTTGAGATAGAGTTTCTGATCCCACCTCTATACATATATATATATATATATATATATATATATATATATATATATATATATATATATATATATATATATATATATATATATATATATATATATATATATATATATATATATATATATATATATATATATATATATATATATATATATATATATATATATATATATATATATATATATATATATATATATATATATATATATATATATATATATATATACATATATATATATACATATATACATATATACATATATACATATATACATATATACATATATACATATATACATATATACATATATATATATATATTCATATATATATATATATATATATATATATATATGTATATATGTATATATGTATATATATATATATATCTTTACATTATATATAACAGGATGGAAATGCCACATCATCATGTACGACACTAATCCACGTCAACATGAATTTTTCGATTTCCGAAATTTAATTTTAAAAAATACGTCCCTTCAGAGATTCGAACTCAAGTCTGTAAGACCAGGTAAAAACGCCTCAACCAGTAAACCAAAGCAACTTTTTGTGAATTTATATTAGAAATAGAATAATTAACTAACAGAAATAATTGACTAAGTATAATAAATGCTTAAATTAAGTAACTAAACTAATCTATATACTCACAGAACCTATATCACAAAACCCTAAAATCATAGATTGGAATTGATAAATGATCAAATAAAACCTTTGTGGTGGTGTTGTCCATTTTATTAAATTAGTTCAGAAAAATATCGAATATAATAATCATTGAAAACGTCTTCTTTCTGTTTTAATTCAGGGTGGGTTTGCTGGATCCATGACAAGTTGTATCTTTTAACAGTAGTAGAGACATATAATATGAACGTTTTTGTAATCTAAATCGTCTTCCGCTCATCTTATTCAAAATCATCATGATAATGTAATCACATTCGTAATCACTCATTCACATTCATTCAGGTATATATTTATTTAATTTATTTATGATGTTCTTTAATTTTTCACATTCAACGATTTTTTTGTTTCTTCTAGGATATGAGTTTTGAAGAAGATTCATGAATGTCTTGAAGAAAGACATTAGTTTTGAAGGTAAAAGTTATATGTTTTTATGTTTGTATTATGATTTCATTATAAATTAACAAAACATTAACAAGGGCATCCCATCTCTCCACTAATTTTTAGAAGATTGTGATTCCAAACCTATTTTGTATCCCTAACAAATGTTTTTCTCAACATCCAGGTGTAATCGCATTCATTAGTTTTCAACAAAGTGACTACTTTTTCTATCATGAATGCATTCTCATAATAATCAACAAAAACTGAAATCAAATCCTCCACGAGGTTAGAATGTATGATGCAAGATTATCCAATAGCATTGCTTCCATCAGCACGGGTTGGACTTACAGTAAGTAGAATGATTCCAGTTCAGAAGTTGGTCCTTTTAGTTTTGGTTTTGTTTTATTTGACATGTTACTAACTATATATTGTCTTGATAGGTAATCGATCAATGCTTGATTATGCACATGTGAAGGCCAATCCTTACGATGCTGCAAAGGTACCTCTATGGTCCTTATAATCAATTACAATGAAACTATACAAACTTATATATAATAAAATTAAAGAAAAAGGTATATATGTTTATTGACAAGTTACTTTATATGAATTATTGTTATAGCTACAAATTGATCTAATAGTATGATTCTTAGAAGGTCAGCACAAATTCATATACTCATACTAACTTTTTCAGTTAACATCTTGGAAACAATGATTTATAATCGATTTCATGATATTATGTTTATCCCCAGGCGGGTGTTAAGATAGATGATCCAGTTATTATCCTTGCTATTCACAACACATGGACTAAAAATATAAAACTCATTGATGACCAACCAGAACTCCTGGGAGAGATTGAACAATCCCGTCCATGTATTTACTCCTGTAACAAATACATGGTTGGTTTATTCAAACTCTTCGGGTGAGTATTGGATAAGTTGTTCTGAAAGCAAATAAGTTAGTTAACGAGAATTGGTCTTATATGCGGAGAAGTACACCAGGTATGACCCGGTTTACATTTTGAATAGTTTGTTTTTTTTTATTTATGAAATTAAATGATGTTGTACATCCCACAGTACTGAAGATTCATTCATGGGAACCTAGGTATATATGTGCTTAAATTATACATCAATCAACTTTGGATCTTTCTTATGCCTTATATGTTTAGCAGAAAATAATGACTTATATGTTGTTCTGTCAAACTAATTTTTTTGATAATTACAGGAACTGGAATTGTGTAATCGTCTCATTATTATTCATTTTGCTTAGTCAAAAATAATAAAGATGAGTTGACGTCAAAGGTTATGCATATGCAAACAGATTTATTTCTTAATGTTTTGTGTTTGGTTTTAGGTTGCATGCCAAAATATATCTTTTTGAAAAAAGAACGGTTCTATCAGGGCTCCAGGTTACACGATTAATTTATATAGCATATAATCTCCTGATAGAAAAAGGAAAAAATAATGACCACATAGAGCTCTGTAGCTTTTTATGAGGGTGGAGCATATGCAAAAAATAGCTTTGGTAATGTGTATGCTGAGATCTGTTTTAATTATCTTTTAGATATTAATATCATCATTAGGTTATGAATCTGTTTGATCCATGATAACTGTATGCGTTCTGTCAGTGTTGTTTGTTACATTTACACATCCATTTACATCTAATTAAGTTGACTGGAAGATATTTATATGATAATGGTTTCAACTCACAGCTCACTCACAACGTTAACATGGTTAATTTTCTTTGATTTTTAATCTTCTCCATATTATCTTAGTCATTTATGGATGTTTTAGAAGCATGGCACCAGCCTTGAAAAGGTGCCATTGTTAGAAAGGAGCTGAGTTCTTATTTCCCTATGTAGTTGGCCAATAAGAATGGTTTATAGAATTTTTACATATGAGATTTTATGTTAGTTGCACTTTACCATAAATTAGATACCACACTATTTGTAATGATGTTATTAAATGCAGATCTGGAGGTGGAAGATTAGCTACTGCTGCTAATCGTATGTTCAGGTACGAATCTCATTACAGTTCGTTGTTATTTTTCTTGGTGGGTCTGTCTATTGTGCAAGACCAGACTTTATTGCATTTGAAAAGCACATTCTTTTATGTTCTTTAGATAGCAAAAAATGTCAACAAATTGTCTTGATATTTATAGGTGTCCGAGATGAATAAAAAAGTTACTCATATCAAACAAATCAGCCCTATGATGGATATCATGGTTATCAAAGAAATATGCGTATCCATTTGGCATTGTTTGCTAAATCAGCCCTATCTTGTGACTGTTGAATCTGTCGACTGACAAGTTCAAATCGGCATTTCTCGAGCAAACCAATAATGACTTTAGCAAGAAATACGATGGCGAGAAAGCCAATACAACTGCTGCAGATAGTCTGAACAAAACATTTGGGTAAAATGGCAATCTCATATTTCCCACGATATTAGAATAAATACTTTAAAATTGTGTTTACGATTTAGCTCACTATTACCAGCCCCAAGCTGAAGGAGCAGATCTATCATCTTGCTGATACATGTCAATATCATCAGCAAAAACCACATCAAGAGCATCCAACTTTAGTCTCGTGGGTTCTGTTAACACCTGGTGTTTGTCAATGTTCATATATTATCTCCAATATCGTCGGAACAATCATCAGGGTTATGTTTGTAGATAAGTCTTGTGGTTGCTTGATGCATGGTGAGTATTAGAACCTATAGATGAGAAAGGTGATGCAACGAGTGGGATAACTCCTCTAAAAGCTGACCTTGATGTTAGTGAGCCATCAGGTCAAAACATCTTTGTACGAGGTAAGTGTATTTTGTATTTATATTTGTTGTGGTCTACTTTACATTTGTTTGCTCAAATTAGCATTAAGAGTCGTAAATGTGCTTTAAGGATGATACAATATCAGGAACTACCAACCTCATCAAGTGGTGTGTGTATTGTTTTATCTATATGTAAAATTTGTTGTTGCTTTCCATGGTGTTTTCATAAATTAATGTTATATATTTGTTAAAGAGGGTTAACAAGACCTTTATTTATTCACGGTACACTTGATGGTATGTATCACCCTACACAACCAGTTCCAACAGAGTGTTTCACGCTCATCTTTACTTAATGGTAGGAGTGTAGGACCTACTGCTAAATTCAGTTAAAAAAAAGTAGAAAATATATGATTAAAATCATAAGGTGTAATTTCAGAAGTAACTTTGTTGTAGGATGTTGGAACTGTTACATAGCTCAGCTTTCAAGTGGTCGGTTTCATTAGTGCTTTTAGTTGTAAATAGATCACCTTGCTGGCACAAACCTCTTATGATAAGACTGCTTAGGTCAATAGCGTTTTACTTAGGCAGCCGAAAATGCCACCTTGCGAGTTTATGCCCTCATTGGTTTCTTTAAGGTATCTACCTGGTAAAACCTCTTATAGAAGCTACTGAATATAAAAACATAGCCTGATACAAGTCTGATGTGAATGCAATGACGTTTTTGTTAGCACCAGCTCATATTAATCTTTGTGTTTGTGCAGACGCTTAGTGACATGACAACATTTAGGGCATAAGACAACAAGACGACTCTTTAGGCCTTAAAACTTATACAATACAGAAAAGGGCATCATGTGCTTTTTGCGGACCCCGAGGTGTTAGGTCCCGAGAGATATAGATTTGGTGTTTGTGATAGCGGATTGGTTGCCCATACATGAATTTTCAGATCGTCTTATTAACTTGGGGGTATCTTAAATAGCCTTGAATTCCTCTTAATAAGAAGATTAAATTATTTAACGTGGCACTCTACTGCCATTGGTAATTGTTGAAAACCTTATTTGAATTTCGCATTTCTCTTCGTCTCAAAAGGCAGTTCACATTATGATCTAGAAAGAACCTATTAATTTAGTCAATCTAGCATTGCAATTACAGACTTCAATTAATAGTATTGTTGTTCAGATTTCATCTCAGCAATTACAGACTTCAATTAAGAATACTTAACAAGGGTGGTACAAACAACTTCCATTTTTACGAGTCTACTGGTCAGGTATTCTTTAAGCAACAAGTAAAATACGTTGTTGTCAATGTACCAGTACTTATTCGATTTCAAAGTATGTTTTATTGCTTCAAAATCCCTAAAAGGCATGAGAGTACACACCTTCAGATCAAGTAGATAAAAATACCATTTAAATATCTCAAAAAACAGACTCTTCGGCACACAAGTGATCAAGAACCTGATATGTAAAAAAATATTTAAGTAAATGAAATCAAGATAAATATTCTTCATCAATCACCAATTCGTCATTATCACAAACTATAAAAAGAGGCATTTAATACTAATATCAATTTATTATAACAATCATAAGGACATATCATGTACACTAACTTGGTACCTACGTAATGCAGCGGCGGGTAACAGATGACTATTTTTTTATAAATGTTATACTTTTACCCACCAACTTCGTATTCAAATTAAAGTTAAAATTATAAAAAGTTAAATCTAAATAAATAAACTCATTAAAAATGAAAAAAAAAACTAAAGTTTAATCAAAATATATCAAAATGGATATTTATTTAAAGAGCGCGAATGTGGATTTGTTATATATGATCCGGTGGTCTAACATGGTGGTAGATGGTGGTGGAAGCCATTGTTAAAGAGAGAGAGAAGAGAGGTTGTGTGAAAGAAGGAAAAATGTATTAAAATGAGAAAATGACACAAGCAACACCCCTCCTTGGAAGCTAAGGAGGGGTATATATAGTCACACACGACCCTTAAACTATACATTGTACGTAGTCTAGTCTAAGCGTGTGTGACTATGATAACTAATGGGAATTCTTAAATGTCGTCACATAAAGTGAGTTTCCAACAATCTTCCCCTATGGGACGACATGTAGAATTCCTTACAATATTTTTCCTAACAAGTACATAATGATAAAGAATAAGAGCTTTCATGAAGCGTCCAATGCTGATGATGTCTTCTGAGGCATTTGACTTCAAAACGACTCATCTTTAAAGTAACTTGTAGTAGAAATACAGTAACGGCACGAGCTAAGTAACCCATACACTTCTGGTTAAGGAGAAGTTTCTGAATTAACTTCCCCCTAATTCATGCCACATAAACTTGATGTAGAAGCTTTTAAATATCTTCCCCCTAAATCGACAATCCTCGTAAGCAACTTCAAAGCTTTCAAGAAAGCTTAGAATGATTAAGCGCACAACGGAATCTAACAAGCAAATCCCATCATATAACATGATAACGTTGCTAAGAGGGAAGTTTGGGGCACACCAAGTAGATCAACAACTTCTCTTCTCACGCTTGAATAATTCTTCTGAATTTTTCTTCCCCCTGAGAAATCAAGTTATGCATACTAGAAAGAATCAAGACATTTCTCCCCCCACATAGTTGAAGAAAGTAAATCAATCCCGAGTATGAAGCTCAAATACTGAAGTAGACACTTTATCCCATTCATGAAGTTGACATCGTAACACCAGAGTCAATTAAGTCCCAGAAATGCACATATCTTCTTCCAGAGATGCACCAGAGTCAATTAAGTCCCGGGAATGCATATAGGATAATGATGATGAATAATTGCAACAACCAAACAATTAATCATCGAATCAGTAGTGTACCTTTAGAGATTGATAACGCCACGAGTTAAAGACACTGATTTTCTCTGCGGCTATGACAAATGCCATCCCAGAATGTCTTCAAATCAAAAGAAGGTATGAAGTTCATCACGTGTACTCGTTGTGCGTTCAATGTGTCTTCTTCTTCCCCCTTGATGGTTTTGAAACTCGGAACCATCAATAAATCGTACGCACATGAACCTGAAATCTTGTGGTAATAATAAATAAGCAAAATTATATATTTTGTGAGAATCAGATGTTGATCGAAAATCTCTTCTCATAAACTCTCCATGGCCACCTTTACCAACCCACTTGAAAGGAATTTGAAGTGACCACTGATTGAATGAACCAGATACATCAAACGTGAAACTGAATAAAAATCCTTCGATCTTGTGACTTAAGCTTGCACTATTGTTGAATGAAGAGCGGTGGAGAAATCTCTAAGTACCCAATGCATCACTGAAGAAGTCTATAAGCACAACACCTCTTGAAATTATCCACGTCGACTAAGCGTGTGACACTGAGTACAACAATGTAACCCCTTTAAGTGATAGTTATCCGAGTCATCAACCAACCACCCCGAACCCGGAAACCAGATAAACAAGTCTTCATTCTAAGATTAAGCACGAGCAAGTTATCTTTAAAGGATAAAATAAATACACGCCTTCGAAAAATCCGTCTTCAACGTCACGTAATTAATACCCGATCAAACAAATCCGTAGCCACTAAAAAATCGCCAAATTTTTCTTTGTCTCGTCAAATAAATTTTGTCACATTTGTCTCGTTACTTGTCTAAAAAAGTTGTCACTTTCGACTCGTCTTTTTGTCACTTTTAAAATAGTTAATCAAAAATATTATCATTTATCAAATAAAGTGATAAACAATTATTTTGATGTAACATTTTTATCCAATGCAGCCATCCAAATTTGTGTTACAAATAACAAAGGCGTGACACACATGAAGTGAAAACATGGACATCAATTCTTAAGCCAAAAAAACGTGGCCCATGTAGACTTAGCCCAACATCATTTTTATACCCGGTCCATCATCACACCTTAAATTTAGGTTATAACTAACCTAATTTCACTCACAGATTAAACATAATCTTGCGCCCCCCTTTTCTCTCCCAGTCAACCTAGAAACTTCCGTCCTCCACCAAACTCCATCTCCTCCATCATTTGATTCTCAAACCTTTAATCAAGCATCAAACACTCCTTCATATCATCTCAGTCTACCCCAAAGAACATGGATAAAATCAAAAGCACCATAAACTTATCAAAATCCCCAATTGATCTATTCATTCACAATAGCCATGACATAATTAGTAACACCAGCAATCACGCTTGCTCTTCTTAATGTTCATACAAAAATGAACGAAAAGGTCTAGGCATCAAGATCTATTCAAAAATAGATCTCATAGGTGAAAAATAGATTAATGGCAGGATTTTATGATTCGTTTAATGTGATTTAAAATCGAAAAAAAAAAATTAGATTATAACTGATTTGTTATTGATCTTTTCTTCTTATTCGAATATTAAACACAGTTCCACTTGATGCATGTTTGTTTTTTCGTGTGTCAACGAAACGGAAAAAAGATTGTAACATAATTGTTATACATCTTCTTTTCATTCGTATATTAAGTACAGATCTGTGATGATATTCTTTTTATGAGACTGGATCTTAAAGGTAATGCAAGTGATAGATTCACTCGGTTAAAAAATGAGTCTGAGATCAATTAATTTTTGTTCGAGTCAAGATGTTGTAGATGGGTTAGGTGTCGATGGGTGTAGGTTTAGATTTGGTGTTTGAGGAGCTAAAAGGTTGGATGTGTTGATATTGGTTCGGTCATATATTTGGTCCACTGGTTTTATAAACAGTCCATCGGAATGTTTTAGAAAACCCATCGCAAAGTCAAAGACTTGCATCGCAATGATTTTGAATTTCAGTCCATCGGAATGTTTTTCAAAAGAGTCCATCGGAATGTTTTTGTTTTTCATCGCAATGAGTCCTCTACACCCTATCGGAATGCGTTCCATCGGAATGCGTTCCATCAGAATGCGTTCCATCGGAATGCGTTCCATCGGAATGCACCGAAAATGTTCCATCGGAATATTCGATCGCAGTGTAGAAACCAATGGTTTTTGCGATTGCAATATTCCGATCTGAATGTTACCATCTCAAAAATCTTATCCAAAAGTACTGTCCTTTTTCCATATTTTCAGGAACTTGTGAATCTGATAAATTTTCTGGGTAACTACATCTTCAAAAAGAACAATAAAAACCCAGAAAAAATGAAATCATATAATAATAAGTTCAGAAACAGTTAACATTTGACACAATATAAACCGTGAAACCAGGGACAAAAATCAGTTGTGAAAAGGTGTGGGTTTGAGAATATCAGATTGGACTGTGAGACAGAGACATTGGGACAATAAAATGTGACAAAGTTAACAAAATGTTTCTATAAAAAATGAGACCATTAAAATCACCGTGACAAAAAAGAGACATACGGACCAAAAAGAATGATAGAACGAGACACTAAAAAAATATAGACCACCGAATCGAAAACAATAAACACGAACACGGTCGAAGGAATGAACCGAGGCTCTGATGCCAATTGTGGATTTGCTATATATGATCCGGTGGTCTAACATGGTGGTAGATGGTGGTGGAAGCCATTGTTAAAGAGAGAGAAGAGAGGTTGTGTGAAAGAAGGAAAAATGTATTAAAATGAGAAAATGACACAAGCAACACCCATCCTTGGAAGCTAAGGAGGGGTATATATAGTCACACACGACCCTTAAACTATACATTATACCTAGTCTAGTTTAAGCGTGTGTGACTATGATAACTAATGGGAATTCTTAAATGTCGTCACATAAAGTGAGTTTCCAACAGCGAAATTTTTAAAAATATGGTAAAATTAGATTATAGAAAAAAATTAAATAAAAAGATATTTCAACTTAAAATGTAAAGGCTTTTTGTTTAGTTTGTTATAAAAGTTGTTAAAAAAGTTTGTTATAGAAGAGATGGAGGGATGAGATTAATTTCTAAATTGAAAAATGTTAGAGGATGAATTTTTCTAAATCTTCTAAAAGTAAAAAGGCTTAAATACTTTATAAAGTAGTATAGATTGTTAAACTGGTAAGTATTCTTAAGGGGTGTTTGTTTTAGTTTATATAGTCGACTTATGGCTTATTTGAGGTTGGGATAATGTTACATAAGCACACTTTTGTAGCCTATCTTGAAAGTTTTCAATTTATATAAGTTCTCTATGTCATACTAAACTTATATATCGAGAAGGTTGAAAATAAGCCACAAAAAGTGGCTTTATGAAACAATAAGCACAAAATCAATTAAGTCGTAAGCTCGTTATATATGCCGAAACAATCAGCCCCTAATTATCACTTACATATTTCACCAAGTATTTGAGTTTAAAGCCACAACGGAATACTACGACAAACCGCTTTTATGTCATTCTAGGAATTTATATATTAACGTAAGTCCTTTCATGTCAATCTAGGAATTATATTAAAGTTATAAATGTAAATATGTATTCATGTTCTCTCAGAATTATACTTCAAATTTACAAAGGGAAGTACTCAGGTGTTTCATAATGAAAATGGAATACTTTTTTTTTGCAAAATATTATGAATGACTAATAGTTTCTTTTAACTAATTAAGCTCATGTTATATCTTGAGACAATGATGTTTTTATATGTATTTTGTTTTCTATTTTTCACATTGTTCATGTGCATACGAGGTTACGTGATGCTGAAAGAAAAAAGAAACTTCGTATCAAATTTTTTTAGACCTGCCTTTTAGCTAAGAATCATTTCTAAAAGAAGATTGTATTATAAAGTATGAAAAATTATGAAATGGTCACTTTCTTTCACTTTTGGTACTCAATTGCTGGTGTAGCTGCAAACGCTAATCAAGTTTGCTCAAAGATAGGTGTGATTTTTAGATTAAAAACATGAGTAGTAGATAGATGTAATGTCGTTGGTAGTTTTGTTTATCGAAGGTTTTATGCTAATCATTTAAGAAGTTAATCATTAGTCATTAAACCATATAAAGTTAATATGTTAATTATATCGTTTTTCTTCTTTCATTTTGTTTATGTTTTTTAGTTCACAAAAGCTAAGCCTCAAAATATGATAATGTGATAAATTTTTTTAAGTGTGTTATTATGTACAATATAAATTCAACTTTAAATTTTTTAGCATGAAAAGTATTGATGTGTTTTTTAAACATAACATAAAAAGTATCTTAAAATTATTAAAACTATTTCGTAACTTATTTTAAATTTAAATGACTATACTCTCGCATAATAATCTTATTATTATTGTCGACTTTTACTTCACAAATGTTCTTTTGAGTATGCATGATTTTAATATATTAATGTTTATTTGACTACATGCATGCTTTTAATATATAATGCTTTTAATGTTTGACGTGTACAACTATGAAAGTTAATACAAATTATAGAAGATTCACAAAATTTAACAAAAATTATCTGGAAAACATAATGTTAATACGAGTTATATACGCTTACTAAAAAACCAAAAATATGTTTAGTAATAAAATAAAAAAACAATTTAACGAACATTCTACTATGTTTAAAAAACAAAGTATAAACATAAATTTTTTAACACCATTTTTCTAGCAAAATAAAGAAATGCAAACGACTATTATACGTCACACCCGCCCATCGGGTGGGTTTTGCAACTAGTATATATATATATATATATATATATATATATATATATATATATATATATATATATATATATATATATATATATATATATATATATATATATATATATATATATATATATATATATATATATATATATATATATATATATATATATATATATATATATATATATATATATATATATATATATATATATATATATATATATATATATATATATATATATATCAAGTCTTAATCTCTGAGTTTAATCTCTTTATATAGTAATTATATATATTTTCTTTGACTCATATGCATTGAAATTATAACATATTGTTCGGGCCATAATACTCAGAAGCAATTCTATAAACATTTGAAGAGCAATGACACTTTAAATCGTAAACCCAACCACTCAGTCAAAACGTAATATCAAGATGGAACATCATTGTACAAAGTTCCCTACTAACATGAAATATTTATTACTTTTTTCAAATAATAAGTATAGTATAATATATACTTTATATCCTTTAGTTTCAAATTTGGCAAAAATTACCCTTTTATTATAAGTTTAGGGTAATTACACTTTTAACCCTTTAAGTATATAGTTTAAGTATTTACAATTTCAACCCTCCTATATTAAACTCAAGGTTTCAAACTTAAAAATATAAATATTTAGTTTTCACTTTAGTAAAATGACACTTTTTGCCTAAAATGTTTATAGATTTAAAATGACAGTTTTAGTCCCTACACTTGCTTAAAATTTTATAACAACCTCAAAATTATACAAAAAGATCTAGGAGCTTAAAACAAAGTTTATAAACACATTTTTTATCATAATAACATTATTTTTCCAGTTCTATAGCTTTTAAATGGATTTTATCTCATTATCTATCCCATATATTAAAAGAAAAGCCTTTCTAATTATAGAATGTTACAAAAATCAACTTACTAACTCTAATGCATCATGTACAATCAACTTATCTTCAAAACTGAAAATAGAAATATTAAGAATCATTTAATACTCATTATTAAAACTAATCAATACATAATATTCAAACTAATTAATACATAATTTAATATTAAATTTAAAACTAATTAATACACACTTAAAAAATAATTAATACACACTTAATAAAATAATTAATACACCCTATTACTTAGAAATACTATTATATATTCACATTGTACGATAAATTAAAGAAAATATATCTACAAAATTGTACATATTATCTACCTAAAATGATGAGGTTCAACTGGGAACCGGAGTCATGATCAGCTCAACTAGCAAAAAAAAACTCGCTAGAAGACGAACCGGAGAGGACCTACCGAAACTGATATAAACGACACCATTAAATTAATTTGTACTACTTTTTCTAAACAACACATGAATCTGTACTACTTATAAAAGATATTATGCTCTCTCTCTCCAAAATTTTAAGTAGCACAATGTTAAAAGGTTTTGGTACAAACCTTTACAACACAAAAATTTCATAAAGTTATTTCTATATAAATTGGTGGGTGATACATATTAAATGACAAAATAATACAAATTAATATGCAACATGTACAAATAATTATTGCTATAAATTATAATTTTTTAGATACAATTATTTAAATTGTTCACTAATGTAAGTTTAGTATCAAATTTCTATGTTTAAATTTCAAGCTCTCAAATTGCTTTTCATAAATTTGCATTTTTGAAGACGTGTATCGTCTATGAATTTTAGTATAAATTCAGGGAAATATTGATCATTTTGCTAATGAATTCGATTAAATCGTGCACATCAAAGTAGGGAGATTTTAAGGTCATTATGATGTATGAAGATGTGTAAACATATAAATTATGAAGATTTTTTATATTTATATGTTATATAATATTACGATGAATGTTACATAGACTTACAAATACATTTCACCATCAATCATCACAATCCCGTAATACTATTTCTATATTAAATGGTTTATTATTGCTCAAAGTTATCCCACCTTAAAGTATCGTCATTATTAATGAATATAAGTATAAGACATCGTGCTTGTAGAATTTTTGTTTCAGGGTAGCCGCAGTTGCAACGCGCGGGTACCATGCTAGTTTCATGTAAATTATAAACTAGGGTTTTATTACATTCTTTAGCTTATAACTTCTATTTTAGCTTATTATATGTAACACCCCCAAATATTCATACTTTAGTTCAGCGGAAGAGTCGTTGGTGTTACGGGATAACACATTACTCAAATCATAGACAACGCTTAAAATCGCGTCGTTTAATAATAAAGCATTTTCCATTCATAAATATCAAATTACAGAGGTCCCAAGTCATAGTTGTTGATGCAAAAGTTGGGTGATCCTTGCTAGACCCGAATTAGGCTTAATTCGGGTTGGTTGGGCTCCGGCTCCTGCACCAAGTGAATCGTTTGGTTGGGATCCTGCACACTAAACAACACGCGTTAGGCTTACCGTGGGAATCTTTCCCACGATTAGACTCCGGCGTGAGAGTAAGTAATCGGTTAGGGTTTTATGTGAGCTGAGAGTATAGAACGTAATACCTTGTGGAACCTTTGAGGGTTCCTTTTATAGGCAATGAAACCCTAATGGGCTGTCATTGATACTTCGGCTCCAAGGAAGAGATAAGCACCAGAAATAGATTGATTGTTATCTTCTAATTATGGTGAGTGAATATCTCCTTCTTTGGAGTAAATCACATTCAGAGATAGAATATGATTCTGTCTAACCCTACACCGGTCATGCCGGGCCGTGAGCCGCACACGTGTGTGCGGTTACTGTTCATCCAAGCCCATAAGCTTAAATGACATTATTCCCACCCATCTGTGATGGGCCGGATACGGGTAGTACCCGTGGGTCGGGTTCATGACCCGGCTGGGGACTATACGTCATCATGTCCCCCCAGTCTAGTTGTTACAACCATAGGCGTAACCTCTAGACTACCAAGATGCTCCCTGGACGTACCAAGAAAAAATAGGGAATGATAAGTTGTCCAAGGATTTGTTTCGGCCGCACGTAGCAACCTGACTTAGGAATTTATTCCATTATTATCTCAGCCGCTCATGGCGACCGAGACAAATTAAATATAGCATTAAATGTCAAGTCTTACGTAAGAGCCACATATCCCGACATTAATAACTGTTCACCTGCCATGTTGACTGACAAAAGTGCAAACAGTCAGAGCCTCGAGCAGTGTAAACGTTTGAGTCAGAAGTGACCCGTGGGTCCCGCCTGACGTTTCACTTGCCATTTGCCCCTAACCACACGATCAAGAGTAGTGGCAGACACGTGTCACACATCCAACAGGCCATGAACCACGAGGCAACCCTATAAATAAGCCACCCCTACGGCTGTGTGCAACACACAGTTTGTATCTCCATTTCTGCCAATAAAGCTTTCTTCTTAGCTTCGATCAACCACGCACGGATCCCTTCCTCCGCAGGTTAGAACACCACGCCCTTACATTTTTATTTAGTAATGGCTCACAGAAACAACCCCACCATTGGATCCGTGCTAACTATAATGACCCAGGAACAACTAGATCACTTTTGTACAAATTATTTCACCCCTACCAACCTACACCCCTCACTTCCTGGCGCCGGAGACCTCATAACTGAGGCTCCGGTGGGTAAGATTGGCTTGTACACTCGCCTTTTCGATGCGGCCAACTACCGCATTCCATTCACCCGTTTCCTCATAGATCTGTTAGGATATTATGATGTACATATTAGTCAGCTCCACTGTATAGGCGCCTGTAAGATTAGTCAATTCGAGATCCTCTGCCGTGCTAGAAGAATCCCCCCAACCGTAGAACTATTCCGGCTTTTTTACACTCCCAACCTAGTAAATGGTTGGTTATCCTTTAAGAAACGATCCCCTAACAGTCCCCAATCTCATAATAAGCCAATGGATTCGCTGAAAAACTGGTATGACCACTACTTTTTCATTGACGCAATAGTATGACCGGCTGAGTATGCCTTTAGACATAGGATATCTCACGACCCCCATCCGCACGCTAGTACATATAACCCCCGACACTCACAAGAATTAGATCTGAATAGGACCGGGTTCCATAGAAATCTTCCCGAGTCATTTCTATGTTTGCTAGGGATTAGCCGCAACTATTTTGGCCCGTCCAACAGATATCCTGTGTTTTGGAGAAGGCAGGGTGAAGGTAGGCTATCATCCGTACGCAAAAAAGCTTATTCAATTACTTTGTAATGGCTAACATATTTTGTTATTGTTGGGCAGAAATGAACTTCTTTGGACTTCTACGCCAGGGCGACCCGAAGCTCGTACCAGAGGGCTCCCGTCCCCTCCGTGAGAATGAACTACCCCTTCGTGAGCATACCCGAAACGTGACGGTTGCTCTTAAAGCCGTGCCGGATCCCCACTCGGACGAGGAAGAAACAACTTTAATGAGGACGCCCGTTGACTTCGACAACGAGGACGGTGATAACAGGATGCTTGAAGGAGGAGCCGGGCCCTCCTCACCGCCTAAGACTGCCACTCCTGCTCATGGGGAAGAGCAGGGAGACAATATTGACTTAACCACCTCCAGTCTTCGTCGGATGTTGGGCGATGATGATGAAGAGGTACAACAAATCAATGAGGAAGAGGAAGAAGTGGAAAAAGAAGTTGAAGAGGAGGCCGAAGAAGCAACAGCTCAGCCCGTCGCCAAGCGCACCCGCAAAAAGAACAAACGAGTAAGGAGAGCTGCTCCAGCCGAGATTGGCGAACACAACGCCCCTCCCAAGAAGCTTCGAGAAGACCACCCCTTATACCAATCTGTTGGGAGCACCACCCAGGCTTCCGAGATGATCCGGGCCGCACATGTCGATCCAGTCACTCAGATTCCCCCATCCACATCAGAATTGGCAAGGAATAACATGTAAGGCTCCATCTTGATACATAAGAACGACAAATTCCTTTAAAGCAACACTTAATATATATATCCAAATGCTTGTTTCTCAGGGATGAACAAACTGGTGTCGTGCCTCCACCCGATGCCCAAATGGAGAAGGGAAAAGAAAAGGAAGTGGAGAGAAACCCCATGCTTCACACGGCCGCCACGAAATCCGGCCCCGTATTTGAAGAAGGTACTCCCACAGCCTCCCAAGACCTCCCGACGTCCGGCCCCCCTCAATCGTTCAACCCTATCTGGAATATCACCACTGCATCACGAATGAGGGACGCCGAGGAATGCTGAGAGTACCCAATAACTGCATACCACTAGGCTTGGTGCGAGAAGTGAATGCGCTCAGCCATGCGGACCTGGCGGATGAGTACAACGGTGCTTTGGTACATCAAATGGCAATGGGCACCTCGATGAGAGTAAGATTTGAAGCCGCACTTGGGCATGTGGAGTCTCTTAAGAGGAAGGTTGGACGGAGGGAGAGAATGATCGAGGACAACGAAGCTCAAATTTCAGCACTCCAGTCCCAATTTGCTAGTGCCGAGGCGACCATAAAAAAGCAATCGGCCCGTGCGAATGAGTATGACCAACAAGTGGCCGATCTCGAGTCAAAACTAGATGCCGCGACAACCAAGGTACATATCCGTGCTGCACCACCCTTTATTCTAAAAGAAATATAATCTAACAATTAATCTCATATAGGTAACCACAGCGGAGGCGTCTGCCAAGTCTTCCTCCAGCCAGGTATCCGTGCTCACCAAGAAACTGGAAGATGCGCAAATGACAACCCAGAGCATGGAGAAAGTACAAGAGGAACTTGTTGATGAGAGGGCTATCACCAAGGAGCTGAAAGAGGCATTTGCCCAAAAAGATGTGATGATCGATGTCCTCACTGCCAAACGCGATGACGTGCTATGCCCTTAACTACTAGAGGCCATTGTCGGCCGCAGGTGGATGGTAGGGCATGGAGCACGCTTGGCTGTCACCAAGGTACTAGAGGCCCCCGAATTTGTGCAACAGTTTGCAAGCCTTGTGTCTGATGGTATTGACCACGACCGTCATGAGGGAATGGTCCAAGCCGTAGAGTTGATCAAGAAAAGGGAGAACTTTACCAGACATGCTTTCTTTAACCCTGAAGCGGCTAACAAGATGGCTGCTTCTATGGCCGCGATGCGAGACCTGCATTATCCATTCTTGGCTGAGCTGGAGGCCACAAAAGATGCATCGAACATGGAAATCATGGAAAAGCTAAGTCTCAGTGCGTTCTCCCAAGATGAGGGTCATTCCCGTGCTTTCTTCACTCCATCACCCAGCCACCTGACGCTCCCTATCTACGAGGATGTAACCAGGATCTTGCTCGATGAAGAACCCTTAAGTGGGGTGCTGGAGAGGAATGCAACTCAAGCCCGGAAGCGGAAGGAACGTAGTGAGTGGTTGTCATGCTTGGTCGAGGAACAAGTGGAGATAGGTAAGTTTCTCCCCCCCATGTAGGGTGCTCCTACTTTATTATCCATTTCAGACAACTCTGGTTTGTAACCGCTGAATATTTGCAGTATTTATTCGTCCGTGCATGTACACGGCTAAGACATGTGTATTTTGTATGTAAGTCCGTGATGACCACGGCCATTTTTGTTATTTATTTTGAAACTTGTGTATCTTTATTGTGTTGAATATTGTATACCAATACTGCATGACATGTCACGTCTTACACACAAAAAGGAAAATACATACAAGCCTATAATTTACTAGACATGTGACGTGCGTCTTTACTATGCGAAGCACTGTGTGAGTACGGCATACGAAACTTACCACAACGTCTTGTGAGTAAGGTGTCTAGTAAGGATACATGATCCGTGCGGCTGCGGTTGCATCCCACTTACGCGACAAGTTGAATTAGTAGGTTCACTTAATCCTCTTACCCCGCCTGGAGGCGTATAGTACATGTACAATAATTTGAATGAATGCATACGAATGAAACATGACATATTATAATAACAATTAAAAAATTCATATGACTAACAAAAAATCTAAAAAATGATTTGCACGAAACAAGCCGTGGAGCTAGCTAGGCGCCACGGCATTTTATTAGAACGTTTACATGTTTTGTTTGAACAATAATGACAAGTCCTAGAAAACAAGAAAGCAAACTAAACAAAACATAAGAAAAACAGATAAACCGCATGGTTCTTCATTAAAGCCACATATAGCGAAGCACCCATGCGGAAGCCGTAGCTTTCAAAGATAGCACCTTTTGAGATTGGAGATGTTCCATATGCGTTCTAGGTCGCGGCCATCCATGTCACGTAACTTGTACGCGCCTCGTCCCAAGGCCTCCGTGACTTCATACGGTCCTTCCCACTTAGGGCCCAGCTTTCCTGTATTCTCCGCTCGACTTGTTTCGTTAGCACGATAGACATAATCTCCCGGTCGAAAAGAAACACCTTTGACCTTGGCGTCATAATAAGCCTTCATTTTAGCCTTGGACTTAGCCTCATTGATGGCTGCTATCTCCCTTTTTTCTTCCAACAGATCCAGGTTGATTCGCAGCTGCTCGTCGTTCGTGACGACATTAACCTTCGCCGTGCGGATGGTAGGCATTCCTATTTCTGCTGGTATAACAGCTTCAATGCCGTAAGCCAATGCAAATGGAGTATCTCCGTTGGCTGTTTTGATCATAGTTCTATGTGCCCATAGCACATGTGGTAACTCATCGATCCATTTGGCACTTCGTTCATCCAAACGCGCCTTGATGCCATTTCCCAAGCTTCTATTTGCTCGTTCCACGAGGCCATTTGTTTGCGGATGCTTAACAGATGCGAAGCGCCGCTTGATGTTCAATGATGCACACAAGTATTTGAATGGATTGTCCGTGAACTGTTTACCGTTGTCCGAGATGATTTCTCCTGGTAGGCCAAAACGGCACACAATATGTTCCCAAACAAACTTCTTAACTTGCTTGCCTGTGATGGACTTGACTGCCTTGGCCTCTATCCATCGTGTGAAGTAGTCCATTGCGACAATCAAGAACTTAACTCCCCCCGCAGCTACAGGAAACGGTCCTGCGATGTCAATTCCCCACTTATAGAATGGCCATGGGGATGTAATAGGTGTAAGCTCCTGCTGCGGATGTCGCGGCACTGGTCTATGCACTTGGCAATCACTACACTTGCGAATCATATCGCGCGCGTCCCTGTGCATGGTAGGCCAATAGTATCCTGTTCGTAAGGCTCGGGCTACCACGGATCATGGACCTGCGTGCATGTCGCATAACCCTTCATGTATGTCACTGATTACGTAAGCGGCCTGACGTGGTCCAACACACCGCAGCCACGGCTGCAAGAAAGAGCGCTTGTAAAGGATGCCTTCTCGAAGTTCGAAGTGTTGCGACTTCCTCCTGATGCGCCGTGCTGCTTTTTCCTCGTCTGGAAGGGTCTCACTAGTCAAATAGTTGATAATCGGGGTCATCCATGTAGGTCCATCCTCCTCAACTATAGTAGCGACCTCCCCCTCCGTTATAGATTTCTCCTTGAGTATTTCCACCAAGACTTGTTTAGACAAGTGAGCGAAGCTTGTGGATGCGATCTTGCTGAGAGCGTCCGCCTTCTTGTTCTCGCCTCTCAGCACCTGCTTGATGGAAAATTTGCTGAAGCCGCGATTAGTGACTTGACTTTTTCCAAGTATCTGACCATGTTGTCTTCCTTAGCCACATATCCCCCTAGAATATGGTTCGCAACAAGCCGTGAGTCCACGTAGGCCTCAAGGTTGCGGACTCCCATTCTAGCGGCGATTTTTAAACCCGCAATTAATGCTTCATATTTTGCTTCGTTGTTGGTGGCCGTGAACTCAAAACAGAGAGCGTACGTGAACTCCATTCCTTCCGGATTTGTGAGGATGAGACCAGCTCCGGAGCCATCCGTACACGAAGATCCGTCCGTAAATAGCACCCATGGTTCTGTTGGAGTCTCGTCTTGTTTAACGATTGGCCCTTCCTCCTCCGGCTTCTCGATCAGGAAATCTGCCAAGATCTGGCCTTTCACAGCCGTCCTTGGCCTATAAGATATATTGTGCTCCCCCAACAAGATGCTCCATTTTTGTAGCCTCCCTGCCACATCCGGTCTAGAAATAACCTGCTTGATTGGCTGGTCCGTAATGACTACAATTGGGTGCGCCTGAAAGTACCGGCGCAACCGCTTTGTAGCAAACTGATTGTGGTAAAAATACGACCTTTAGGAAAAAGGCGTAAAAGCGGTAAGTATTGAGTGTACGTTTAGGAAAACGTAAACACTAATGACCCTTGATGGTGTGAAAGTTCGTTTCCCAAGGAGGTATATGTGTGTGAAAAACTTGCCAAATGTTTGTGATTAATGATTGGTTTAGAAGGGGATGGGAAAAGAAAATGACGAAGACGTAAAAATAAAAATTAACCAAAAATTACTATTAGAAAGTTAAAACGTAGAACCTTAAAAATCACAAAAATAAAAATAAATTCTAAAAATTACCAAAAATTCACCAAAAATCAAAAATAATAAACTAAGAGTTTACCAATGTTCAAAACTTTTTTCAAACCTTATAAATAATTAAATATTCAAATTTTAAATGCTAATTAAAGCCCTAAAAATCAAATAAATTATCAAAAAGCCCAAATAAAGATTTTTCAATTGATAAACCTCTAAAATGACCTAAAAAGATTAAAAACTATTTTTAGAAATTTTAAAACTAATAAAAACTATTTAAAATGATTTAAAAACTATTAAAACTTAAAATAATTATAAAAATTAATCTAAAAGTGATAAAATGATTCTAAAAGTTTCTAAATTCCTATTTTAATGTATTTAACCTAAGAAAAATGTAAAAAGTTGGAAAATGTGAAATTTTAAAAATAATAATAAAATAATAATAAAATAATATTAAAAATCCAAAAATTATAAAAAATTTTAAAAACTTGCAAACTAGTTTATTTTAACCTAAATAATCAGAAAATGAAAGTGAAATTACCAAAATACCCCTAATGGGCCCACAAATGGGCCAAATCCAAAAACAGTCAACCTAAATGGGCTTTTGGGCCCAAAAAGTCAAACTTGGCCCAATTGATTTGGAAAAGCCCTATCTGACTTAAAATTCAATTCTAAGAACAAAACTCTAAAGGCCCAAAAGCTGAAAATGTGCTTATCACAGCTTATTGAACACAAAGCTTATTCTTATTGGGCTTTTCAGCCCATTAAGCCATAAGCTAATGCCATAAGCTCTAATTTGACACACAACCCTCCTTTAGGATGCTTAAGAGATCTGTCAAAAGAAATTTCCAATAAGCTCACTCAATAAGCCAGAAAATAGAAAAGCAAAAATCCACAAAACGACAAAATAGTCGTTTTTGAGAAATAATGCACCTCAAAGGCTGATTCAACTTGCAAAAGCTTTCAAATGGACTCAATAAGCAATATCAATCAACAAATTTCCAATAAGCACAACCAATAAGCCAGAATAAGCTCAAAAGAGCTTATGTAAAAGTCAAAGGACTTGGTTTTCTAGTCAAACCTAAAAGTCAACCACCCAAATACTCCAGGATGAACAAATGGGTCAAAATATGAGCACCTATTCAAAAACAAAGTTGTTGCTGGTTAAAATAAGCTATTATAGCTTATTGATAAGCTGACACCATAATTGCACTATCAGTGGCAACCAGCAGGGGAAAGGAGTTCCCACTGCTTTGACTAATTGACCAAGCTTTTTTGAGAGTTCTGGTTTGATTCAATTGGAAACAAAGGCACCCTTGTGATCAGTGAACCACAAGGAGTCAATAGCAACAATAAAATCACAAATTGATCCACACAATAAGCCACAATAAGCCAAACAGTCCACAGATAAGCACCAGATATGCAAATAAATAGTTAAGCACTTAAAAAGCAGATTTACGCAAAATAAGCCAACCAAACTTAACCAGATGCACACACAAGCTATATAAACTAACAATAAACACAAAGAAACAAGAATCAAACACTGAATCAAAGTAAATAGCAAGATCAAAGCACTAGAAGTTACTGATGAACAATGAACAATATGCAGAAACAGTTTGCTGATATACTTGACACTTGATCCAATTTCAAGCCTCAAATCCTTCTACCCTGGTGTGATTAACTATGATTTAGCACTTGTTAGCCCTAGCCTATGCTTAGATATAGGTGTCCTCAAAATCCTAGCCAATTTTACCAAGTTATGAAGATTTTATAGCCAAAACAAGAATCAGTGTGTTCAAAGCCTCAAAACCTGCAAACAGATGAACATATGCACCCAAATAACAGATACCGATACTTGCAAACAACACACAAAAACTTAACAAGCCACAAATCTAACTTATGCAGTAATCCCAAACACCCTTTTAAAACTTGATTTCACAAATTTTCAAAGGCTTATGAAGATTCAACCCACAAATCAGATCAGTAACACCTCAATAACATCAAACCAAGCCAAATCAACAATAATCACCCACAATAACACAGATTCAAGCAATAATCCACAAAAATCAAAAATAATTAGAAACTTAAAGAGAAAATAAAAAGGGAATAAGGTGCAAACCTCGAAGACCTACATCCAGGCCCTGGATTGTTTGAGCTGAGGTACTAGCAAAACAAGTACCAGCTTCCAATGCTGCTAAGATGAACAAACAATAAGGTGAGATCAAATAAATAAGCACTTTCTGATTTTTGAAACCCAAGCTTTATCAACTAAAACTGATTGTAGTCTTTTTATGTATACTTTATTTTAGGAAAAACAAAGCAACGCAAAATAGCGGTAAGTATTAACGAGTGATTTAGGAAAACCACAAGTAATGACCCTTAATCAAATAAAAAGAGATGAAAGAGTTCGTTTCCCAAGGAGGTATATGTGTTGTGAATTAACTTGTATTTATTTGAGATTAATATTAAGAAGAATGGGGATGAGAGGATGAAAAGACGGATACGTTAAAATTAAACTACGACGTAAACGTAAAACCGTGAAAAACTACTCAAATTAAAAATTATTATACTAAAACCAAAAACAAAATCAAGAAAAGATTAAAAAGACTAAAACAAGTCTAAAATAATATAAATAAAGTTAAAAATCCAATAAAGATATTTTAAAACCTTTTATTAATTAAATAATTAATTTTAAATGCTAATTAAAGCCCTAAAATTAAATACAACTAATAAAATATTCCAAAATATGATTTTATTGGACAAATACTTAACTTATATTATTATGAGACTAAAAAGTAATTTTCTAAAAATTAAAACCTATTAAAACTATTTTTAAAACTCTAAAAATGATTAAAAATGATTAAAAACTAATTAAACTTAAAATAATTATAAAATTAAATCTAAAAGCTATAAAAATATTCTAAAAATGGAAATAGTCCTAATTAATGATAAAGAACCTAAGAAAAATGAATAAGAATAAAATTTTGATTTTTTAATAATAAAATAATAATAAAATAATGCTAAAAATAAAAAGTTACTAAAATTAATTCTACAAATTTTATAAAAATCCTAAATAATATAACTAAGAGAAAAACACAAATTATAGCTCCTAAACCCTTTTTAATAATTTTATAAAAATCTTTAAAGCTTATAAAAAACCTTAAAATAATATAAAATTAAAAATTAAAGTTTATAAAACCTAAACTTAATGTAAACCTCAAGTTATTATTTTAAAACCTAAAAAATATTTTTCCTAAAAATTAAAACTATTTTTTCTATTTTTTAATGATTTATTAAAAAACGGGTATTAATTAAATTCTAATAAATAATCTACTAAAGGGAAAAATATAAAACTAGGCTTGAAAAATCAACAATACTATAAAGGTCCTAAGAAAAATTAAAGGAAACGAAATTGCTTATTATATAAGCTGAAAAACCATGAAAAAGCTACGGCTTTTTATTAAGCACACAAATGAAAATGTGGTTAAGTATACCACTTGTGCACCCTTGGTCAGTAAAAGACCCAAGGGCGCAGTGGTAGTGTGTGAGTGTTGTGAGTGTGGTGATTGTGGGTTCGAGGCGCGTAACCCCCCTTTTTACTCCTTTTATTTTTATTTTTCTTTTTAACTCTTTGCCAACACAGACCCTTAATGACTTGTAAACTCAACTCCAATTCACTTTTAAACACTGATTAAGTCCAACTGATAATCAAAAACATGGCCAAGTGGAATGATGAACACTAAGCAGGTTTCTGCTTATTCCCTTTTCTTCACAGTATGAAAATTTAAGCAAGAGGAGCTTGCTTTTTGGCTTATTTTGGTGTTGATATTGGACACAATGGGCACTCTTGTGCTCCTTTGAGCACAAGAAGTCAAAAACTAGCAACAAGTAAGCAAATAGCACACCACAAGATCAAAACAAATGCTTACACATGCTCATTCAAGTTTCTGTGATGAATGAACCAGGTCTGGTGGCTTTAGGCTAATTTTCTAGCACCCTAGTGTGATTCAAATCACCAAAATTGGTATACACATTCACCAATTGATACTCAATCAATCTCAACTCATAGAACAACCTATTACTTCACAGAATTAAAAGATCCAAGCAAAATTTCTTCACAAAAATGAGCAGAAATATATGAAATGCAGATTTAGCTTAACTTATCCTATCAAAACTCACAACTTGCTTCCACACTTGACCAAATCTGTTCTCAACTAACTACCAACTTACTACTAACCTATCTTAACCCTTTTTACCACCTCTAACACTTTTTAATAGCATAAATCAAAACTATGATCCTGCTTAAACAGAGATCCAAACACCCCTTAAAAACTTTTAAACCAAAATTTAACACTTCAAAACCTTATAAAACCTAACCAAACTGGTTCTAATAGCATTAAACATGCATAAACACATAAAAGAACATAAATCAAACACTTAGAACACAGTTTAGAACAACTAATCAAGCAAATCTCTAAACTAACTTTTTCTGAACTTTCAAAAGGTAAAAAGTGATTTTACCTTAGGGTTTTACTTCCAAAACCCTAGAGGATGTATAATCCTCCTCCAAACCAGCTGGGGCTGGTGCTGAACACAAATCAACAAGTCTTCTCACCTGTTTATGAACAATCAAAAAGAAAACACAAATATGCAATAGATGAATATTCTGATTTCTTTTTCTTCTTTTTTTTTAAAACTCTTCCAAATATTTTCCAAACCTTCTTAAAACGTTTCTATAACACTTTTAATCACCCATAACATGAAACTTCTTAACCTCAAACCTTAGAACAAATAACACCAAAAATCACAGATTTCCAAACCTTTTGAAAAAATTTTGAAACACAAAATCTTTTACCAAAACACAAATGGAACTCAGAATCTAGCAATATCTTATTACCAACTTTTTAAATCACTAAAAAGGAATTAAATTGTTTTTAAAACAAATACCAACTTTTATTAAAATAAAAAAGGAATTACATTAAGGTTGCTAGAATCTGGAACAAGGGACATCCACAGGTTGGAGCCTCTATTTATAGTACTCTAATGAACATACTAGAAGGCTAAAACTAAAACCCTAATCAGTAGAAATTCCCAAATTTGCCCTTAGACGGTTTTGAGTGGTGAGCTGTCCAAATTGCATCCTGGACGTTTGTTTTTGCTTTGAGAGTAAGCAAATAACCTTAGCCTTTGATTTGGGACACGTCACATGCCTTGGGGACTAAGGTGTTCTCTGATTGGTGGAGTGGGGAATTGGGGGTAGGGTCCACAATGAGTGGGTTGAGGGTTTTAGGTGTGGGAAAGGTTTTCACATGTGTGAATCAAACGTGGGCAAGGTGGATTAGATTTTACCCAAGTTTAAGTTGGGGTGAATTCTGGGCTGTAAAAAGATGAACAGTAAACCCCTTTGATCCGATTTTGGGGGAAATATAGTTGTTAGGCGCGTTTTCTTTTTAAATCTTTCAACTTGTGCACTTTAAGTCCTTGTGGTTTGGAATTTTTGGCAAACAAGGTTTTAAGCCCTAAAACAGGTTTCCCTTTGTTAATATCTTTCACTCTTTTACATTTTTGGCACAAAACTTTTCCAAAAAGTTGTCAAGGAGTATTTTTGACATTCTTGAATATTTCAAGGGCTGTTTTTGGACAATGTTGATCTTCAAAGGTCTTTAATGTGTCTTTCACTTCATGAGGGACCATTATTGGTAATTTGAAATTGTTGAGGGACTAATCTTGCCATTTCTTCAAAGTTGAAGGACTTTTTTTGTAATTTTGACAAACTTAAGGGACCAAACTTGTAATTATTAATATACAAGGGTTTTATGTGTCATTTCTTCATTCATTGAGGATCAATCTTGTTTTGTCTTCAAGTCTTCAAGGGTATTTGATGAGAATTCCATGATTAGGGCCCGGTTCATTGTACGGCTTCGTTTCTCGTGTTCGTTTTTCCTTGTATCTTGTGATCTTTTGTCTTTTTCACGATATCCATACCTAAAATACACAAGTAAACAAACACAAGCATATATATGGTATTTTATGACATATTAGTGCATTAAAAGCCCGAAAAGAACGATGAGATCATGTATAAATGCCATCTCATCACTCCCCCATACTAAGCCATTGTCGTGCCCTCACGCAATGCTAGAATAAAGTATCTAAGCATCACCAAAGTTCAATTTTATTAACCTTTATTGAAGAGTAAAAGACTTGCAACATACTACGAGAATGTGTAAAGGCATAATGTATGATTTTCATCACCAAAATGTGACTTTTAGGGTCAAAGAATAGAAAAAAGTCAATGTCCCTTAGAGTAAACTTCGTCATCCTTGATTGTCATACATTCCATGCTAAGTGCAAAAACAAGATCATTGTTGGTACAAGTCACAATGCTAACACTACTCATACGTCCAAATTGTGTAATACTTTTTCTCCCCGCAATCCTAGTTATTATAAAAGGAAATGGGTTACTAGCATTTTTTATCTATTTGTCATGGATCACAAGTGATTCATATTGACTTATTAGTCCGAAAGCAAAGTAGCACGATTTGATCAATAGTTAGCCGAAGGACAAAATCTTTTAAAACGGCTTCTCGTGTATCTCCTTAAGTTCATATCTTGGCATAACTCGTTTCACGATTTGAGACCTTTCTCGGACCGATATTTGGCATGTACTTCATACTTCAAATCTTGGGAAGACGTTCTTGAAATAATGGTCTTCTCTTCATATATTTGGAATTTCTTCACTTGACGTTTTTGAGAGATTCTTCATATAAGACCACGACTTCATCATTTTTCTTCAATCTTTACTTTGGATTTTGATATACAACGATCCGCCTCCTTTTCGGACTTGGATATATTCATCCTCATACCTTGTTAGGGTCTTTTTGGATAGACTTTCTCCATTCTTTAGGGGAGTAATTACTTCTCGTCGTGTGTCTCGATCCTTCATATTGATTTTGGGAATAATGATACTTCACATCATCTTTGGATCTTTAGCAAAAATAGAGCTCCTCATGCCTTGTTAGGGCCTTTTTGGATGATCGCCAATCTTCGTGTCCCGCTTCAATAAGTTATGCCTTGGCTATGAACTCTATTCAACCCCGAGCAACTTTTAAACGATCTTGCGCTAGAGGCTAAGTAACCTTTCAAATCGTACGACCTTGCTTATTGCAATTATGATTTATTCCTAATGCATTGATCTTATGGGAAGAAAAAGCCACAATTAAAAACATATGAGTTTTTGAAAGAACACTTTCATGTTCTACGTTTAGCATGATCACTTGTCTAACTCTATCATTTCTCGTTCTTCACTATATAAAGACCTCTAATTAAAGAGACTCGTGAATACTTAGCCATGCAAGTCAAAATTAAGCCAAATTTGGATTAGCTTTCATTAAGACTATATCAAATCAAAGTTTTGGGTTTTCAAGCCACCTATAGGATCTTGCACTTTCTTGGACTTTTTCAAGTTTAGAGAATGCGTTTTAAAGTTCCCTTGATAAGTGACTTTCTAGAATCAATTATAGGAACTTGCGAAAAGTTCTTGTTCTTAACCCGAATGAATTAAGACTTTCGCGTTTTAAAGCTCCCTATATAAAAGTCTAGCAAAACATGAATTGAGCGGGTTAAGGAATGTAAATGGCTCCAAATGCCCATCAAGTCAAAAATTAACTCTTATTCTATCCATCGGAAAATATACATTCGTGTCTTAAAAACAATTATGAAAACTTAAGAAAAATTTTAAAATTTGGCCATTTTTAGCCTATTTTTAGCCTTATTAGCAAAACAAAACATTGAAAGTTGGAACACGTGAGGGCGTAGCAAAGCAAGTACCTATTCACCCCCCCATACTAAAAGTAAACATTGTCCTCAATGTTTCGAGTCTAAAGGTGGAGCACCCCCATACTAGAGACGAAGAATCGAATGCTTAGGATCTAGCATGGAAAGGGTGATCAACAATATATCTAAAGCCGTTTATTAGTTATGCTAAAAGATAATTGTTAGAACAATAAAGGATATGTCATGGATTCGTGAAAAACTTCTTCAAACGAACGATGGAGGCTCACGTAAACGAACACGAGAGTCTTCAATCATAGATGATGATGATGATCTAGATAGCACAATCACAAACAACCACGAGACAACGAGTTGGAAGGGTACAAGTCCCCTTATTAGTGAATATAAAAGCATAAAGATAAGCATGGGATCTCCCCCACGAGGCACCTCGTTTTTTATTACCGAGTCATGAGCTCGACTCGATCCCCTCAAAATGTGAATATTTAGGGAAAATCATGGTATGGTCAATTTTTGATGGGGCTTACATGATAAACAAGGCCCAAAAAGCAACCGGTATAAAGGACTAAGTCCTTAGATGATGCAAAATACCTGGGTCGAAGATGGCGTTCTCGTTTCCATTAGAAAAACAATTCAACGCCACTCCAACATGTGCCATAAACTCAAAGAGTTTGAAGAAAATAGATGAGAAATAGAAGGGTGAGACAATTGGTAAGACAAACGTTTGAGCTACTCGAGGTAGACTCGCACCAAGCAAATAGATATAGTTTCCATTTATTGCATCGGTGGAAGACCGAGATTTCCCTTTACATGAAATTCCGGGATCGAATATCTCGTCCTCGGTGGACAAGGATGAGGGAACATAAGGGGCTTCCCCCATACTAAAACTACACAAAACATCGTCAAAAGGAGTAGACGAGTTTGTAGTACTCAAAGCACGCGGTGATGACGGAGTTAGATTTGTAGAAAAATCAATTAAATCAAATTTAAGATCTTTTCCTTTTTTATCTTTTAAACTCTCTTTATGAAAACCCTTTTTGATTATGTCGAAAATATTCGGTGTTTCTAAGACGATGTTAGTCACACTAAAAATTCTCACATTTTGAAACCGTTTTGGTTTTGGTGGTGGCAAGTTCTCAAAACGTTTATCGACGAAGAAAACCTCCCCATCGGGGCCAACATATTCATCATCCGAAAGATCTTCCGTAGAAACCGGCAACTTATCAACACTTTTCAAGAATGAATGTTCGAGATGAGGCGAAGAATTTTTCGATTCAAGTATTGATGGTTTCTTCTTTGTAGGCTTAGCACTCATAACCTCCACCGGCGGAGGAAATGGTAAATTGTTTTTGGCGACATTCCCTAAAACTCTTGGTGAAAATTCTTTGTAAACGACATTGGTCGAGTCACCATGGTTTAAAGTTGCAATAGAATAGACATGAGAAAGATTGGAGTTTTGTGTTGCATTGATGACAAGTTCTTCCTCATTGAAACGAAGGGTGATTTTTCGAGCATGAACATCGATAAGTGCTCTTGATGTATCCAAAAATGAACGACCCAAAATGAGAGGAACTTTTCGATCGATAGGAATGTCTACAACGATAAAGTCGACGGGATAGTAAAACTTTCCGACTTTAACGAAAACGTCCTCGGCTACTCCACATGCCATGATCGTAGAATGATCGGCCATCTCGATGGACATGTTCGAAGGAGTAAGAGCCGGAAGCGAAAGCGATTTGAAAATCTCGAGAGGCATTAAATTAATACTAGCGCCAAGATCGGCCAAGGCGTAGCATTCCTCCATATCTTGTATAGCACACGGAATCAAAAATTTACCGGGATCATCGACTTTTTGTGGTATGCGGCTTAGAAAAACCGATGAACAACTAGACGATTGTTGTAACTTCTCTTTGTTGTTTAGCATACTTTTGAAGTTTGCGGCGAATCGAGGCATCATGATTAAAGCATCGGCAAAACTTATGTTAAAATGCAAATCACGAAACATTTTCATAAATAGCTCAAATTGATAATTGTTCCGTTCTTGTGCTTTCTCTTTGTTTCGTCTCGAAGGGTATGGTAAAGGTGGTGTGGGTTGGTCATTAGGCAACGGCCTTGGAAACTCGGGTTCCACAATTGGTATTGGTGTAACCGTAGGTGTGGTTTGAGCGGTACTTCGTGGGATTGCAATGTGCTCCTTTTCGACCATCACCTCGGGTTCTTTCTCGATTTCCTTCTCCGTAGAAGTACTTGGACGAGAGATTGGTTCCTTGAAAGTTTTACCACTTCGTGTAGCAACAACCTTCAATTCTCCCTTCGGATTTGCAATGGTATCACTAGGAAGACCACCCGAAGAAGAGGGCTTACACATGATAGCTTCAAACATCTTAGCCATTCGGTCCTCAAATTTTGATTGCCTAGCATCCGCTTTCAATAATTCTTGCTTAATCTCATGTTGTCCTAATTCCATCTTTTGTTGGTTTTGTTGAAGACGTTGGACATTTCCTTCCATTTTGTTTGCATGAGTTTTAAGTTCATTAGCAAGTTCATTTTTAAGCTCGTTTTTCAACTCGGACCTTAATCTAATCATCTCACGTTGCATGTTATCAAATTTAGCATCATTTGCTTTTGCATAATCTAAAAATTCTCCTTGCAAATTTTTCGTGTGAGCATTTTGAAAACCTTGTGTAGTGTTTTGAAAATCACGGTTTTGGTTTTGATTAGAAATTTGTCCATTCCCACTTTGATAATTCCCTTTGTTGTAATTGCGTGTGTTGCCTTGGTAATTACCTTGGTTGTTGTTTCGATAATTATTAACATTTTGGTTTGGTGGAGCTTGATTTTGGCGGGAACCTTGGCCGTTTTGGTTGTAAGTTCCCGTTGCTACATAAGCACTCGAAGTGTTACCATCCGCGGTAATACACTCGGAAAGATCATGAGCTCCCCCACAAGATAAACAACTCTTAGCAACCGCTTTAACCGAAGCGGAATTGGAAGCTTCTTGAGCCTTCCAATGGGACATTAGTTTAGCAAATCTATCAAAAAACCGATTTTCCTCATTAGCTTCATCATGTAAGGCATTAATGCTACGAGACGATTGTGATGACGATGACGAACCCATATTGGCAACACTCGGTGTGTTACGAGGGCTATAAACCTTAGATCGATTTTCAATGATTTGTAAAGCCTCATTTGTCGTCTTGCACAAAAAATTACCACCCGCGGCGGCATTCAAATAATCTCGTTCATGATCATTAAGCCCATTATAAAAGGTATCAATTTGATGCAATTCCGAAAAATCATGGTGAGGACATTCATGTAACATCTCTTTAAATCGTTCCCATGCCATTGAAAAACTTTCATTGTTACGTTGCACAAATCGTGAAATCTCATTTTTTAAGTGTGTTGTTTTAGATGGTGGAAAAAACTTGTTCACAAACTTAGAAACGAGATCGGCCCATGTCAAAATCGAATTTGGCGGTTCTTTCTCGAGCCAAATTTTTGCGGGACCATCCAACGAATAGGGAAACAACATCATCTTAATGGCGTCATGTGGAACATCCTTAAATTTGCTAGTGGCGGTGAGACGGTTGAAATTCCTAATATGGTAATGCGGCTTGTCTTTCTCGTGACCTCGAAACTTGTTTGCTTGCAACATCGACATTAAACCCGTCTTAATCTCGAAATTCTCCGCAAGGATGGCGGGAATAACAATGGCCTCTCCAAAACCCTCGGTGGGTGCTTGTAGCAACTCCATCATAGTACGATTAGCCATGACGACTTCTTGTTCTATAATAGGTTCAACAATTGGAGGTTCTTCAACAATCAACGATCCTTGATTTGCTTGCTTTTGAAGACGTTTACGAGCTCGTTTAGCTTGATTACGAGTGATCATAAACTACACGAAGAATGGGAGGTGAGCAAAGAAGATTCTTTTTGGTTGTTTTGTGGATTTTCAATTTTTTTGTGTTTTTGATGATATTTAATTTTTTTGGATTTTGGTGTATCTTCGTAGACAACAATCTACAAAATCTCTCCTCGAATCAAACTCTTGATTAAAGAAGCCTCAAAGGAATGAAAACGATCACGTGGAGTGAACGCCTTCGAATGACTTTAGAACTTTGGTGAAAACCAAATTGTTCACGAGGGTTTAATCACAAAGAAAACCAAGCAAATATAGTATACGTATTAATACTTTGGGCGGCAAAACCCTCGATTAGCCTTCAATCTCAAAATACTCACAAGAAAGCGGGGAAACGAGGCGGCGCGAAGCACTTAAGAGCCTTTTTCCTTAGGGTATATTTTATAATACCCGCCTTATACCCACCTTATAGTTCGTATTTTTCAAAATCGAGCTTCACGAAAGTATTTATCTATTTTTGCCTTTTCTTTTTGTTTGAGATTCGAATACAATAATTAGGAGATCAAATCCCAATTAAGGTTGTGTTATCACACTTTTGGAGATATTGTATTTTGGTTGTGATACTTAATACAATATATTAATAATATTTGTACAAGAAAAACCAAGAAAACCGATAATACGTGTTAAGGGAGTTCCACTTAACACAAATACTATTTATGGATAATATCAAAAACAAAAGCTTTCAAATTAAAGCACAACACACCTCCCCGGCAGCGGCGCCAAAAATGATTGTAGTCTTTTTATGTATACTTTATTTTAGGAAAAACAAAGCAACGCAAAATAGCGGTAAGTATTAACGAGTGATTTAGGAAAACCACAAGTAATGACCCTTAATCAAATAAAAAGAGATGAAAGAGTTCGTTTCCCAAGGAGGTATATGTGTTGTGAATTAACTTGTATTTATTTGAGATTAATATTAAGAAGAATGGGGATGAGAGGATGAAAAGACGGATACGTTAAAATTAAACTACGACGTAAACGTAAAACCGTGAAAAACTACTCAAATTAAAAATTATTATACTAAAACCAAAAACAAAATCAAGAAAAGATTAAAAAGACTAAAACAAGTCTAAAATAATATAAATAAAGTTAAAAATCCAATAAAGATATTTTAAAACCTTTTATTAATTAAATAATTAATTTTAAATGCTAATTAAAGCCCTAAAATTAAATACAACTAATAAAATATTCCAAAATATGATTTTATTGGACAAATACTTAACTTATATTATTATGAGACTAAAAAGTAATTTTCTAAAAATTAAAACCTATTAAAACTATTTTTAAAACTCTAAAAATGATTAAAAATGATTAAAAACTAATTAAACTTAAAATAATTATAAAATTAAATCTAAAAGCTATAAAAATATTCTAAAAATGGAAATAGTCCTAATTAATGATAAAGAACCTAAGAAAAATGAAAAAGAATAAAATTTTGATTTTTTAATAATAAAATAATAATAAAATAATGCTAAAAATAAAAAGTTACTAAAATTAATTCTACAAATTTTATAAAAATCCTAAATAATATAACTAAGAGAAAAACACAAATTATAGCTCCTAAACCCTTTTTAATAATTTTATAAAAATCTTTAAAGTTTATAAAAAACCTTAAAATAATATAAAATTAAAAATTAAAGTTTATAAAACCTAAACTTAATGTAAACCTCAAGTTATTATTTTAAAACCTAAAAAATATTTTTCCTAAAAATTAAAACTATTTTTTCTATTTTTTAATGATTTATTAAAAAACGGGTATTAATTAAATTCTAATAAATAATATACTAAAGGGAAAAATATAAAACTAGGCTTGAAAAATCAACAATACTATAAAGGTCCTAAGAAAAATTAAAGGAAACGAAATTGCTTATTATATAAGCTGAAAACCCATGAAAAAGCTACGGCTTTTTATTAAGCACACAAATGAAAATGTGGTTAAGTATACCACTTGTGCACCCTTGGTCAGTAAAAGACCCAAGGGCGCAGTGGTAGTGTGTGAGTGTTGTGAGTGTGGTGATTGTGGGTTCGAGGCGCGTAACCCCCCTTTTTACTCCTTTTATTTTTATTTTTCTTTTTAACTCTTTGCCAACACAGACCCTTAATGACTTGTAAACTCAACTCCAATTCACTTTTAAACACTGATTAAGTCCAACTGATAATCAAAAACGTGGCCAAGTGGAATGATGAACACTAAGCAGGTTTCTGCTTATTCCCTTTTCTTCACAGTATGAAAATTTAAGCAAGAGGAGCTTGCTTTTTGGCTTATTTTGGTGTTGATATTGGACACAATGGTCACTCTTGTGCTCCTTTGAGCACAAGAAGTCAAAAACTAGCAACAAGTAAGCAAATAGCACACCACAAGATCAAAACAAATGCTTACACATGCTCATTCAAGTTTCTGTGATGAATGAACCAGGTCTGGTGGCTTTAGGCTAATTTTCTAGCACCCTAGTGTGATTCAAATCACCAAAATTGGTATACACATTCACCAATTGATACTCAATCAATCTCAACTCATAGAACAACCTATTACTTCACAGAATTAAAAGATCCAAGCAAAATTTCTTCACAAAAATGAGCAGAAATATATGAAATGCAGATTTAGCTTAACTTATCCTATCAAAACTCACAACTTGCTTCCACACTTGACAAAATCTGTTCTCAACTAACTACCAAGTTACTACTAACCTATCTTAACCCTTTTTACCACCTCTAACACTTTTTAATAGCATAAATCAAAACTATGATCCTGCTTAAACAGAGATCCAAACACCCCTTAAAAACTTTTAAACCAAAATTTAACACTTCAAAACCTTATAAAACCTAACCAAACTGGTTCTAGTAGCATTAAACATGCATAAACACATAAAAGAACATAAATCAAACACTTAGAACACAGTTTAGAACAACTAATCAAGCAAATCTCTAAACTAACTTTTTCTGAACTTTCAAAAGGTAAAAAGTGATTTTACCTTAGGGTTTTACTTCCAAAACCCTAGAGGATGTATAATCCTCCTCCAAACCAGCTGGGGCTGGTGCTGAACACAAATCAACAAGTCTTCTCACCTGTTTATGAACAATCAAAAAGAAAACACAAATATGCAATAGATGAATATTCTGATTTCTTTTTCTTCTTTTTTTTTAAAACTCTTCCAAATATTTTCCAAACCTTCTTAAAACGTTTCTATAACACTTTTAATCACCCATAACATGAAACTTCTTAACCTCAAACCTTAGAACAAATAACACCAAAAATCACAGATTTCCAAACCTTTTGAAAAAATTTTGAAACACAAAATCTTTTACCAAAACACAAATGGAACTCAGAATCTAGCAATATCTTATTACCAACTTTTTAAATCACTAAAAAGGAATTAAATTGTTTTTAAAACAAATACCAACTTTTATTAAAATAAAAAAGGAATTACATTAAGGTTGCTAGAATCTGGAACAAGGGACATCCACAGGTTGGAGCCTCTATTTATAGTACTCTAATGAACATACTAGAAGGCTAAAACTAAAACCCTAATCAGTAGAAATTCCCAAATTTGCCCTTAGACGGTTTTGAGTGGTGAGCTGTCCAAATTGCATCCTGGACGTTTGTTTTTGCTTTGAGAGTAAGCAAATAACCTTAGCCTTTGATTTGGGACACGTCACATGCCTTGGGGACTAAGGTGTTCTCTGATTGGTGGAGTGGGGAATTGGGGGTAGGGTCCACAATGAGTGGGTTGAGGGTTTTAGGTGTGGGAAAGTTTTTCACATGTGTGAATCAAACGTGGGCAAGGTGAATTAGATTTTACCCAAGTTTAAGTTGGGGTGAATTCTGGGCTGTAAAAAGATGAACAGTAAACCCCTTTGATCCGATTTTGGGGGAAATATAGTTGTTAGGCGCGTTTTCTTTTTAAATCTTTCAACTTGTGCACTTTAAGTCCTTGTGGTTTGGAATTTTTGGCAAACAAGGTTTTAAGCCCTAAAACAGGTTTCCCTTTGTTAATATCTTTCACTCTTTTACATTTTTGGCACAAAACTTTTCCAAAAAGTTGTCAAGGAGTATTTTTGACATTCTTGAATATTTCAAGGGCTGTTTTTGGACAATGTTGATCTTCAAAGGTCTTCAATGTGTCTTTCACTTCATGAGGGACCATTATTGGTAATTTGAAATTGTTGAGGGACTAATCTTGCCATTTCTTCAAAGTTGAAGGACTTTTTTTGTAATTTTGACAAACTTAAGGGACCAAACTTGTAATTATTAATATACAAGGGTTTTAAGTGTCATTTCTTCATTCATTGAGGATCAATCTTGTTTTGTCTTCAAGTCTTCAAGGGTATTTGATGAGAATTCCATGATTAGGGCCCGGTTCATTGTACGGCTTTGTTTCTCGTGTTCGTTTTTCCTTGTATCTTGTGATCTTTTGTCTTTTTCACGATATCCATACCTAAAATACACAAGTAAACAAACACAAGCATATATATGGTATTTTATGACATATTAGTGCATTAAAAGCCCGAAAAGAACGATGAGATCATGTATAAATGCCATCTCATCAAAAACCTTGCCTCAAAAACCTTCAAACATATAAATGGAACTCAGAATTAGGCTATTCCAACACCAACTTTTAATAAACAAGAACAAGATTTCTCAAAATTCAGAAAATCAAAATTTTATTACTTAAAAAGGAATTACAAAGATTGATAGCCTAAAACTGGAAGAAAGGGACTCTCACATGTTGAGGTCTCCTTTTATAGGCAAATGCCTGGCTTGTTGGGTCAAAAAGTTGATGTGGCAGAAACTCAAAAACGAAGAAAACATGAAGGTATTTGTCTAGGCGTTGACAAGAGCATTCCAGACGTTGACATGTACAATTTAGGCGTTGATGGAATCAAGCATTGTCAAGAGCAATCCAAGCATTGTCACATGCAATTCAAGCATTGACAAAACGTAGACAAAGAAGCTTATGGAAGCTTCTATTTAGATAAACATGCAAAAGATATTCTGCATAAGTTTATTTAAATAGAAGATTTACTTGTTTATTCATCATTATCTCTTGTAAACCCTAATCCTTACACTATAAAAGGAACCAAGGGTCATAGGTTTTATTCATTCAATTCATTCACAATGTAAACCTAAAGCGTGTGTCGACTAGACGTGGGATTCAATGTATACACGTCTAGTGATTGTTAATTATTAATATAATTAGCAATCCATGTGTTTTAATTCATGTTATTCGTGCCTAAACACCTTGTTAATGATTGTTGTTCTAATTCCGCTTTGATTGTATAATCATATGAACAATGATCATTCCTAGTAGCTTAAAAGATCCGGAAACCAAGGTTTCAGCAATTGGTATCAGAGCCTCGTGGCTCGTGATGCTAGGACCAACAAGGTGTTCGTATATCGTGAAGAAGAAGAAAAATTCGTATAGAGTTTTTCTGGACGTTTTTGTGTGCGCAGCAGTATTCAGAAGGTCATAACTTTTTATTGAACCGTTGGATCGTCACGAAATTTTATATGTGTGTTCTACATACATAGATCTAAACATCCACCGGCGGGATTGTCGAGTTTTATCCCCAGGAAAAAGTTATTAAGTGTCAAAGTCAGCAGTGAGTGAATGCAGTTTTCTGTGGACAGCCATGTTCAAAACACGATCTCTCCTTCGTTAACCGTTGGATCTTCGTGATTTTTGGATTGTAGATTCTTGGCACTTGTGTCTAGAATCTCACCGAAGGGATTTTCGATCTGAGCTTTTATCAGAAAGATATTTGAGGTCGAAGTTGGCTGCAAAGAAGGTACAAACTTTTCTGATTTTACATAAAATAATGATTTAGGGTTTCTCACAACCCTAGATCATTTCTATAACAGAGAAAGGATGTTTGTAGCATGAGTATGTGCTTAAGAACAGCAAGAAAAGGGGTTTTACGAAATCTTAGATCGATGTTGAAGATTGTTCGTTTTTTAGGGTTTCATATAAATCCTAAATCTGGTACGATTGTGATATTCCTGTTATTAAACATATGCAAATATGGATATGGAGGTATGTTGTGTTCTCTTAGAATATGATTGGTCAAAATCATGTTTTCACACGACCATAGTATTTGTTTATCATATTCACACGGCATATTTGTGATAGTATGTGTTCACATGAAGAATTAACAATGATTGGCTAAAGGAGTCAAAGATTACGGCTGATCGTTGAATAGATTATATGGCGAGTATATTTTTCCTTTGTAGCAAAAGAATAGCATAATATACGAAGGTAATTTTTGGGATATACTGCTTTTATGCATTCACGTGGGTCCCAGCCAGAAAATGTAGTAACAAAGTATTACTTTTGGTTTTATCAGTTTCTTCTTATGTGTATCGTCCAAAGTAAATGGAAGAATGATAGAGACGTGGGATCTGTTGAGAGTGAAATATTCACTTGCTGATTTTTGGGGATATCAATATATTTACTATATTTGATTACCTAGTTATCAGGGATGTTTACTTTACTTCATATTTGCTACGTGATTTAAGGGATTGAAAACAGACATGAGATTAAAGTTGGGAAGCAAGTCTAAATCCTGATTTGTAGGAAATATATATTTCCCAGCGCTTATTTTTGGACAAAGTTTACTGGTCATATTTAGTGCTTGCTGAATTCATGGAGTATTGTTGACATGTTGACGTGAAAGTACTACAAAGAAGGGTGACCAGGATTCAGTCTGCCACGAATGTATTTTAGCCACAAAAGTTGTTAGCCGCTGACAAGAGTGAATTTGACGCTGACAGGTATAGAATGGACGCTGACAGAATAAGTCAACACTGATAGAGTTGACAGTGTCGTCCGATATATGAACTTCAACGCTGATAAGTATTGTCCGATATTGGACAATACATCTGCCAAAGATATTGGACAGAAGAGGATATTGGACAACACAAGGTTTGCTGCTGTTTGAGAAAATTGGTATGTTTTGAGCACACAAAAAGGAGTAATTACACACGAAGGTACATGGAATCTCCGTTTTAATATAGAATATCATGTTGATATTTATGGCTCGGATACTTTGGAAAGGGATTAATGATTTTAAGGCGAGTTAGCAACCATTCATGAAGTAATTTATTGGAGTATGTAATCGGGATAACCTTGTGAAAGAGTTATTCGTTAACAGCTTTTACATATGAAGATATTGGCTTATCATGAAGAGGTGTTAGCTTAAGGGGAAGAATTCTTATGGTAAGTTTGATGATTGAAGAATATTTTCGCGAGTTCGTGTTCTATCATATCTTAAAGTCATGCACTTCCAGCCACTGACTTTAAAGGTAACTTGTTCGTGCTTTACATGGTTGGTGACGAAGACTTGTCATAACACTTGAAGGAGTTATATTATCGTGCTCAGTGTCTCACAAAGGATGAGAATATTGACAAGGGATCGAGGTCTACTTATATTTTCTCTATAAGTTCTTCATCACGTGGATAATACAAGACATGGAACACAAGGTTGGGTTATTCTACTTTTACATCAAAAATATCATATTAATTGTTCTTCAAGATCATTACATAGAGCTACATTTGGAGAATCTTCAAAGATTGCATACATTGTTTACTTTCCTGTTGATGTGACAAAAAGGGGAAGAAATACGTGCTACACTTGAGGGGAAGCAATTTGAAGATCATGTATAACTTACAAGAGATACACATAGAGTTTTGCCACCATCAACTAGGGGAAGATTGTCGGGTCAAAAAGTTGATGTGGCAGAAACTCAAAAACGAAGAAAACATGAAGGTATTTGTCTAGGCGTTGACAAGAGCATTCCAGACGTTGACATGTACAATTTAGGCGTTGATGGAATCAAGCATTGTCAAGAGCAATCCAAGCATTGTCACATGCAATTCAAGCATTGACAAAACGTAGACAAAGAAGCTTATGGAAGCTTCTATTTAGATAAACATGCAAAAGATATTCTGCATAAGTTTATTTAAATAGAAGATTTACTTGTTTATTCATCATTATCTCTTGTAAACCCTAATCCTTACACTATAAAAGGAACCAAGGGTCATAGGTTTTATTCATTAAATTCATTCACAATGTAAACCTAAAGCGTGTGTCGACTAGACGTGGGATTCAATGTATACACGTCTAGTGATTGTTAATTATTAATATAATTAGCAATCCATGTGTTTTAATTCATGTTATTCGTGCCTAAACACCTTGTTAATGATTGTTGTTCTAATTCCGCTTTGATTGTATAATCATATGAACAATGATCATTCCTAGTAGCTTAAAAGATCCGGAAACCAAGGTTTCCACATTGTGGAGTCCATTGATCGTTTAGACTCAATGGCAAAAACCATTATATCTTGGTTGATCATCATTCATATGATAACATAGCGGAATAAGAACAATGATCATGAACAAGGTGTTAACAAAGATGAATTCTCCCAAAGTGCTTGTATTAATAATTAACACAAACAACTCTAGGCATGTATACATTGAATCCCATGCCTAGAGATCAAAGCTTATTGTAGGTTACATTGTGAATGAATAATATATAAAACCTACGGTCTATGTTTTCTTTATATACTAGAAAACATAGCTTACAAAGAAAGCTAAAGTAATAAAAAGACTTTTCCGGCTTGATCTTTTGTAACTTGTACACTTTAGCCCTTGTCTTCTTATTTTGTTGTTTTTGACGCATCAACTCATAATTTCGACCCAACAATCTTCCCCTAGTTGATGATGTCAAAAACACTTCCCCTTAAGCTCACATTCTTTGTAAAACATATAACACCAAGGATCAACAGACTGCATTGTGTAGACTTCTTCCCCTTTTTGACATGATCCAAATAGGGGTCTTGTATGTAAGCGACCTTGATTTCGACCACTACCTAAATAATACCATACTACTAATACAAGTTTTCTATGTCTCAAATTACCCTCCATGAAGAACAGCAGGATGAAATTAAATGAATTTGAGCTATAGAAACTCGCATAAGTTGTAGTAAAACTAATGAGCAGTAGTAAACACCTTCACCTTAATGTTACATGTAAATGATTAACACATGAACAATTTAGCTTCCCCTTAAATTATGCTAATCATTCTTGAATCTTCAAATTCTGTAGGCTTTATGTAATGATCACATATGAAGGAATCTAATTACGACTTACTTGATGATGAAGTAGAATAACCCGAACTTGTATTCCATGTCTTGTACTAAACATGTGACTCCAAAAACTCACGGCTATAATGAGTAGACTATAAAACTCACGGCTATAATGAGTAGTCTCTTGACAAAAAGAGTTCTCTAGCAAATATGAGCATAGAGTGTCTTAAGAAAAATCTCATACCTTTGCTACCTTTTTATCAAGTCCGTTGTCACAAATTAAAAGAACCTACAAGTTACCTTCAAATGCTGACAAAATTTGAAGATATGATAGAACATCAATCCGCGAAAATCTAATTCGTCTTCAAACAAATAATAAAAACTTTTCTTCGTAATCAATGAAAGTAAAACGAGCCTTTATACCTTTAAGAACTAGTTGCTGTGAATAAACCAAATTTCAAACTAAAACTCTCCAAAACTATCCGTCGGTGGCTGCGAATAATGGTGTCAGTGGCTAGAATACGAGTGTCATCGGATAGATTAATCCACTGTCATCTTGTCAACGGCTAAATAATATGTGACAGCGGCTACAATTAACTTTCTGTTAACCAAATACCTACCGTGTACTTCACTTGAGACCATATGCTTTTGCCAATACCACATGAATAATTAATATTATTCATAGTCCAACGTCTTCGCTGCACTTCTTTTTCTTTACTGTAACATCACAAACGCATGTCCCCCTTTTCACTTAGAAACCACCGAATATTTTAATAATACTAAACATCACGTATCAAAGCTTCTTCCATAATTTGCATCATAGTCAAACTTGATTTAAATATTACTTGCATTCTTCACGTGATGAATCTCCTTGGACCACACAATTTGCATAAACCAATCGGTCAAGTCAAAGTATTCCAACTTCAAGCTTATCTTTTACTTCCTTTGGATAATCCACCCTTGTTGCTTTACTTTATACACAGACAAAGTCACAAGTTGCTCTAATCCTTCTTGATAAACACAAACTCTTGTGACATGTAGCTCGTACAGTTCCTGCTACTTTCTCGATTCTTGAATAATCATCGAACCATAATCTCTCATACGTAACTGTTTTAATCAGTTCTGATAATAATCCCACATAAATATGGAAGTTATTATGAAGATAAATCATAATTCCCGAAAGACCAGCCAAGCGTATATGATTGTTTCAGAAGATCTTCGTCCAAAAATAGGAGATATACATATATCCCTAGAACTTAGGAACTAATCCGGTATCATTCTTTTCAAAGTGTGACGTATAACTGCTTTTTTTTATTCACACGGTTTGCTATATTACCCATAAATCACTGCTCAATTTATATGCCCAAAAATCAAGTATTCAAAAGGAAAACCGGTGAATAAACTTACAGCTACAAACTCTCGTGAAGCAGCTGCATAAACAAATATCAGTTTACCCAACTCGCTTGAACACCTTTAAATTCAAACAGTGGACATCAAATACTTCATCACAAAACAGCCGCTTTGTCTAGACCTTGTCTTGATTTCACACAGGGGTAAAGGACAAAAAGCTTTTCTTGACCATACGATTTGTGTAACCTGCTCCACACTTGAAGACATAGCGCCATAAATCCTGACCCATGGATAAAGCAAACAAATCTTCCATGAATCTTTAAAAGATTCATCAATTCGAGACATAGCAGCAATAATTCGTATATTATGAACAGATCTCGGGTTCATTAAGAAACCCTAAACAAATAATAATTCAATGATGAATGAATCATCACAAACGCTTAGAGTAGCAGCTTCAAGTGGAGATTTGAAACCCTAATATCTTCAATGTGATACATTCAAACCCATGAATCTACTTCGTCATCTTCATGAATACTCGATCTGTGTTTCAAGTGTTTCAATCACGAATTTAGGGTTTATTCAAAACCCTAATAACAAATCTTTTAGCGACACTAAATCTGTTGCAAAATCGTCACACTCTGCCATAGATCTGACAGACCGTCGCTAAACTGTCACTAAAACTGTCACGAATTCTGGACAGCAACTTCACAGCACACGAACACGAACATTAACACCTTGTATCTCCTAGATATCACGAGCCTTAGGCTCTGATACCAATTGTGGAGTCCATTGATCGTTTAGACTCAATGGCAAAAACCATTATATCTAGGTTGATCATCATTCATATGATAACATAGCGGAATAAGAACAATGATCATGAACAAGGTGTTAACAAAGATGAATTCTCCCAAAGTGCTTGTATTAATAATTAACACAAACAACTCTAGGCATGTATACATTGAATCCCATGCCTAGAGATCAAAGCTTATTGTAGGTTACATTGTGAATGAATAATATATAAAACCTACGGTCTATGTTTTCTTTATATACTAGAAAACATAGCTTACAAAGAAAGCTAAAGTAATAAAAAGACTCCACCGGCTTGATCTTTTGTAACTTGTACACTTTAGCCCTTGTCTTCTTATTTTGTTGTTTTTGACGCATCAACTCATAATTTCGACCCAACATGGCTAAACACTATTCACAAACCCTAGAACTGAATTCCCTATTATGCCCTTGGTCTTCTAGACGTTTTCTTGATGTGAGCTGTCCAAAATGCATCCAAACCATTTAAAATAGCTTTTTGATGAAGCAATGAGTGTCAGCTGTTGATCTTGACACGTGGCTAAGCTTGGAGCCCAAGTTGTGTTTTGATTGGTGGACGGGTTTGAATGGTGGGGCCTATTGGTGAGTGGAGATGAGGGTTTTGTGTGTGGGATGTGATTCTGCATGTGTGAATCACACGTGGGTATGGGTAATTTTGATTTACCCTTTGTTTTAAGTGGGGTATAATCTGGGTGGATGAAGGTTGAATAGTAAGTTGTTTGATCCGAAAATGGGGGAGTGTATTGTGTTTGGCGCATTTTCGTTTCAAATGTTTCAAATGCACAAGTTTAGCCCTTCTTCTTTGGTATTTTTGGTAAACAAAGTCTTTCAGTCCTAAAACGTGTTTTGCTTTGTTAATAAGTTTCACACATTGGCAGTTTTGGCACAAAACTTTGGAAAAAGGATTTCAAGGGTTATTTTTGCCATTTTGAGATATTTCAAGGGCTGATTTTGGACATTCTTGATCTTCAAAGGTCTTCAATGTATCTTTGACTTCATGAGGGACCATTATTGGCAATGTTGATTTGTTGAGGGACTAATCTTGCCATTTCTTTAAAGTTGAAGGACCTTTTGTGTAATTTTGACAAACTTAAGGGACCAAACTTGTAATTATGAATATACAAGGGTTTTAAGTGTCATTTCTTCAATAATTGAGGATCAATCTTGTTTGTCTTCAAGTCTTCAAGGGTATTTGTTGAGAATTCTATGGCTAAGGCCCGGTTCTTTGTACGGCTTCGTTTCTCGTGTCCGTTTTTCCTTGTAACTTGTGATCTTTTGTCTTTTTCACGATATCCATACCTAAAATACACAAGTAAACAAACACAAGCATATATATGGTATTTTTATGACATTTTATGCATTTAAAGCCCGAAAAGAACGATGAGATCATGTATAAATGCCATCTCATCACTCCCCCATACTAAGCCATTGCCGTGCCCTCACGCAATGCTAGCATAAAGTATCTAAGCATCACCAAAGTTCAACTTTATTAACCTTTATTGAAGAGTAAAAGACTTGCAACATACTACGAAGATGTGAAAAGACATAATGTATGATTTTCATCACAAAAAGTGACTTTTAGGGTCAAAGAATGGAAACAAGTAAATGTCCCTTAGAGTAAACTTCGTCATCCTTGATTGTCATACATTCCATGCTAAGTGAAAAAACGAGATCATTTTTGGTACAAGTCACAATGCTAACACTACTTATACGTCCAAATTGTGTAATACTTTTTCTCCCCGCAATCCTAGTTATTATAAAAGGAAATGGGTTACTAGCATTTTTTATCTATGTGTCATGGATCACAAGTGATTCATATTGACTTATTTAAGTAGTTATTAGTCCGAAAGCAAAGTAGTACGATTTGATCAATAGTTAGCCGAAGGACAAAATCTTTTAAAACGGCTTCTCGTGTATCTCCTTAAGTTCATATCTTGGCATAACTCGTTTCACGATTTGAGACCTTTCTCGGACCGATATTTGGCATGTACTTCATACTTCAAATCTTGGGAAGACGTTCTTGAAATTATGGTCTTCTCTTCATATGTTTGGAATTTCTTCACTTGACGTTTTTTAAGAGATTCTTCATATTAGACCACGAGTTCATCATTTTTCTTCAATCTTTACTTTGGATTTTGATATACAACGATCTGCCTCCTTTTCGGACTTGGATATTTTTATCCTCATACCTTTTTAGGGTCTTTTTGGATAGACTTTCTCCATTCTTTAGGGGAGTAATAGCTTCTCGTCGTGTGTCTCGATCCTTCATATTGATTTAGGAATAATGATACTTCACATCATCTTTGGATATTTAGCAAAAATAGAGCTCCTCATGCCTTGTTAGGGCCTTTTTGGATGATCGCCAATCTTCGCGTCCCGCTTCAATAAGTTATGCCTTGGCTATGAACTCTATCAACCCCGAGCAACTTTTAAACGATCTTGCGCTAGAGGCTAAGTAACCTTTCAAATCGTACGACCTTACTTATTGCAATTATGATTTATTCTTAATGCATTGATCTTATGGGAAGAAAAAGCCACAATTAAAAACATATGAGTTTTTGAATGAACATTTTCATGTTCTACGTTTAGCATGATCACTTGTCTAACTCTATCATTTCTCGTTCTTCACTATATAAAGACCTCTAATTAAAGAGACTCGTGAATACTTAGCCATGCAAGTCAAAATTAAGCCAAATTTGGATTAGCTTTCATTAAGACTATATCAAATCAAAGTTTTGGGTTTTCAAGCCACCTATAGGATCTTGCACTTTCTTGGGCTTTTTCAAGTTTAGAGAATGCGTTTTAAAGTTCCCTTGATAAGTGACTTTCTAGAATCAATTATAGGAACTTGCGAAAAGTTCTTGTTCTTAACCCGTATGAATTAAGACTTTCGCGTTTTAAAGCTCCCTATATAAAAGTCTAGCAAAACTTGAATTGAGCGGGTTAAGGAATGTAAATGTCTCCAAATGCCCATCAAGTCAAAAATTAACTCTTATTCTACCCATCGGAAAATATACATTCGTGTCTTAAAAACACTTATGAAAACTAAGAAAATTTTTAAATTTTGGCCATTTTTAGCCTTATTAGCAAAACAAAACATTGAAAGTTGGAAAGCGTGAGGGCGTAGCAAAGCAAGTACCTATTCACCCCCCATACTAAAAGTAAACATTGTCCTCAATGTTTCGAGTCTAAAGGTGGAGCACCCCCATACTAGAGACGAAGAGTCGAATGCTTAGGATCTAGCATGGAAAGGGTGATCAACAATATATCTAAAGCCGTTTATTAAGTATGCTAAAAGATAATTGTTAGAACAATAAAGGATATGTCATGGAATCATGAAAAACTTCTTCAAACGAACGATGGAGGCTCACGTAAACGAACACGAGAGTCTTCAATCGTAGATGATGATGATGATGATCTAGATAACACAATCACAAACAACCACGAGACAACGAGTTGAAAGGGTACAAGTCCCCTTATTAGTGAATAGTGAGCATAAAAGATAAGCATGGGATCTCCCCCACGAGGCACCTCGTTTTTGATTACCGAGTCATGAGCTCGACTCGATCCCCTCAATGCTAATTATCATTGGGGAAGGTGACTTGGTCGAGGGCAACCATTGAAGGAATTTACCCACCAAAGTAGTGCTTAAGCCTATGTCCATTCACCTTGAAATTAGGACCATCATCTTGAGCTAGCTCAATGGTCCCATATGGAAACACTTGTGTAATGGTGAACGGACCCGACCAACGAGATTTCAATTTCCCGGAAAATATCTTAAGACGAGAGTTAAAAAGCAACACTTGATCACCAATGTTAAAAACCCGGTTTTTAATCTTTGAATCATGAAACTTTTTAGTCATTTCTTTAAAAATTAATGAATTTTCATAAGCATTATCTCTTAATTCATCCAATTCATTCAATTCTATTTTCCGGTGATCTCCCGCGGTCTTCCAGTCAAAATTTGCATGCTTGAGGGCCCAATATGCCTTATGCTCCAACTCAATGGGCAAATGACAATTCTTCCCATAGACTAACTTATAAGGAGTGCAACTGATAGGTGTCTTATAAGCGGTCCTAAAGGCCCATAAAGCGTCATCGAGTTTGTCGGACCATGAAGCACGGTTTTCTCCAATTGACCTCTCTAAAATCCTCTTCAAAGCTCGGTTCGAAACCTCGACTTGCCCACTCGTTTGCGGGTGATAAGCCGTAGAAAGACGATGAGTAACTCCATATTTCTTTAGAACCTTTTCAAATTGGTCATTACAAAAATGGGTTCCACGATCGCTTATAATAGCACGAGGGGTTCCGAACCGAGAGAATAGTTGCTTCAAAAACTTCACTACCACACGAGCATCATTAGTAGGCAAAGCCTTAGCTTCCACCCACTTAGAAAGGTAGTCCACCGCGACGAGGATATATTTGTTTCCATAAGACGATGGGAACGGCCCCATAAAGTCTATTCCCCATATGTCGAAAATCTCACATACTTGAATTATGTTTTGCGGCATTTCATCACGTTGAGACGATTTTCCTTAACGTTGGCACGAATCACACGACTTCACAAGTGCGTGTGCATCACGATAGATAGAAGGCCAAAAGAAACCGGCATCGAACACTTTCTTAGCCGTGAGATTAGCACCGTGGTGACCACCCGTGGGTCCCTCGTGACAAGCTCTAAGGATATTAGAATCTTCGGCACCAAACACACAACGTCGAACGAGTTGATCCGCACAAATCCGAAAGAGATAAGGGTCGTCCCAAAAATAGAACTTGACGTCACGAAAGAATTTTCCTTTTTGTTGTGTCGTCATACCCTTGATTATGAAATTGCCCGCATGGTAATTTGCAATGTCGGCAAACCATGGGGTTGTGTCTTTAGAATTCACTACACCGAGAGTCTCAAGAGGAAATGTTTCGGTAATTTCCTTGTTCTCGAAAACATCTTTGTGAGGATCTTCTAGACGAGAGAGATGATCGGCCGCTAGATTCTCGGCTCCTTTTTTCTCAAGCACGGTGACATCAAGTTCTTGGAGGAGGAGCATCCAACGAAGCAATCTCGGCTTAGCATCTTGCTTAGCTAAGAGATACTTGATAGCCGAATGGTCGGTATACACAATGCTTTTAGTTAAGACGAGATAAGGTCGGAATTTCTCAAAAGCATAGACCACGGCAAGGAATTCCTTTTTCGTTGTGGTGTACTTTAATTGAGCCTCGGTCATCGTCTTACTAGCATAGTGGATAGGACGAAAATGCTTGTCATAATGTTGCCCTAAAACGGCCCCTATAGCGTAATCACTTGCATCGCACATGGTTTCAAAGGGTAATTCCCAATTAGGAGCAACAAGAATGGGAGCTTCGGTAAGTTTCCTTTTGAGAGTTTCGAAAGCCTTAACACAATCCTCATTAAAGTTAAAAGGAGCATCCTTCTCGAGAAGGTGTGTCATAGGACGAGAAATCTTCGAAAAGTCCTTGATGAAACGACGATAAAAGCCCGCGTGGCCTAGGAAACTCCTAACTCCCTTAACGTTTTTGGGATGAGGTAACTTGGCGATGACGTCTACCTTAGCTTTATCGACCTCAATCCCCGCCTTCGACACCTTATGTCCTAAGACGATTCCTTGTTTACACATGAAATGACATTTCTCCCAATTAAGCACAAGATTGGTTTCTTCACAACGTTTTAACATTTGTTCGAGATTAGATAAACATGACGTGAACGAATTACCAAACACCGAGAAGTCATCCATAAACACTTCCATCGACTTCTCGATCATATCGTGAAAAATAGCCATCATACACCGTTGAAACGTACCGGGTGCATTACAAAGTCCGAAAGGCATCCTACGATAAGCGAACGTTCCATAAGGACACGTAAACGTAGTCTTCTCTTGATCACGAGGGTCGATAGGGATTTGAAAGTAACCGGGAAAACCATCTAAAAAGCAATAGAATTCATTTCCCGCAAGTCGCTCCAACATTTGATCCATGAAGGGCAAAGAAAAGTGGTCTTTACGAGTGGCGTCATTTAACTTTCGGTGGTCAATACACACCCTCCAACCAGTCACAACACGAGTGGGAATCAACTCGTTGTTTTCATTAGGCACAACGGTCATTCCTCCCTTTTTAAGGACACAATGGATTGGGCTCACCCATGGGCTATCGGAAATAGGATAAATCATTCCCGCGTCAAGGAGTTTAAGGACCTCATTTTTAATGACATCGTGAATTTTGGGATTCACCCTTCTTTGACTTTGAATTGCGGGTTTGTAGTCCTCCTCCATTAAAATCTTGTGAGTACAAAATTTTGAGTCGATACCCTTAATGTCGGATATTTTCCACGCAATTGCCCCTTTATGAGCCTTAAGAACTTTCAAGAGCTCGGTTTTTTCATCATTAGCAAGTCCTTTTGCAATAATAACCGGCAACTTGTAATCACCTTCCAAGAATGCGTATTCAAGGTGAGAAGGAAGATCTTTCAATTCAAGGATAGGGGGTTCCTCGATTGAAGATTTTGGTTCAACACTCATAACTTCCATCGGCGAAAGAAATGGTGGAATAGAAGTATCATCACTAATCAACACCTCATCTTCATTGTCGATTTCATTTGAAGTGAAATCGCCTCCTTGGAATGGAGTGAGATTTGGTGTGGAATTAGCAAGAATCGGATCCAAAATAGTGGGATTGCCACTTGACGAGCTATCGGAAAAACCTAACACTTCTTGTGAAAACTCATCGCAAACCACATCAACGATGTCAATGTGATTGATGGTAGCGATTGCATAAACATGAGAAGGTTTCGAGTTTTGAGTAGCGTTTATAACAAGGTCCGCTTCGTTGAATCTCAAAGTGATAGTTCTCGCATGGACATCGATAAGTGATCTCGAGGTATCTAAAAATGAACGACCTAAAATTAGAGGAACTTGAGGATCCGCGGGGATGTCAACTACTATAAAATCTACGGGATAGTAGAACTTCCCCACTTTCACGAAAACATCTTCGGCTACTCCACATGCCATAATCGTAGAATGATCGGCCATCTCGATGGACATGTTCGAAGGAATGAGAGCCGGAAGCGAAAGCGATTTCCAAATGGAAAATGGCATCAAATTAATGCTCGCACCAAGATCGGCCAAGGCGAGGCATTCTTTCATATCTTGTATGTCACAAGGAATGAGAAACTTTCCGGGATCACCAACTTTTTCCGGTATGCGGTTAAGATAAACTGAAGAACAATTAGCAAGCTTTGAAAGCTTTTCTTTATCGCTCATCATACTTTTAAAAGTGGAAGCGAAACGAGGCATATATAACAACGCGTCGGCTAAACTCACATCAAAATGCACTTGTTGAAACATTTTTATAAAAAGCTCGATTTGTTGTTTGTTACGTTCTTGCATTTTCTCTTTGTTTCGTCTCGAAGGGTAGGGTAAAGGTGGTGTGGGTTGGGCATTAGGCAACGGCCTTGGAAACTCGGGTTCCACAATTGGTATTGGTTCAACCGTAGGTGTGGTATGAGCGGTACTTCGTGGGATTGTAATGTGCTCCTTTTCGACCATCACCTCGGGTTCTTTCTCGATTTCCTTCCCCGTAGAAGTACTTGGACGAGAGATTGGTTCCTTGAAAGTTTTACCACTTCGTGTAGTAATAACCTTCATCTCTCCCTTCGGGTTTGCAATGGTATCACTAGGAAGACCACCCGAGGAAGAGGGTTTACACATGATTGCTTCAAACATCTTAGCCATTCGGTCCTCAAATTTTGATTGCCTAGCATCCGCTTTTAATAACTCTTGCTTAATCTCATGTTGTCCTAATTCCATCTTTTGTTGATTTTGTTGAAGACGTTGGACATTTCCTTCCATTTTGTTTGCATGAGTTTTAAGTTCATTAGCAAGTTCATTTTAAGCTCGTTTTTCAATCGGATCTTAAGCTAATCATCTCACGTTGCATATTATCAAATTTAGCATCATTTGCTTTTGCATAATCCAAAAATTCTCCTTGCAAATTTTTCGTGTGAGCATTTTGAAAACCTTGTGTAGTGTTTTGAAAATCACGGTTTTGGTTTTGATTAGAGATTTGTCCATTCCCACTTTGATAATTCCCTTTGTTGTAATTGCGTGTATTGCCTTGGTAATTACCTTGGTTGTTGTTTCGATAATTGTTAACATTTTGATTTGGTGGAGCTTGATTTTGGCGGGAACCTTGACCGTTTTGGTTGTAAGTTCCCGTTGCTACATAAGCACTCGAAGTGTTACCATCCGCGGTAATGCACTCGGAAAGATCATGAGCTCCCCCACAAGATAAACAACTCTTAGCAACCGCTTTAACCGAAGCGGAATTGGAAGCTTCTTGAGCCTTCCAATGGGACATTAGATTAGAAAATCTATCAAAAAACCGATTTTCCTCATTAGCTTCATCATGTAAGGCATTAATGCTACGAGACGATTGTGACGAAGATGAAGAACCCATATTGGCAACACTCGGTGTGTTACGAGGGTTATAAACCTTAGATCTATTTTCAATTATTTGTAAAGCTTCATTTGTCGTCTTGCACAAAAAATTACCACCCGCGGCGGCATTCAAATAATCTCGTTCATGATCATTAAGCCCATTATAAAAAGTATCCACTTGATGCAATTCCGTAAAATCATGGTGTGGACATTCATGTAACATTTCTTTAAATCGTTCCCATGCCATTGAAAAACTTTCATTATTTCTTTGCACAAATCGTGAAATCTCATTTTTCAAGTGTGTTGTTTTAGATGGTGGAAAAAACTTGTTCTCAAACTTAGAAACGAGATCGGCCCATGTCAAAATCGAATTTGGCGGTTCTTTCTCGAGCCAAATTTTTGCGGGTCCATCCAACGAGTATGGAAACAACATCATCTTAATGGCGTCATGTGGAACATCCTTAAATTTGCTAGTGGCGGTGAGACGGTTAAAATTCCTAATGTGGTAATGCGGGTTGTCTTTCTCGTGACCTCTAAACTTATTTGCTTGCAACATCGACATTAAACCCGTCTTAATTTCGAAATTCTCCGCAAGAATGGCGGGAATCACAATAGCCTCTCCAAAACCCTCGGTGGGTGCTTGTAGCAACTCCATCATAGTACGATTAGCCATGACGACTTCTTGTTCTACAATAGGTTCAACAATTGGAGGTTCTTCAACAATCAACGTCTCTTGATTGGCTTACTTTTGAAGTCGTTTACGAGCTCGTTTTGCTTGATTACGAGTGATCATAAACTTCACGAAGAATGGGAGGTGAGCAAAGAAGATTCTTTTTGGGTGTTTTGTGAATTTTCAATTTTTTTTGTTTTTGATGATATTTAATTTTTTTGGATTTTGGTGTATCTTCGTAGACAACAATCTACAAAATCTCTCCTCGAATCAAGCTCTTGATTAAAGAAGACTCAAAGGAATGAAAACGATCACGTGGAGTGAACGTCTTCGAATGACTTTAGAACTTTGGTGAAAACCAAATTGTTCAAGAGGGTTTAATCACAAAGAAAACCAAGCAAATATAGTATACGTAATAATACTTTGGGCGGCAAAACCCTCGATTAGCCTTCAATCTCAAAATACTCACAAGCAAGCGGGGAAACGAGGCGGCGCGAAGCACTTAAGAGCCTTTTTCCTTAGGTTATATTTTATAATACCCGCCTTATACCCACCTTATAGTTTGTATCTTTCAAAATCGAGCTTCACGAAAGTATTTATCTATTTTTGCCTTTTTCTTTTTGTTTGAGATTCGAATACAATAATTAGGAGATCAAGCCCCAATTAAGGTTGTGTTTTCACACTTTTGGAGATATTGTATATTGATTGTGATACTTAATACAATATAGTAATAATATTTGTACAAGAAAAACCAAGAAAACCGATAATACGTATTAGTAGAGTTCTACTAATACAAATACTATTTGGTTAATATTAAAAACAACAATGCAAATTAATCACGACACACCTCCCCGGCAGCGGCGCCAAAGTGATTGTGGTAAAAATACGACCTTTAGGAAAAAGGCGTAAAAGCGGTAAGTATTGAGTGTACGTTTAGGAAAACGTAAACACTAATGACCCTTGATGGTGTGAAAGTTCGTTTCCCAAGGAGGTATATGTGTGTGAAAAACTTGCCAAATGTTTGTGATTAATGATTGGTTTAGAAGGGGATGGGAAAAGAAAATGACGAAGACGTAAAAATAAAAATTAACCAAAAATTACTATTAGAAAGTTAAAACGTAGAACCTTAAAAATCACAAAAATAAAAATAAATTCTAAAATTTACCAAAAATTCACCAAAAATCAAAAATAATAAACTAAGAGTTTACCAATGTTCAAAACTTTTTTCAAACCTTATAAATAATTAAATATTCAAATTTTAAATGCTAATTAAAGCCCTAAAAATCAAATAAATTATCAAAAAGCCCAAATAAAGATTTTTCAATTGATAAACCTCTAAAATGACCTAAAAAGATTAAAAACTATTTTTAGAAATTTTAAAACTAATAAAAACTATTTAAAATGATTTAAAAACTATTAAAACTTAAAATAATTATAAAAATTAATCTAAAAGTGATAAAATGATTCTAAAAGTTTCTAAATTCCTATTTTAATGTATTTAACCTAAGAAAAATGTAAAAAGTTGGAAAATGTGAAATTTTAAAAATAATAATAAAATAATAATAAAATAATATTAAAAATCCAAAAATTATAAAAAATTTTAAAAACTTGCAAACTAGTTTATTTTAACCTAAATAATCAGAAAATGAAAGTGAAATTACCAAAATACCCCTAATGGGCCCACAAATGGGCCAAATCCAAAAACAGTCAACCTAAATGGGCTTTTGGGCCCAAAAAGTCAAACTTGGCCCAATTGATTTGGAAAAGCCCTATCTGACTTAAAATTCAATTCTAAGAACAAAACTCTAAAGGCCCAAAAGCTGAAAATGTGCTTATCACAGCTTATTGAACACAAAGCTTATTCTTATTGGGCTTTTCAGCCCATTAAGCCATAAGCTAATGCCATAAGCTCTAATTTGACACACAACCCTCTTTTAGGATGCTTAAGAGATCTGTCAAAAGAAATTTCCAATAAGCTCACTCAATAAGCCAGAAAATAGAAAAGCAAAAATCCACAAAATGACAAAATAGTCGTTTTTGAGAAATAATGCACCTCAAAGGCTGATTCAACTTGCAAAAGCTTTCAAATGGACTCAATAAGCTATATCAATCAACAAATTTCCAATAAGCACAACGAATAAGCCAGAATAAGCTCAAAAGAGCTTATGTAAAAGTCAAAGGACTTGGTTTTCTAGTCAAACCTAAAAGTCAACCACCCAAATGCTCCAGGATGAACAAATGGGTCAAAATATGAGCACCTATTACAAAAACAAAGTTGTTGCTGGTTAAAATAAGCTATTATAGATTATTGATAAGCTGACACCAAAATTGCACTATCAGTGGCAACCAGCAGGGGAAAGGAGTTCCCACTGCTTTGACTAATTGACCAAGCTTTTTTGAGAGTTCTGGTTTGATTCAATTGGAAACAAAGGCACCCTTGTGATCAGTGAACCACAAGGAGTCAATAGCAACAATAAAATCACAAATTGATCCACACAATAAGCCACAATAAGCCAAACAGTCCACAGATAAGCACCAGATATGCAAATAAGCAGTTAAGCACTTAAAAAGCAGATTTACGCAAAATAAGCCAACCAAACTTAACCAGATGCACACACAAGCTATATAAACTAACAATAAACACAAAGCAACAAGAATCAAACACTGAATCAAAGTAAATAGCAAGATTAAAGCACTAGAAGTTACTGACGAACAATGAACAATATGCAGAAACAGTTTGCTGATATACTTGACACTTGATCCAGTTTCAAGCCTCAAATCCTTCTACCCTGGTGTGATTAACTATGATTTAGCACTTGTTAGCCCTAGCCTATGCTTAGATCTAGGTGTCCTCAAAATCCTAGCTAATTTTACCAAGTTATGAAGATTTTATAGCCAAAACAAGAATCAATGTGTTCAAAGCCTCAAAACCTGCAAACAGATGAACATATGCACCCAAATAACATATACCAATACTTGCAAACAACACACAAACACTTAACAAGCCACAAATCTAACTTATGCAGTAAGTTAGATTCAACCCACAAATCAGATCAGTAACACCTCAATAACATCAAACCAAGCCAAATCAACAATAATCACCCACAATAACATAGATTCAAGCAATAATCCACAAAAATCACAAATAATCAGAAACTTAAAGAGAAAATAAAAAGGGAAGAAGGTGCAAACCTCCAAGACCTACATCCAGGCCCTGGATTGTTTGAGCTGAGGTACTAGCAAAACAAGTACCAGCTTCCAATGCTGCTAAGATGAACAAACAATAAGGTGAGATCAAATAAATAAGCACTTTCTGATTTTTGAAACCCAAGCTTTATCAACTAAAACCTTGCCTCAAAAACCTTCAAACATATAAATGGAACTCGGAATTAGGCTATTCCAACACCAACTTTTAATAAACAAGAACAAGATTTCTCAAAATTCAGAAAATCAAAATTTTATTACTTAAAAAGGAATTACAAAGATTGATAGCCTAAAACTGGAACAAAGGGACTCTCACATGTTGAGGTCTCCTTTTATAGGCAAATGCCTGGCTAAACACTATTCACAAACCCTAGAACTGAATTCCCTATTATGCCCTTGGTCTTCTAGACGTTTTCTTGATGTGAGCTGTCCAAAATGCATCCAAACCGTTTAAAATAGCTTTGTGATGAAGCAATGAGTGTCAGCTGTTGATCTTGACACGTGGCTAAGCTTGGAGCCCAAGTTGTGTTTTGATTGGTGTACGGGTTTGAATGGTGGGGCCTATTGGTGAGTGGAGATGAGGGTTTTGTGTGTGGGATTGATTCTGCATGTGTGAATCACACGTGGGTATGGGTAATTTTGATTTACCCTTTGTTTTAAGTGGGGTAAAATCTGGGTGGATGAAGGGTGAATAGTAAGTTGTTTGATCCGAAAATGGGGGAGTGTATTGTGTTTGGCGCATTTTTGTTTCAAATGTTTCAAATGCACAAGTTTAGCCCTTCTTCTTTGGTATTTTTGGTAAACAAAGTATTTCAGCCCTAAAACGTGTTTTGCTTTGTTAATAAGTTTCACACATTGGCAGTTTTGGCACAAAACTTTGGAAAAAGGATTTCAAGGGTTATTTTTGCCATTTTGAGATATTTCAAGGGCTGATTTTGGACATTCTTGATCTTCAAAGGTCTTCAATGTATCTTTGACTTCATGAGGGACCATTATTGGCAATGTTGATTTGTTGAGGGACTAATCTTGCCATTTCTTTAAAGTTGAAGGACCTTTTGTGTAATTTTGACAAACTTAAGGGACCAAACTTGTAATTATGAATATACAAGGGTTTTAAGTGTCATTTCTTCAATAATTGAGGATCAATCTTGTTTGTCTTCAAGTCTTCAAGGGTATTTGTTGAGAATTCCATGTTTAAGGCCCGGTTCTTTGTACGGCTTCGTTTCTCGTGTCCGTTTTTCCTTGTAACTTGTGATCTTTTGTCTTTTTCACGATATCCATACCTAAAATACACAAGTAAACAAACACAAGCATATATATGGTATTTTTATGACATTTTATGCATTTAAAGCCCGAAAAGAACGATGAGATCAAGTATAAATGCCATCTCATCACAAACACTAGTGCCAACACCAATTTTTCCATAGAGGAGTAATTCAGCTCCGGCCCTTGTAGTGTTCTACTTATAAAGTAGACCGGAGTTTGCACTGTATCTCTATCTGTCAAGAGTACCGCGCTTATTGCGCCATGAGTGGCTGAGAGATACATAAAGAGTTCCTCCTTTGGCCGGGGAGCTACTAGCATAGGGAGAGATGCAAGATGCTGCTTGAGTTGGCCAAAAGCCTCCTCGGCTTCCTTCGTCCACCGGAAGTCTCCCTTCCTAATGCACTTCTTGAGTGTCTTAAATAGGGGTAATGACTTCTCTGCGGATTTGGATAGGAACCTGTTCAGCCCGGCCAGTTTCCCATTTAAGGATTGCACCTCCTTCCGTGTCTGAGGGGATGGCAGCTGTATCACTGCGTCCGTTTTTTCTGGGCAAGGTTTGATGCCGTTTGGATCGATCATATATCCGAGGAACATTCCGTCCGTTGCCCCAAACGTGCATTTCTTTGGATTTAGCTTCATGTTAATCCTCCTCAGTGTGTCGAATGTCTCCTGGACATCTCGGAGAAGTGCATCCTCCGTGTGACTTTTTATGACTAAGTCATCCACATAGACTTCTAGGTTGCGGACTACCTGTGATTCAAAAGCTTTGTCCACAAGCCGCTGGTATGTAGCACCGGCGTTCTTTAGTCCAAACGGCATTTTCGTATAGCAATATACACCCTGGCTTGTATGGAACGCCGTTTTTCAGCATCCTCCTCCGCCATCTGGATCTGATGGTATCCTTTATATGCGTCTAAAAAACACTTAAAAGGATACCCACATAGGGATTCCACCTTCCAGTCAATTTCCGGTAACGGGTAACAATCCTGTGGACAGGCCTTGTTCAGATCCGTGAAATCCACACACATGCGCCAACTGCCGTCATGTTTTTTGACCATGACCGGATTGGATAAACACTCGTGGTAGTATACCTCGCGCATGATACCTGCGTCCACTAATTTCCGTACTTCCTCCAATATCACTTGGCTGTGCTCAGGCGCCTGGCCGCGCTTCTTTTGCTTGATGGGTTGGTACCCCTGGCGGATCTGGAGCTTATGCTCTGCTATCGCACGTGGCACGCCTGTCATATGCTTTGGCTCCCATGCGAATATATCTAGGTTTGCACTTAAAAGAGAGCACATGGCCCTTTTGCCGCTATCCGAGAGCGCCCCTCCTATGGATATCTCCTGTTCCGGGTAGTCAGGGTGAATTGCCACCTTCCAATTGGGAGGCGGTGATCCATCCTTAGGTTGAACAGGTGGAGCCGGTGTTGTCACGGTATGACACTCGGATGCTGGTACGATTGTGTTGTAGATGGTGACGATTCCTCCATCAACAGGGAATTTGATCATTCCGTGTGTCGTGGAGGGTACCGCCCGTATAGCCAGAATACCTGGTCTGCCTATGATCCCATTGTACGGAGAATGTGAGTGTATCACCATGAAGTTCATCCACGCCGTAGTGGAGTGTTCCTTGTTCCCAATGGTTACAAGCAGACGCAGTTGCCCTATCGGCCAAATAGTGTCTCCACTAAATCCCGTGAGCGGCGCCGTGGCCAGTACTAACTGGCTTCTGATTTCTGGGCGTAACTGCACAAAACAGTGTTCATACAGTACCTCTGCTGACGACCCTCCATCCACATACATGCGACGAACATTGTGTGTACCAATGCTTATCTCAATAGGAGAGGAGCATCAATCACATCACTTGCTGTGATGGGAGGGAATGAGATTTCCCTGCCGCGTGAAAATTTTTGGCCAACTTTCTGCCTCGTGCGGCGTTGTCTGGATTGGATCATGTATATAGTCGAAGGTTTGTCCTTTGGGGGATCCTTCTTATCATACTTTTTGTTGTCTTTTCCATCCTTCCAATCCTTAACTAAGTGCTTGAGTTTACCTGATTTGATCAGTGACTCAATGTGCTTCTTGAGCTGGATACACTCCTCCGTACCATGGCCCTTGTCATTATGGAACTCGCAGAAGCGATTTCCTTGCCGACGGTCCGGCGAAGTTGTCATTGGGGGAGGCCTTGGAAAGTTTGCCCCTTCCGTCAACAAGATCTCCCGGTAGGACATCTTTAGGGGGGTAAACTTATCGTTCGGCCTCCCTCCTTTGTTCTGGCTCTTGTAGTCTGAGCCCTTCCTATTGTTCTGATTGCCTTGACCGCCCGACTGTCTCCGAGATTGGTCGTTTGACCGGTACCCATTTCCTATGGATGGGTAAGCCGCGGCGACAGCTGTTTCCCCCTCTATGAAATTTCTGACCCTTTCCATGAGGTCATCATATCTCTCTGGACGCTTGTCATTGAGGCGCCTGATCAATTCCCTGTCTGTTATGGCGTGCATGTAGTCAGAGATCTTCAGGAGCTCCGGCATTGTTTTTGTGCGCGTGCACTCATCATTGAAGCGTTCAATGAAGGCTTCTGTGGACTCCCCCGGCCGTTGTTTGACAGTCGCCAATGAGACCGGATCCCTATTATACTTCTTCCTCTGAGTATAATTGTTCTTGAACGCAGTGCGTAGTTCCATGAAACTATCGATGCTTCGTGGAGGGAGTCCCTCAAACCAGTCACGGGCGTTTCCGATCAGAGTTGAATTGAACATTTGGCACCATATAGGCATGGGCCATCGCTCAATTTTAGCCTGCGTATCGAATATTTTAAGGTGATCATCCGGATCACCAGTTCCATCATAGGTCTTGACATACGCCGGCATGCGGCCTTTGGTGTCTTCGGAATAGTTCCGTATGCGGAGGGTGAATGGGTCTTCCCTCGGATCCGCCCATGGCCGGGTGAGCCTAGGGTCATCCCACGGTTCACACCACGGGCGGGAAAGATCCTCCGCTTCTGCATCTCGATAATAAGGGCCACCATAATACTCATCATTGTTTGGTGGTGGTGGAGGGGTACGCCTAGGTCGGCGACGCTTAGGCGGATGGTCATCTGAGTCCTCCCCTGACGGGTCTGGAGACGGGGGTGGTACCCTATCCTTTGGGTGAGGGCCACTTTTTTGGGATGAACAAGGAATCCTCTTACCAGTGTTCATCCTGTCCCACACGCTCGTGCGGTGAGCGGTTCTGGCCAGCTCTCGATCTGGTCGCTCGGGTGAACCGTCAGACTTATCTCCCCCTTCTCGAGACTGCATTAGTTCCTGTATGAGGGGATCTCCTATGCGCTCAAACACATTCCTGGGTTGAGGGGTTTCCTCAAAGATGCTCTGCTCCTGAGGCCGAGCTCTCCTTTTCCTCTGATTTTAGGAAGAGGAGATTGGTCCGGTGTCACCAAAGTTGAGTCTAGATTGGAGGTTCCTCCCTAGATTTAACCTTGATGCGATCCCCGGGACGATCCTATCAAAGTTCCACGTAAGAACTCGAGTGAGATCCTCCTCGCTGAGTGGTTGGACTTCTACTTCATCCTCCACTGATGGTCTGCGCGGCTCCTTGTTAGGAGGATTGGGCGCACTCCCTGTATCAGGGTTATCCAGGGTTGAAGTAGGTGGGGTGTTATGGAGATCGTGCTCGTCACCCTCAAGGGCTGGAAACCACCACGGTTACCCAATCCGCCTGCAAGGCGGCTAGGTGATTGATTGGGGATGAGTATCCCTTCCCCTTGGGACTTCCGATTCCCAGGATTCGTGTTCCTGGGATTAGCTTGTGGATGCCCCTTCGTCATTGGAACTTCATAATGAGGTTTTGTTCTAGCTTAGTGTAATGGTCCCACGGATGGCGCCAACTTGTTGATGCAAAAGTTGGGTGATCCTTGCTAGACCCGAATTAGGCTTAATTCGGGTTGGCTGGGCTCCGGCTCCTGCACCAAGTGAATCGTTTGGTTGGGATCCTGCACACTAAACAACACGCGTTAGGCTTACCGTAGGAATGTTTCCCACGATTAGACTCCGGCGTGAGAGTAAGTAATCGGTTAGGGTTTTATGTGAGTTGAGAGTATATAACGTAATACCTTGTGGAACCTTTGAGGGTTCCTTTTATAGGCAATGAAACCCTAATCGGCTGTCATTGATACTTCGGCCCCAAGGAAGAGATAAGCACCAGAATTAGATTGATTGTTATCTTCTAATTATGGTGAGTAAATATCTCCTTCTTTAGAGTAAATCACATTCAGAGATAGAATATGATTCTGTCTAACCCTGCACCGGTCATGCCGGGCCGTGGGCCGCACACGTGTGTGCGGTTACTGTTCATCCAAGCCCATAAGCTTAAATGACATTATTCCCACCCATCTGTGATGGGCCGGATACGGGTAGTACCCGTGGGCCGGGTTCATGACCCGACTGGGGACTATACGTCATCAATAGTATTTCTTACAATTTTTACAAAACATTTGAATGGAAATTGTTATTAGGTGTCGGCCATAACTTCTTGTCGTCTTCCCGAGAATTACCTTCAAGTACCTGGGATAAAACATGTTAAAAGAAAAGGTCAGCGAAAACGCCGAGTGAGTTCATAGAGTTTAATGAAATCCATTAATATATCATCGGTATAAAATTATTACCGAAAATCATTTTGTACAATTCTTTGTCATAGGCCACAAAATAAGCCAAAAACATATTATACAAATCTTTGTTGTAAATCTATTATAGGCTTTTCCCTTCAAAACCATTATACGAACCAATGTCGTAAAAACATCATACAACACGTTTTATAACGTTGTATAGAGTTAAATAAAAATCGTTATATGAATATGGTTATGTAAAACCAAAACACGAACATCATATCAATAATAAGACCCCGTATTGCTAGTCAGGCAATAGATTGTAATTCAATGCGTATAACAGTATTTTTGTTATTGGATTATTATAAGCCGCATGCTACCTTACTATAACAAACAACGGGTAGCTAACCCAAAACTCAATTTGCCCATCTAAGTTAGCGTGTCGTCACAAAAATCACGCTATGGAAATCTTCTCATACATAAATTCTCTTACCAATCAATGTGGCACGACGGGGATCAACCGTCAAGGCGCGAACTGGGGTCATCTTCCCCAAATAGTACTATTATATACAAAAGCGTCTACCAAATCCCGGTAGTTAACAATTCATGCTAATAGGACTTTTTGTGACATAACCTAAATAATAATCCATTTCATTTCATTCGTCGGGTCATATAATCATTCATCGGGTCATATAATCATTCGGGTCCAAATCAATAAGCAAACAATCGGGACAACTGGTGTCCTATTTTTATTAAAACTAACATGTTATCTCCCTCGCGGGTTTATAAAACATTTCATAAAAAAATTTAAAAGAGTGTGAGGCTATGAACTCACGTTGATTAGGAAAGGCGGGTTATCGGCGATTTGGATGTACGGTACGTGCTTCAATCACGGAAACCTAGACAAATAATACTCGTCTTAGACTCTTGTCCAATGACTTTATAAAAACAATGGCTATGTATATATATATGATGATATTATAAGTATGATAATGATCAAGTGGGATTTTATCTCTTCATTCAACATTATAGTGTTATGTGTTAGTCAAATTTTTGACTAGTTACACTAGTTTCAATTCAATTTCGTATTAAGGCCCAATAAGCCCATTAAAAGCCCATTAAGAGTTCAAATCTTTATATTAGTCCATTTATACTATTAATATCAGGCCTTTACTCATATGTTAGGCCCAAGTGGGTTAAGCCCAATGAGTAAGTCCATTAGTGTTTATCCAAACTAGTTGGGTTAATAGTCCAATAAGGCTACTTTGGCCCGTTAATGTCCCTAACTTATAAAGCTCGGGTTTTATCAGTTTTTACTTGTAACATGTACTTATACATCAGTATATGAGTTGCAAGAATTTTACATTAGACGGGTCCGACCGTCTAAGTTTTAATTGACGAAAACGTTAATCTTTCGGTTTTAGCCGAAAAGACGTAAAACTTATGTATATAGTTTTATAACTTATAAAACTTATCAAATTGCCATTTTTATAAAATGTCCCATTTATTTATCAAAGTAAATACTTATTTATATGTAATATATAAGTTAGTGGGTTTTAGGTATACATTTTATATTAGTTTTATTTGAGTGCTCATTTTATAATATATACATTTATTTCACAATCTGATTATTATTTTCACACCATTTGTACCATATATTGAGTTCTACAAGGAGATAGAAGCTCATTTTTGGACACCACAAACTAAATGATATGTGCTACAATTAACTCAGTTTTAGCTACTGCTCAATCAACCTCTAAATATCTCTAACAGTTCATCCAAAACAGACTATACAGATTTGGACTTCAATATTATTTTGATCATATCTCACTCATTTTATGGATTTCATTGAGTGGCCAACTCTCACATATGTACAAGTCTCATATGTTACTGTATATTAATTTATCCAAGCTATTTTAACAATTTATCATAGGGTTCTTTACTGTTTTATACAGCCTACTAATTTAAGCACGATTTTAACATTTTTACATGTAGTTTTCAATCTTTTTAAGCAAGTTTATCAACACATGATCCCCACATAATATTTTGATCATCATTTATCATCATATACATATACATAAATGAAGAAAATACAAGATTACATATTCAAAATAACAAGATGATAGGAAGAAATAATCTTTATACCACCAAAGTGATGAAATGATGAATTTTGATGAACAAGGCTTGGTTCCTTGTTACCAAACCTTCAACTTGGCAAATGAACTTCTTGGGTCCTTCAAGTGGATGAATATCTTCATGAAAATCAGCCTAGGAACTCCATGGAAACTCCTTTTTACATGTTATAACCACCTCCAATCTTTATCTTTTCAACTAGGCTTCAACATATGTTGATTATAGCCTTGGTTTATGGCTAGATTTTTTATGGTGGTGGTGTTGTGGTGAAGAAGTGGACGGCCAAGGAGAGCAAAAGAGAGAGATGTGTGTGAGTTGCATGTTGAAAATGAAGATGCTAGTTTGTAGTTAGTGGTTTTTGAGGTTAAGATGGTTTTGGAGCTAACTATGACAAGTGTCTTAGTTATTGTGTATAGTTGACACCTCAAAGGTGTGTTGGTGAAGCCTTTTGGCCGCCCATTTGTGGGGTGAGGCAAGTGTAAACTTGTCTCATTCCACTAACTTACGGGCACTTCTCGATTCTAGTTTCCTCGATTTGCGTGCGCTCAGGTCATTTTATGAAAAATATTTTTATAAATTATGAATCAACGTCACAAAATGAATCTAATAAAAATTGTCTCATCAAAATCGGAGTTCAAAAACGTAAATACGTAAACCTAGGGTTTCCGGTTTAATCGTAAAAGACGTTAAATTATTCATGTAAGTCCTAATCTTTTATCGTAAATTTGTGAGTTTATGAACCAACACAAATTAAAATTTCAAAATAATATTCAAGGATAAATTTATTTCCTGAAATGTCGGACTGTCACCAAAACGGTGCATGTAAACGTAAGCATGTAACGTAGAATTCTCCGGTTTAAACGTAGTCGATGCTACTTCAAGACGTAAATCCAAATTTCTTTCCCAAAAATAAGTGAGTTCACAATATAACATTAAAATAATATTTTTAAATAATAGTTGAGAATAAAATATCGACCATAAATTGACGAATTGTCCTCAAAGATCAATTTATCTTACTACTCGCTTATTATAGAGTTAAAGCCATGTGGGTATTTCCTCCACATTCGGTCTTTCCTCACAAGTGTAATTCATTACAATACGCGAGTCTCATCATACATAACTACGGGAATACGACCAGGCTTAATGTTGACTTACTTTCTCTATCCATGATGTTCATGGGTTTTTGATGAATGCAACTTTTCGCCGATCTAAACTTCATCAAGAAGTAATCAGATTCTCACTTGATAGATGTTTTATCATGTTCGATATACGAAACATAATTCACGCAGCCCTTGAAGTCCTAGGGTAGATCCAGCTTATATGCCTTTCAAACCAATCTTTTACATTATCTCAATGGTCCCATACAACGGGGACTTATTTCCCATGATCTTTCAGATCATCAATTCATTTTTTTTCAAGGTGAAATTTTTTGGCATAACTTCGCTACCTATCCTACACTTCAAGATCTACATTTCATATTCACATAACCTCCTGCCCACTACCGGCAGTCAATAATCAGATCCTAATTTCAACAATCATTTCAGGTCTCGTGGGTCGGGTATTTTGTAAAGTTAGGTTTGTCATCATAGGCAACCTTAAACCAAAAAGACATGTCCAACTCACAATGGGTGTATGTCGGATGTCTTCATCCCAACTCTTGCTTACCGATGCTCTCATATATAGATCCTCACAAGATTCGATCTCGATCCTAATACGATAATTATCAATGATAATCTCTCCAAAGGAAAACGATTATACGGTTTATTACCAATGGTCAATCATTCAAACATAAAACAAGACTTCTAGTGTTTTGTATCGTTACTTTACCTCGTCCCTTCGATTGGGGTGGTAAACAGTACTCTCATCAAGGTTCGTTCCCAATGACTTCTGAGCAAATCTTTAGAAATTTGATGCGAAGCGAGGATCTTGATAGAGATGATCGATACAGGCACACTATGTTTACACAGCTCCTTTAATTACAAAGAGACAATTTCTTCATCGAGAATTTATCATTAACGGGAATGATATTAGTAGATTTGTTCAGTCTGTCGATGATGACCCAAATCGAATCAAATTTAGATGATGACCTTTGCAATAGTTAGATGTTTACTAAGGTATGAGGCGATGTTTGCCTTCATAATTTGTCATTAGTACAACTTCTTTAGATAAAGATACATTAAATCAGAAATGGCATGAATAGAATACTTAATCTTATAAGAATCCAACATGACTAAATCTCAAAATATCCATATTTAGGCAACCACAAGTGACCTTTAAAACATTTAACGCCATCGGCATCTGAATTCTAATGGTTCACATTAGCCGCGAACCCCTTTTATTATCTATATTATCCTTTTTACAAGCATCAGCTATATTTTAAATTGCTCGGCAATTTATTTTGCACAGTCATTATTAAGGAACACATCCTAATTAATTCTTTATCCTTTCTACATAATGTGTCACTATCTACATTCACCTTTCCGAATGAAATAATTATCATGACCATAATTCATTCGAAATTTTCTTTCTTCATATTTTCTAAGTTTTAGTTTCGTCTCAACTATCATTTTTATCAATTTTGCTCAATCCGACGTCTAAAATGTCGATGATTATTAAAAAATAATAAATATTTAATTTTTATGAAACGTCCACGTAAAATTTTTTAAATTTCTCAGTTATAGAAAAATGTTCAAAATAAATTTGAATTTAGATAACACGATTTTTGGTTGATTTATCGAAAATAATTAATAAGATCCGTAATTCTTCGAAAATCTTTGTTTATACTTTGGTCCAAATTTTCTTAGTTGAAATGTAAAAATTGTCGTTTCAAATTTCAAGTTATTGTTTAAATGGTTTTCCTCAATTCTACCTAGGTTGTCTTAAGGTATGCACAAACATTTACCCCTAAAGGAGTTTAGTTAGGTTTCACTACCGTTAATCACACGGTCAAATAATGTAAAGGATCAAACCTCTAAATCATATGTTAAATACTCAAGGTACAGGTTTTCATTGCTCGGGCCAACTCAGGGCAGTCTATAAATGATTATTAACTCCTTCCTATTCTTATAAACAAACAGATGGTCCTTATGATCATGAGCATGAATTTATCAAATTAAAACCTACACACGTGATTCACCAAATTTATGGATGCTACATGTGCATTGGTCAATCCAAACCACATCACGTGAAACTCATAATGTTCATTACGAGTTCTGGATGTAGTGAAAATAATCTTTTTCGCGGACGCGAAGTTGATGATAACCATGTCGTGGATCAAATCTTTAGAACATACGCTAGAACCTTGTAAATGATCGAATAAATCTATCATCTTGGGTAGTGGATATAGATTTTTATCATCAATTTACCTAGTTTACGGTAATAAAAAAATATAAGGAATGATAACACCATAGCTCTTCATGATGACGAGAGCTTGGTAGAATAAAATCTTTCTCCGACAACTCTCTCAGTTGTATGGTAATTCTTTTAATTCATATGGTGCTGAAGTAAAGTGCACACGCCACGGGTGTAGCACCGAGAATATAATCAATACCAAATTCAACTTGCCTTAATGGCGAAAGTCTAGGTACTTCACCAGCAAATACCTCCTCAATTTCAGATAACAGAAACATATTTTAATACATTTACTTTAAGTTCTTTCTAGATTACAAGATCTATGACTAGTTCATAACCATTTGTGGTAAAATTTCAAGTCTAAATGCAGGATATGGTCATCCATCAAGAATTATTTAGATCACTTTTGATAATAAACATCTTATCATTTAGGAGATTTCTACTCGAGCTCCCATCAATTAAGACAATGACATTATGTCATAGTCAATCATTCCATTCTACTGGCACTATCAACTTTCCAGTTTCATTACCGTTGATAAGATGTGAACTTCTCAAAAGACTAATAATAACTCATAATCCTTCACTAATTCAAGGGTATCTGGAGACACAAGTAACCTTAAAAAGAGTAAGGTCAACGCATAATTTACGCGAGAGAATTTCAAATCAGATACAGACGAAAACGCTAACAAATATGAATACATCCCATGTTTTCATGATTTGAGTACGCATTCGAAAGCTCCTCGGATCGTTACCCATGTCATTCAAATGAAATCTAATCAAAAGAAATGATAGGAACGTCGATACACCCAGTCATGTATTAGTACTCGATAATTAGTAAAGTTTCCAAAGAATCTTGCCATGCAAGAATTGGACAAGAAGGGGATATCAATTGTCAATTAAGACAATATCCACAGATGATTAAATTCGATTCAGAAAATAAATGGTACGGGCACATATGTAGGTGTTCCTAACAATATGTCCCTATTTTGCACTTATTGTAGATCTCATAAAATTTAATATTTCACAACTTCAAAGAAAATTTAGTGTTTATTAATAATTTCATGGTGACTACTAATCAGCCTTGCATGGTCCCTTCTAAATTGTATATAGGCGCGCAACTATATACACTTTTTGGATTAACGATGCAATACTCAGTTCGTCAAAATTTTATCATCATGTTTAAAATAAAAATATTTCCATGCTTAGTTCTTGAATAAGAATCAAAATGAATTTACAGGGATGTTCTTTGTTATGAAAATAATTAATTTTTCTAAAGTGTTTCATAAACAACTTTATTTCGATAACGATTAATTATAAATCTCACTTTAAATAATCCATATGGTGATGAAAACCTAATTTTTCTCTACTGTTTTAACTTATAAAAACAATGAGTGATCTGCAATAGAGTGATGAAAAGTTGTTCATCAAGAACTAACTACAATATATCAGGAAATGAGCTTAAGCAATTAATCATGAAGTTCATGACCTCGGTGACGCTCAAAATGAATAATCCACAACGTAACTCAAATCGAGATGAGTACTTGTTCAGTGGTCGCATCACAAATTAGATCATTAGGATGAAGCAAGAAAAGATAGATAACATTGACACATGTAGGATTTAGCAATCAAAGGTAGTCTTTTCATTAACCACAAACAAGTCAAAATTGTACCGTAACGCATTACGTGTTGCCATGTCATACAATTCCAAAAACTCATCCTACCAACTGATGTCTCAGTTAAGTTAGGGATTTTTAAAAGATACCACAATGAATACTAATCTACAAGAGTCATGGGGTTCCACCTGTTCCGGAAGATCCATCGGTCCCAAATTAGAAGAAGATTTCTTCAATTTATTTCTTGGACACTGGGCATCCTCGTCATTGGACAATGGCTTAGGAACAACCCTTAACACGAACCAACAATCATTTAACACCTTATAATTCAATCACAGAACTTAACGACTTCCTCTTAACAATCTCATATTCCATACGAGTTAAATTTTACTTTATTCAGGTTTCAATCAACTTATACTCAATGCGACACTTACCTCATTCTCCAATTCTTTCAACCTTATTCTTAGACCTTCAAAGTGCAATAAAAGCTCAATATGAACAACACTTAATTTCCAATCATATAGCTCTTACAACAATAGTTATCGAATGAGTCACTAGTATGAAATGACTCGCACATTCAATTAGACTTCTCGGAAAGGTACTAGTGGCATGAGGCTTTTGGGTAATGGTTCCAATGACAGCCTCAAGTGCAACATTCATCCTTTCGATTTCATATTTAAGAATTGGGTGACACCGAATCAGATGACACCTTTCTAGGTGGTAAGGTTTTGCCAAACTCCACTCTATAAGGAAAGATCGTCATGACATCCATATCAGATTTAATCTCACCAATTTTTCTTCAACATCACAATCAACTAATATCAACATTTCTACAAATATCGACCATTTTGTTGGGATCATAAATATCCACAACTTGGTTTAGATCTAGAATATCTAGAATTACTACGGGAATAGCTTCGATTGATTTGCTAGGGGAGTTAGGGTTTCTTGTGACAATCTACGTCGTATAAATACCTCGTATATATATTTAAAATAATCATCAAACAATCATGTAATCAAATTACATCATATATATATATATATATATATATATATATATATATATATATATATATATATATATATATATATATATATATATATATATATATATATATATATATATATATATAATCAAAGTTATATATATATTAAAATAACACTTCTTAGTCTGGCCTTGTCGGTAACTCGGGAATTCTTCGGCATCGTTATAGTCAAAAGATTTTTAAACATTTTATTCAAAATATTTATTTAAAAATATTCATGGTTAAAAGATTTTGAAACGTTTTATTCAAAACCTTGGTTTTTTTTTAAAATCTTTCGTTCTCTATAACGGGAGCTCTGGTACCAAAACTGTAACACCCCCAAATATTCATACTTTAGTTCAGCGGAAGAGTCGTTGGTGTTATGGGATAGCACATTACTCAAATCATAGACAACGCTTAAAATCGCTTTTGTTTAATAATAAAGCATTTTCCATTCATAAATATCAAATTACAGAGGTCCCAAGTCATAGTATTTCATACAATTTTTACAAAACATTTGAATGGAAATTGTTATTTAAGTGCAGGCCATAAATTCTTGGCGTCTACCCGAGAATTACCTTCAAGTACCTGAGATAAAACATGTTAAAAGAAAAGGTCAGCGAAAACGCCGAGTGAATTCATAGAGTTTAATGAAATCCATTAATATATCATCGGTATAAAATTATTACCGAAAATCATTTTGTACAATTCTTTGTCGTAGACCACAAAATAAGCCAAAAACATTTTATACAAATCTTTGTTGTAAATCATACTATAGGCTTTTGCCTTCAAAATGATTATACGAACCAATGTCATAAAAACATCATACAATACGTTTTATAACGTTGTATAGAGTTAAATACAAATCGTTATATGAATATGGTTATGTAAAACCAAAACATGAACATCATATCAATAGTAAGAACCCGTATTGCTAGTCAGGAAATATATTGTAATTCAATGCGTATAGTAGTATTTTCGTTATTGGGTTATTATAAGCCGCATGACATTGCTACCTTACTATAACAAATAAGGGGTAGCTAACCCGAAACTCAGTTTACCCATCTAAGTTAGCGTGTCGTCACAAAAGTCACGCTATGGAAATCTTATCAAACATAAATTCGCTTACCAATCAATGTGGCACCATGGGGATCAACCGTCAAGGCGCGAACTGGGGTGATCTTCCCCAAATAGTACTATTATATGCATAAGCGTCTACCAAATCCCGGTAGTTAACAGTTCATGCTAATGGGACTTTTAGTGACATAACCTAAATAATAATCCGTTTCATTTCCTTCGTCGGGTCATATAATCATTCATCGGGTCATATAATCATTCGGGTCCAAATCAATAAGCAAACAATCGGGACAACTGGTGTCCTATTTTTATTAAAACTAACATGTTATCTCCTTCGCGGGTTTATAAAACATTTCATAAAAACATTTAAAAGAGTGCGAGGCTATGAACTCACGTTGATTGGGAAAGGCGGGTTATCGGCGATTTGGATGTACGGTACGTGCTTCAATCACAGAAACCTAGACAAATAATACTTGTCTTAGACTCTTGTCCAATGACTTTATAAAAACAATGGCTATGTATATATATATGATGATATTATAAGTATGATGTGACAAATCTAACATTTTCAGGTAGTTAAATATTTTCTCGTATAATATTTTGAAACTTATTTTTATGTTGGTTGACGAACTCACAATTTACGGATTTAAATTTGGGCTTACGTGCATAATTTGGCGTCTTTTACGACTAAACCGGAAACCTTAGGATTACGTATTTACGTTTTTGAACTCCGTTTTTGATGAGACAATTTTTATTGGATTCGTTTTGTGACGGTGATTCATAATTTATAAAAACGTTTTTCGTAAAACGACCCGAGGGCACGCAAATCGAGAAAACTAGAATCGAGAAATACCCGTAAACTAGTGAGATGGGACAAAACACTTTGCCCCATCCCACTAGCTTACATGGGACGGCTAAAATGACTCACCACACTTAGGTGGCACAAGACTTAACTTGTTTATACAAGTGTAAGCTCATGCTTACACTTTAAGCTAAACCTTTCCACCACTACACAAAACCAACAAATGGTTTTCACTTAACCATTTCTTACATGCATTTCACTCTCAAAACTCTCTCTACTTCCACCCTTGTGCCGTCCCACATCAAGCAACAAACACCATCTTTGATCTCTTCTAGCTACAAACCACATGTTTACTAGTCCTATTAAGGTGTTTCCTTGAAGCCTTGATCATTTGGTGGCCATATAACCAACTTTGGAGGTGATTTGCTTGTGTCCTAGGGCTGATTTTCCAACATATGATCTTGCTATTTGATGGTCTTGGAGATACTTGTTGTGTTCATCAAGTTCTTGCCTTCCTAAAACAAGAAATCCACTTGGATTGGTAAAGAAGATCATCCTCTACATTTTTCTCTTATTATTTTGTAAAGAACAAATACATTTTCTTTCATTTTGTATATGTATATGATGTATATATGATGATAAAAATGTTGTGTGGGGATCAAGTGTTGATAAACATGCTTAAAAATGATGATAACCATAAGAAATGAAGCTAAAATCATGTCTAATTAGTTGGCTGTATAAAAACAGTAGATAACTAAATGAAGAACTGATAAAAATGCATGGTTTGATCTATTTACAGTAAAGTAGATGATGTTATACACATGTGAGAGTTGGCCATGCAATGGAATCAAAATAATGAGTGAGATATGATCAAAACAAGTTAGGTGGTACAATCTGAATAAGCAGTTTTGTAGGGACTGTTAAGGAAACTTAGACTCAAAATGGGCAGTAGCTATAACTAAGTTATATTTAGCACATATTATGAAGAAGTTGTCATCTAAAAATGAGCTTCTAAGTCATTGTATAACTCTAGATATGATAAAAATGGTGAAAGTGAAGTTAAAAATCAGATTTTGGAAATAATGTTTATTATTATTATATAAGCACTCACTTTATAATTTATAAAATGTAAAGTATAAACCCACTAACTTATAAAACTTAAATATATAAATGTATAAAAGGTTAATTGAATGGGTAAATTATATAAATGGTGGTAAAAATAATATTTATAATTAATAAAAACTATAAACTTGATTTTTACGACTTTTTCGGCTATCGCCGTGAAATTAACGTTTTTCATCAAATAAAACTTAGACGACCAAACCCGTCTAATGTAAAGTTTATAAAGGATATATACTGATGTATAAGTAACTAAGACAAGTAAAAACCGATAAAACCCGAACTATAAGAATTACGGACAATTACGAGCTAACTAAACCTATTAGACTAATAATTGGACTTAATAAGATAAATACTTGTAAAAGAATTATTTGGGCTTAACCCAATAGGACCCAACATGAAAAGTATATATACTGATCATATAAGTATATAATGGGTAAAAACAAGTAAAAGAACTTATAAAAGACTTAATGAACTTAAAATAAGTAAAATCGGTAAAACTAGTGAACTAGTAAGACGATACTAAAACGTAAACACTAAAATGAGTAAATGAGGATTTATGAACCCACTTGATCATCATCATATGTACAATAATCATATATATGTATATTGTTATTTTGATAAAAGTCATTGGACCGAGTCTAAGACCGATTATTATTTATATAGGTTTCCGTGACCGAAGCACGCCCGTAGCCGATAATCCGCCTTTCATTAACAACGTGAGTTCATAGCCTCGCACTCTTTTAAATGTTTTATAAAATGATTTGTAAACCCGCGAGGGAGATAACATGCTAGATTTTTATAAATAGAACACAAGTAGTCCCGATTGTATGCTTAATGAGATGGACCCGAATGATGCTATGACCCTATATTCGAGACTAAAAGGATTATTAGTAGTTAGGTTATGTCACTTAAAGTCCCATTAGCATGAATTGTGAACTACCGGGATTTGGTAGACGCTTATGCATTTGATAGTACTATTTGGGGACGATCACCCCAGTTCGCGCCTTGACGGTTGATCCCCGTCGTACCACATTGATTGGTAAGCGAATTTATGTATGAGAAGATTCCATAGCGTGATTTTTCTGACGACACGCTAACTTAGATGGGCAAATTGTTTGTCGGGTTCGCGGCCCGCTGTTTTCACAGTAAGGTAACAATGTCATGCGGCTAATAATAATCCTAATCCAAATAAAAATGTATCCTATATATGATAACGACGCTATTAACGATGAATATATTACCTATCATGGTAATATAGAGACTACGGTCTCATGGACGGTTTTAGATGTATGCTTGATTTATATATTGCCTGACTAGCAATATGTGGACTTACTTCCGATATTATACTTGTGTTCTGATTTTAAATGAATGTAAATGATTGTTTTATATAACGGTTTTCATTAAACTCTATGAATTCACTCGGCATTCGCTGATATGATTTTTGCATGTTTTCTATCTCAGGTGCTTGAAGGTAATCCGGATGGAGATCGACTCTGATGGCCCACACTTAATATTAAAAATGTTCATTCGATCTGTGTTTTGTAAACTTAATGACCTGTATAATTTGGGACCTGTTGTACACTTTTAAACCTTTTTATCGAATGAATGTTTGTTAAACCTTGTACAACCATTTTTATGTGTTGTCTATGATTGGAGTTATTGTGCTATCCCGTAACACTCTGAAAGACCCTTCCGCTGTACCGATACGAAAAATGAGAGTGTTACAGTTTGGTACCAGAGCTCTCGTTGTAGAGAACAAAAGATTTTAAAAACCAAGGTTTTGAACAAAACTTTTCAAAATCTTTTGACAATGAACATTTGAGAAAATATTTGAAAAAAAAAAAAAAATCTTTTGACTATAACGGTGCCAGAGATCTCCGACGTTACCAACAAGCCCTATTGAGAAGATATATATTTTGATATATATAATTTAATTTATATATATGTATATATCGTGATTTCATTATGTAATTGTTTAACTAGTATGTTATCCTAATACGAGATAAATATATATAAATGCAGATTGTCATGGCTGACCCTAATATTCCTGTAGAAAACCATGCTATTCCCGAACCTAATATAGAAGATGATCCTTATTTAGACTTAGTAGATTTTGATATAGATGATGAGGAGGAACCATTTGAGGATCCCGAGCCCGAGTTAGGACTAGGAGATCAGATTGCCCCTCAGGTTGACTTAGTAGAGAATGTGGATATTGAGAATGTGGGTAATGAGAATGTGGATAATGAGAATGTGGAGATTGAGAATGCTGATATTGAGAATGAGAATGAGATTGGGTTAGATGAGTTAGATGATGAGATTGACGACGAGGATGTCGAGGAGGACGTAGGTATAGATGTTGAGGTTGATGACGATGAGAAAGCTGAGCTTATTTATCCGTATGATGTTCCAGAGGGCGAGCCTTTGCCCCCACCAGTTTGTTTGTCTGATTCCGAGGATGAGTTACCTAGGGATGAAATGTCTGAATCATCTGAATCTGATTCTAAATCAGAGGAGGATGAGGATGACAATGCACCTGACGGTACTGATGGTATTGCTACTCGTAGACATGAGATAGGAGAGTCGTCTAGTGCTCGAGAGGCTACTCATATTGATGGTCTTGCACCATGGGCCTTGAGACGTGATCTAGATGCTTCCCGTGTTAAGAGTTGTGTGACAGAGGTTGGATTAGGTGTTGTTCAGACTCAGGTTGCTTATCTGGAGTCGAAGGCAAAGATTGGCGAGAAAGAGCGAGAATTGCTTAGTTTGGATTTGAGTGATGTAGAACGTGGTTTGAATGAGGCTTTTAGGAGATTATCGGTATTGGAAAGCCGTGAGTATGTGGATATGAAGAGAAAGGTGAATTCTATGGAGATTCAGTTGAGTGTGGCTCGTGCGATGCGTGAGAAAGCCGAAAAGGAGTTGAATATATCTGTGGGTTGGAACAGTAGATTTTATGCCGACATGGTTGAAAGAGGAGTAATCCGTAAGCGCCCAGCTGAAGATGTGTCTAGTGGTCGTCCGGCGAAGATCCAGAAGACGATGGATGATGGACCATCTGGCGGTTCACAGTAGACCAGTCTGTATTTAGTAGTGACCTTTATATCTTTTGTGTTTATAGCTTTGACCGAACCGACTTGTTAGTTGTAGACTTGGCACGAATTTTGAGTGTATATAGTGTTAGAACTTTGATATGGATGTACTAAGACAATACTTTTGTTTCAGATCGAATGAAATATGTATCTTGTCTTGAATTCCATATTGTGCCTTATTTGTATCTTGATTATGAATTCGATCCATATTATATGAATCCTTTGTTGGGTGAATGCTTAATACTTTGAAATTGTGGAATTATAGAACTATGCCGCCCAAGAAGGCTGACTGAGGATGATGTACGTAGGATTATTACGGAGCAAGTTACCGCATCTATGACTGAATTTATGGCAAATGCTAGAAATGAAGCTGGCGATAGTGGAGCTGGCGGTAGTGGAGCTGGCGGTAGTGGAATTGGAGGTACTAATGTGAATGTGAATGCTAATAATGTGAATGCTAATGCTGGAGGAAATGTAGGAGGACTTGGAACGAATGCACCTGAAGTTGGTGGCTGTACTTATGTGACGTTCATAAAGTGTGAACCTCTACCTTTTAATGGAACTGAAGGTGCTGTAGGACTAAGCCAGTGGATCGAGAAGATTGAATCGGTGTTTAGGATTAGTAAGTGTAAGGAGGAAGATAAGGTGACTTTTGCTATGGCTACTCTTAAAGGTCGTGCGTTGACTTGGTGGAACGGGAGAATTGCTTTCATGGGTCTTGATGCTGCTAATGCTACTCCTTGGGCTGAAATCAAGAAGTGGATGACTTTGGAGTTTTGTCCTCGTAGTGTGATCATTAGGTTAGAACAAGAGTTGATTCATTTGAGAATGAAAGGTGTGGACATTGATAGTTACACGAACCGATTCCATGAGTTGGCCTTGCTATGTCCTCGATTGGTTGAACCCGAAGAGATCTGAATTGAGCAATATGTGAAAGGGTTGACCAGGAATATCTGGGGGGACGTGACATCATCGAAACCACTGACCATTGATGATGCTGTTCGAATGGCTTACCAACTCATTGGACAGATAATTCAGGATAAGGAAGATGAAGCCCGTGTAGGTGAGAAAAGAAAGGGAGACGGTGAGCGTGTAGATAGAGGTGATAATAGGAAGAATTTCAATCGCCGTCAGAACCAGAGAAAGGGGAATGCAAATGCTATTACCAACAATGCACCACGCAACGATGATAGATGTCCTAAGTGTGGCAACAAGAGGCATCCTGGCGACTGCTGGAAGTGCCGAAATTGCGGAAAGCTTGGACACAAGGTTGAAAGGTGTAAGAAGGGAACGATTTGCTTCAACTGTAATGAAGAAGGTCATAGGAAATCGGAATGCCCCAAGTTGAAAGCGATTGTACCTGGAAGAAACCCCCAGGGTGGTATCTACCAACTTGGAACAATTGAGGTGAAGAAAGAGGATCCGAATGTCGTTACCGGTACGTTTTTACTCAACAATCATTATGCTGTTGCTTTATTCGATTCGGGTGCCGATAGGAGCTTTGTATCCACTAAATTTAGTGCCCTTATTGATATTGAACCTGTTGAGATAAGTACCAGTTACGAGGTGGAATTGGCTGATGGTAAATTAGTGAAAAGTAATAAGCTATTAGAAGGATGCTCTCTAAATCTCTTGAACCATTCCTTTCCGATTGATTTGATGTTGATAGAATTAGGTAGTTTCGATATTATTATTGGTATGGATTGGTTGTCGTTGAATAATGCTACTATTTTATGTGGAGAGAAGAAGGTTAAGATTCCTCTTAGGAATAGGACGTTAGTAATTGATGGTAGTCGAGGTGAATCCCGCTTGAAAATCGTTTCATGTATTAAAGTCCAAAAGTACATCAGGAACGGTTGTGAGTTATTCTTAGCTCAAGTGACCGGGAATGAGTCTAGGGAGAAATGATTGGAAGATGTACCTATTATTTGTGAATTTCCTGAGGTATTTCCTAAAGATTTACCAGGACTTCCACCAATAAGGCAAGTAGAGTTTCGAATCGATTTAATTCCTGGTGCTGCACCGGTGGCACGTGCGCCTTACCGATTAGCCCCTTTTGAATTAAAGGAGTTATCTGAGCAACTTAAGGAGTTGTCTGATAAAGGTTTTATTCGACCGAGCTCGTCGCCTTGGGGAGCTCCATTCTTGTTTGTTAAGAAGAAGGATGGATCTTTTCGTATGTGCATTGATTATAGGGAACTGAATAAGTTGACAATTAAGAATCGATATCCTTTACCTAGGATTGATGATTTGTTTGATCAACTGCAAGGATCTAGTGTGTATTCTAAGATAGATTTGCGGTCAGGATATCACCAACTTCGCGTCCGTGAAGAAGATATTCCTATAACTGCATTTAGAACTCGTTATGGACACTATGAATTTCAAGTAATGCCATTTGGGTTAACTAACGCACCTGCGGTTTTCATGGATTTAGTGAATCGAGTGTGCAAGCCCTACTTGGATAAATTTGTGATTGTGTTTATTGACGATATTCTAATCTATTCTAAGAATGAAGATGAGCATAGAGAACATTTGAGGATTGTTTTGAAGTTGCTGAAGGATGAAAAGTTGTATGCTAAGTTTTCGAAGTGTGATTTCTGGTTAGATTCTGTGCAATTTCTTGGTCATGTGATTAACAGAGATGGAATTCATGTTGATCCTGCAAAGGTTGAAGCTATTAAGAATTGGTCTGCACCGACAACGCCAACGGAAGTGCGACAGTTCTTAGGATTAGCTGGCTATTATAGGCGATTCATTAAAGAATTTTCTTTGATAGCTAAACCCTTGACTAAGCTTACTCAGAAGAATAAACCTTTCGTTTGGGGAAGTGATGAAGATGGAGCATTTCAGATATTGAAGCAAAAATTATGTAGTGCGCCAATCTTATCATTACCCGAAGGGAGTGAAGATTTTGTAGTGTATTGTGATGCATCTCTTAGAGGTTATGGAGCTGTTTTGATGCAGAGAGAGAAAGTGATAGCTTATGCTTCTAGGCAATTAAGGAAGAATGAGGAGAATTATACTACTCATGATCTTGAGCTAGGAGCTGTGGTCTTTGCTCTTAGGTTGTGGAGACATTATCTGTTAGGCACCAAGTGTACGGTATTCACCGATCACAAAAGCCTACAGTATATTCTCGACCAGAAAGAGTTGAACATGAGGCAACGAAGATGGATAGAGTTGTTAAGTGATTATGATTGTGATATAAAGTATCACCCAGGAAAAGCCAATGTTGTTGCTGATGCGTTGAGTAGGAAAGATAGAGAGCCTATCAGGGTGCGTTCTCTAGTCTTGACCGTGCACAATAATTTGCCTGAGCAAATTAGAAATGCGCAAATAGAAGCTTGTAAGAAGGAGAATTTTGTTAATGAAGGGTTCCGAGGAGAAGGAGATCCTTTAGAGGTTAGAGCTGATGGAGTGAAATGTTTAAGAGGTCGTATGTGGATACCTAAGTTTGGAGGCTTAAGAGATTTGATTATGTTAGAATCCCATAAATCTAAGTATTCCATACATCCGGGATCTGATAAGATGTACCATGATTTGAAGAAGTTGTATTGGTGGCCGAATATGAAAGCTGACATAGCTATGTATGTTCTTCAATGCTTGACTTGTGCTAGAGTTAAAGCTGAACATCAAAAGCCATCAGGACTACTTCAACAACCAAAGATTCCTGAATGGAAGTGGGAGCGAATTACGATGGATTTTATCACCAAGCTTCCTAGAACATCATCTGGAAACAATTCGTTTTGGGTTATTGTCGATAGACTGACCAAATCAGCACACTTCATTCCGGTTAAGGAGCAGTTCTCACTGGAGAAGCTGACTCGAATATACCTGGATAATGTCGTATGCAAGCATGGAGTGCCTGTATCGATCATTTCAGATCGAGATCCTAGATTCGCATCGAATTTTTGGAAATCTCTCCAAAGATCTTTGGGAACGAATCTCGACATGAGCACTGCTTATCACCCTCAGACTGATGGGCAGAGTGAAAGGACGATACAAACACTGGAAGATATGTTGAGAGCTTGTGTGTTAGACTTTGGTAAGAATTGGGATAAACATTTGTCGTTAGCAGAGTTTTCGTATAACAATAGTTACCATTCTAGTATTAAGGCTGCACCGTTTGAAGCTTTGTATGGTAGGAAGTGTAGATCTCCTGTATGTTGGAGTGAAGTTGGGGATACCCAGCTCACGGGACCGGAATTGATCAGGGAGACTACGGAGATGATAGTTCAGATTAAGAAGAGGTTGTTGACTGCCCGTAGTAGACAGAAAAGTTACGCGGATGTGCGGCGGAAGCCAATGGAGTTTGAAGTGGGTGACCGAGTAATGTTGAAAGTATCGCCATGGAAAGGCGTTATAAGATTTGGAAAACGAGGAAAATTGAATCCCCGTTATATTGGACCCTTTAAGATTTTATCTAGAGTAGGTCCGGTGGCTTACAAACTAGAGTTACCCCCAGAACTTCATGGTGTTCACAACACATTCCATGTATCTAATCTGAAGAAATGTCTAGCAGTGAGTGATGAGAAAATTCCGTTAGGTAAGGTTCGAATAGATGGGAAGTTGCATTTTATCGAAGAGCCCGTAGAAGTTATGGACCGTGAGGTAAAGCAACTGAAACAAAGTCGGATACCTATTGTCAAGATCCGATGGAATTCAAAGCATGGACCGGAGTATACTTGGGAACGAGAGGATGAAATGTGGAAGAAATATCCGCACCTCTTCGATTTCAATAAGAAACGGACATCCAAATGAAATGGATCACGAGGACGTTGATCCCTTTTAGGAGGAAAAGCTGTGACAAATCTAACATTTTCAGGTAGTTAAATATTTTCTCGTATAATATTTTGAAACTTATTTTTATGTTGGTTGACAAACTCACAATTTACGGATTTAAATTTGGGCTTACGTGCATAATTTGGCGTCTTTTACGACTAAACCGGAAACCTTAGGATTACGTATTTACGTTTTTGAACTCCGTTTTTGATGAGACAATTTTTATTGGATTCGTTTTGTGACGGTGATTCATAATTTATAAAAACGTTTTTCGTAAAACGACCCGAGGGCACGCAAATCGAGAAAACTAGAATCGAGAAATACCCGTAAACTAGTGAGATGGGACAAAACACTTTGCCCCATCCCACTAGCTTACATGGGACGGCTAAAATGACTCACCACACTTAGGTGGCACAAGACTTAACTTGTTTATACAAGTGTAAGCTCATGCTTACACTTTAAGCTAAACCTTTCCACCACTACACAAAACCAACAAATGGTTTTCACTTAACCATTTCTTACATGCATTTCACTCTCAAAACTCTCTCTACTTCCACCCTTGTGCCGTCCCACATCAAGCAACAAACACCATCTTTGATCTCTTCTAGCTACAAACCACATGTTTACTAGTCCTATTAAGGTGTTTCCTTGAAGCCTTGATCATTTGGTGGCCATATAACCAACTTTGGAGGTGATTTGCTTGTGTCCTAGGGCTGATTTTCCAACATATGATCTTGCTATTTGATGGTCTTAGAGATACTTGTTGTGTTCATCAAGTTCTTGCCTTCCTAAAACAAGAAATCCACTTGGATTGGTAAAGAAGATCATCCTCTACATTTTTCTCTTATTATTTTGTAAAGAACAAATGTATTTTTTTTCATTTTGTATATGTATATGATGTATATATGATGATAAAAATGTTGTGTGGGGATCAAGTGTTGATAAACATGCTTAAAAATGATGATAACCATAAGAAATGAAGCTAAAATCATGTCTAATTAGTTGGCTGTATAAAAACAGTAGATAACTAAATGAAGAACTGATAAAAATGCATGGTTTGATCTATTTACAGTAAAGTAGATGATGTTATACACATGTGAGAGTTGGCCATGCAATGGAATCAAAATAATGAGTGAGATATGATCAAAACAAGTTAGGTGGTACAATCTGAATAAGCAGTTTTGTAGGGACTGTTAAGGAAACTTAAACTCAAAATGGGCAGTAGCTATAACTAAGTTATATTTCGCACATATTATGAAGAAGTTGTCATCTAAAAATGAGCTTCTAAGTCATTGTAGAACTCTAGATATGATAAAAATGGTGAAAGTGAAGTTAAAAATCAGATTTGGAAATAATGTTTATTATTATTATATAAGCACTCACTTTATAATTTATAAAATGTAAAGTATAAACCCACTAACTTATAAAACTTAAATATATAAATGTATAAAAGTTTAATTGAATGGGTAAATTATATAAATGGTGGTAAAAATAATATTTATAAGTAATAAAAACTATAAACTTGATTTTTACGACTTTTTCGGCTATCGCCGTGAAATTAACGTTTTTCATCAAATAAAACTTAGACGACCAAACCCGTCTAATGTAAAGTTTATAAAGGATATATACTGATGTATAAGTAACTAAGACAAGTAAAAACCGATAAAACCCGAACTATAAGAATTACAGACAATTACGAGCTAACTAAACCTATTAGACTAATAATTGGACTTAATAAGATAAATACTTGTAAAAGAATTATTTGGGCTTAACCCAATAGGACCCAACATGAAAAGTATATATACTGATCATATAAGTATATAATGGGTAAAAACAAGTAAAAGAACTTATAAAAGACTTAATGAACTTAAAATAAGTAAAATCGGTAAAACTAGTGAACTAGTAAGACGATACTAAAACGTAAACACTAAAATGAGTAAATGAGGATTTATGAACCCACTTGATCATCATCATATGTACAATAATCATATATATGTATATTGTTATTTTGATAAAAGTCATTGGACTGAGTCTAAGACCGATTATTATTTATATAGGTTTCCGTGACCGAAGCACGCCCGTAGCCGATAATCCGCCTTTCATTAACAACGTGAGTTCATAGCCTCGCACTCTTTTAAATGTTTTATAAAATGATTTGTAAACCCGCGAGGGAGATAACATGCTAGATATTTATAAATAGAACACAAGTAGTCCCGATTGTATGCTTAATGAGATGGACCCGAATCATGCTATGACCCTATATTCGAGACTAAAAGGATTATTAGTAGTTAGGTTATGTCACTTAAAGTCCCATTAGCATGAATTGTGAACTACCGGGATTTGGTAGACGCTTATGCATTTGATAGTACTATTTGGGGACGATCACCCCAGTTCGCGCCTTGACGGTTGATCCCCGTCGTACCACATTGATTGGTAAGCGAATTTATGTATGAGAAGATTCCATAGCGTGATTTTTGTGACGACACGCTAACTTAGATGGGCAAATTGTTTGTCGGGTTCGCGGCCCGCTGTTTTCACAGTAAGGTAACAATGTCATGCGGCTAATAATAATCCTAATCCAAATAAAAATGTATCCTATATATGATAACGACGCTATTAACGATGAATATATTACCTATCATGGTAATATAGAGACTACGGTCTCATGGACGGTTTTAGATGTATGCTTGATTTATATATTGCCTGACTAGCAATATGTGGACTTACTTCCGATATTATACTTGTGTTCTGATTTTAAATGAATGTAAATGATTGTTTTATATAACGGTTTTCATTAAACTCTATGAATTCACTCGGCATTCGCTGATATGATTTTTGCATGTTTTCTATCTCAGGCGCTTGAAGGTAATCCGGATGGAGATCGACTCTGATGGCCCACACTTAATATTAAAAATGTTCATTCGATCTGTGTTTTGTAAACTTAATGACCTGTATAATTTGGGACCTGTTGTACACTTTTAAACCTTTTTATCGAATGAATGTTTGTTAAACCTTGTACAACCATTTTTATGTGTTGTCTATGATTGGAGTTATTGTGCTATCCCGTAACACTCTGAAAGACCCTTCCGTTGTACCGATACGAAAAATGAGAGTGTTACATATGATGATGATCATGTGGGATTTTATCTCTTCATTCAACATTATAGTGTTATGTGTTAGTCAAATTTTTGACTAGTTACACTAGTTTCAATTCAATTTCATATTAAGGCCCAATAAGCCCATTAAAATCCCATTAAGAGTTTAAATCTTTATATTAGTCCATTTATACTATTAATATCAGGACTTTACTCATATTTTGGGCCCGAGTGGGTTAAGCCCAATGAGTAAGTCCATTAGTGTTAATCCAAACTAGTTGGGTTAATAGTCCAATAAGGCTACTTTGGCCCGTTAATGTCCCTAAGTTATAAAGCTCGAGTTTTATCAGTTTTTACTTGTAACATGTAATTATACATCATAATATGAGTTTCAAGAATTTTACGTTAGACGGGTCCGACCGTCTAAGTTTTAATTGACGAAAACGTTAATCTTTCGGTTTTAGCCGAAAAGACGTAAAACTTATGTATATAGTTTTATAACTTATAAAACTTATCAAATTTCCATTTTTATAAAATGTCCCATTTATTTATCAAATTAAATACTTATTTATATGTAATATATAAGTTAGTGGGTTTTAGGTATACATTTTATATTAGTTTTATTTGAGTGCTCATTTTATAATATATACATTTATTTTACAATCTGATTATTATTTTCACTTTCACCCTTTTACCATATCTTGAGTTCTACAAGGAGATAGAAGCTCATTTTTGGACACCACAAACTACATGATATGTGCTACAATTAACTTAGCTTTAGCTACTGCTCAATAAATCTTCTAAATGTCTCTAACAGTTCGTCCAAAACAGACTATACAAATTTGGACTTCAATATTGTTTTGATAATATTTCACTCATTTTATGGATTCCATTGAGTGGCCAACTCTCACATATGTACAAGTATCATATCTTACTGTATATTAATTTATCCAATCCATTTTAACAATTTATCATAGGTTTATTTACTGTTTTATACAGCCTACTAATTTAAGCATGATTTTAACATTTTTACATGTAGTTTTCAATCTTTTTAAGCAAGTTTATCAAAACATGATCCCCACATAATATTTTGATCATAATTAATCATCATATAAATATATATAAATGAAGAAAATACAATATTACATATTCGAAATAACAAGATGATAGGAAGAAATAATCTTTATACCACCAAAGTGATGAAATGATGAATTTTGATGAACAAGGCTTGGTTCCTTGTTACCAAACCTTCAACATGGCAAATGAACTTCTTGGGTCCTTAAAGTGGATGAATATCTTCATGAAAATTAGCCTAGGAACTCCATGGAAACTCCTTTTCACATGTTATAACAACCTCCAATCTTCATCTTTTCAACTAGGCTTCAACATATGTTGATTATAGCCTTGGTTTATGGCTAAATTTTTTATGGTGGTGGTGTTGTGGTGGAGAAGTGGACAGCCAAGGAGAGAAAAAGAGAAAGATGTGTGTGAGTTGCATGTTTAAAACGAAGATGCTAGTTTGTAGTTAGTAGTTTTTGAGGTGTACATGGTTTTGGAGCTAACTATGACAAGTGTCTTAGTTATTGTGTATAGTTGACACCTCAAAGGTGTGTTGGTGAAGCCTTTTAGCCGCCCATTTGTGGGGTGAGGCAAGTGTAAACTTGTCTTATCCTACTAATTTACGGGTACTTCTCGATTCTAGTTTCCTCGATTTGCGTGCCCTCGGGTCGTTTTACGAAAAACGTTTTTATAAATTATGAATCAACGTCACAAAACGAATCTAATAAAAATTGTCACATAAAAAACAGAGTTCAAAAACTTAAATAAGTAAACCTAGGGTTTCCGGTTTAATCGTAAAAGACGTTAAATTCTTCATGTAAGTCCTAATCTCTTCTTGTAAATTTGTGAGTTTATGAACCAACACAAATTAAAATTTCGAAATAATCTCGAGGATAAATTTATTTCCTGAAATGTCGGACTATCACCAAAACGGTGTATGTAAACGTAAGCACGTAACGTAGAATTCTCCGGTTTAAACGTAGTCGATGCTACTTCAAGACGTAAATCCTAATTTCTTTCCCAAAAATAAGTGAGTTCACAATATAACATTAAAATAATGTTTTTAAATAATACTTGAGAATAAAATATCGACCATAAATTGACGGATTGTCACATTATATGAACTAAGACTTATTATATTATCTTATTAACATTATAACAACGCTTAGAAAATCATTATAACTATATCTAAGCTTAGATAACACAGTGATCACCTAGGTAGCTCCAAAATGACTTCTAGGGCTCCTTATGAACACAAGTTACTACCAATGCTTCAATAGATTCAATGGCTTCCTTCTAGACCTGGTTTCTTGTCTTATTAGTATCTTAGAACCTTTGTAGAAGTGGAGTATCAGAATGGGTATAAAGATTAGGGAAAACGGGGTACAAGTTCTAAAATGAGTGAGTTCGCCCTATTTATAGTGTTTTCAAGCCTTAACCATAATTATGGATTTAGTAAAGATATATTGGGCTTCTTCTACGTCCATGGTGACTATAAGCAATTGTATGATTCATACAAGCTTGATTCTAAGTTATCTAAGATTTAGGTCCATGTTAAGCCACGAAATATTAGATAAGAATGGTGATGTTTCATCTACAAGTAGGTAATTCACCTATTTGGAAAATATCTCAAAATATCCTAAATATCTGGTTTTGAATTTTAATTTGGTAGGGAAGGACTTTTGAATGGTTTTGGAGGGAAAAACCTAGCTGGATGGTATTTCTAGGGCTTGTAACTTATAACTTTGTAATTATTGTAATTAAAAGTTTATGAATGTTATTAGTGATGGATTAGGGTATAATTAGGGTTTACATATTGTAATTAAAAAGTTGGGGTCCTTGGTTTGAAGTTTAACAAAAGGTTTGGAGTGAAATTGGGAAGAAAACTTAGCCGAATTGGGGTTTCTAATGATCTAGGGTTCAATCCTTGTTAAATACATTATTCTTGGTTTAGCTACTAATTTAAACTCAATGTATACATCCTACATTGTCCTCAATGTGTTAATGAAGTCTCTACATTGGTTTTACTAAGTTATTCTAAGTAAACATTTCCAAAGGGTGATAATACCTATTTTGACCTAATTTACAAGTCATGCATTGAAATGTTGTACCTTGTGCATTAGGGTACTTGTACATTGCTCTAAGATAATTTTATAACCTAAATTTAATGATATGAGTGTTGATAGACTTGTCCTAAAAGACTAGGTATTGATTCTAAGTAAAATGCTTAATATAAGGGTTTTTAGGTCATTAAGTCTAATGACTTTGTACTTTGGGTAATTAGTGTTTATTTCCACAAGTAAACTTATTCTAGGTCTTAAATGTTATGTTTATGACTTCTAATGATTCTACACACTTACTTTAAGGGTTTATATAGTATAATCATAACCTAGGTGTAATTAGGTTAGCTTATGGTTCTATACTTTAATAACTTGTACTTTGTGCTTTAGTAATTTGTAACTTAACTTGAGATAAATGTATAATCTTAATATGATACTTAGTTGTATTTTCTAATTGGTTGCAAAAGATTAGACTTTAATTCAATGTGAAATGGATTTTAGGTGCTAATCCAGGTTACTAGGTATTAATACTTGCAACTAACTTTAGATTACTTATAATTAGTATTTTATAATCAAATATCTCTTCTATATGATATATTCTAACTTGTACATTTTTATTTGATATTCATATATAGATATTATGTAATTATATTGCTTGAACCATTAGTTTACAAGAGATTTCTAGGGTTTCTAAGGCTCTTTGATGATTTAAGACATCTTTGTTATATATGAAATGTTCTTCTTCATAATATATCCATATAACTACTTTTAGAACTCAGACTTGATATGTATATATATATATATATATATATATATATATATATATATATGGTCTTCACATCACATAAACATAAGTAGAATTGATAATGTGAGTTGTGTGAGTTTGTGCACCTTGCTATGTAAGCTACACCACATAATTCATACAATAAAAACAAAAAATTTCACCATAAAAACAATGTGTTATTTATCTCACAAGAATAATGTACATAACTCATTGATGAAAATACTGGGTTGTTATATAGGTGAATGAAATAAGCTGAAGTTTTTCAAAGTTGATTCCATGGTAAAAATTCAAATACACCAAAAGATGTTTAGCTCGAGCTTGACAAAAAACGTTTCTAAGGTAAAGTGGATTGGTTATTTTTATATTCTTCGTATGTGTTCATCTCTTGACGTTACTATGTTTTCTCTATTTAGTTTCTATATTTCTTATCATTTTATATGTTTTTGGATTCATGATTCATAGCTTTATGCATTGAGGAAACCTAAAACAATTGTCCAGATTCTTCAGCACACTAACCAACTATCCATATTCTTCAACTCAAATGGAAAAATTAGCAACTAAACAAATTGTCTTCGCATCAAACAAAGACTCATATTTACATCGCAGATACATACCGATCAAAGTAGTGCATTGTAGCCACATTAAAAATTACTATTTAGGTTATGAATAAGAATATCGATATCAAGCATATTTCCGTTTAAAATTTAAAAGATTTCTATAAGCGCTTTTCCTATTCCTTCTATGTCGTAGGGTTAAAACCTGTATCTGTATATACTTTGTTGTATAAAAAATACAATTATGTATCTACGATATCAGTATGAAACACAGTTTGGATATGCTTTAGAATGTTCAGGAACACGTAATTTCACATCAGCACAGTTACGAACTTGAACTTCTAGTCATGAGCTGACTGATCCTTGTAGTTCCACGTAATCCTTGGAATGTTTATGTGTTATAATGATCTAAACAGAGGGAGAGAGATGAAGAACTAGAGAGAGAAAGTAGAGAGAGAAAGGAGAGGATGAGAGAAAAAATGAATAATAGAATTATCAAAATGAGAACCAACAACCCCTCCTAGTATACTAGGAGGGGGTATATATATAGCCCACCCTACATGTGGGCTTTGCGGGTTATGCTATTACATACTAGATCACGAGCCCATAGATGTATCTCGTTAGAGTGACCGATTCTTCCTAAATACGTAAAAACGTATTTCCAACAGTCTCCCCCTAAGTGAGGTCACTCCAAATTACAAAGTCCTAAATAGTCTATTGCTCGTGATTTATGCTAACAATGATGTGACCGATAATTTCTTTGGAAAAACGTATTTCCAACAATCTCCCCCTAAGGGAGGTCACACCATTTTACAAAATCTTAAACCTAGCATACTATGCTTGAGTCTTCGATCTTTTTCTTGTGAATATACTGATGAGATCTTTGACTTTAGTCTTGAGAGTGTTTCCTTTCCTTGACCTTGTGCATTCATCACTTGTGAAATTTGCCTCCTCGTGACTTTATGTTCCACATACTTACACCTTTATAAATTATTGAAAGCTTCAGAGTTTGATACAGCGGAAGACTTGACTTTTAGGCTTTCTTGAATTTGTTGAAGTATTAAGTTCAGAAAGTATAAGCATGCGGGGACGACTTCTTTTTGATTGTACACCGCAATGCCACCTTCTTGTTACGCTGCATAAGACAGTTAGAAACAAAACATATAGACGGAGGAAATGGCTTTGAACATTTCATTCTAATTCTGTAGCATTTTACCTCCGGTCGGTAAAGACCGTTGGACGATATAAAATATGTACTTGTGGCAGGTAGTTTCAATTAAGAACCTCCTTGACAAGATTTCGCGGGTAAACCCGTTCTCTTTATTCGACCGTCCAAAGCTGACTGCGAACATAAAGAGTGAATCATTTGGATAAAATTATCCGCGTGATTGAAGCCGTCAAATCCGATTCCTGGAACAAGTTTGATTCATTTAAAGAATCGCACCATAATTGCTTTCCAGTTGTCACAGCTTGATTCATATAGAATCTTGCAAGTTACCTACCAAGTGCTGTTTGATGTTAACACTAGAAGGATTTCCACTCATCACTGTGAACACTATAGAGTGTCACTCTGAGTGTTCTGGCAAGATCACTAAGATATTGCGTAGAGGCCTGGAACGTGTTTAAGTTCAGTTAAGAGTTAATCCACTGTTACTTTCTAGTTATCACAAGCTTGATTCATAAAGAATCGCACCAGTCACCTGCCATGAGCTTTTTGACATTCTCTCAAGAAGGATTTCCATCTTTATTGTAAATACTTTCGTATTACTCGGATGTTCAGGCAAGATCATGAAGATTTTGCATAGGACTCTTAATATCTTTCTTACTTTTCACATTGTGTGAAGAAGTAAAGAATTATGAAAATGTGTCCAAATGAGATTATTGATGATCTCAAATGGCTCTAGACTCAATTGTGCACTTTAGATTTTTAGTGATCGGATGCCAGAGAGGAGTGCCACCATTTCAATACCACTTTATTCGGAGTGAATAAATCAATAGATAATGCGTTGTCTCTGTGTGATTAAAAAAATATCTTTTGAGAGATATCTGAGTTAGCTGGGATGGGTTGTGCATTTCATCACTGGGTCCATGATGTCTTATCTTCAATATCGAGCATCATTAAAGATGATCTCAATAGCATATGTGTTGACCCGGTTTCTGCCTAAGGTTGTAAGGAGGGCTTATTTCTTTACACCCTTTATCATTACAATTCTTTTTCATTCTTCAGCCCCTTCAATGCTTACCTATACGTCATAACTAGCACCTTGTTGTGATTAGTGATAACTTAAGTTCTTGGTCGGCATTCAACTACATTCACAATCTTTCTCCATCTTTCCTAAGGACTACTATTTCTAGCTATGGAATGTCCTTGGGAAGATTCCTCTGGTTCTAGAAGAATCATTTGGACTTAACCTATCCTGCCATCCTTTTGTCACCATAATCTTCATCGTCGTGAAATAAATGGGTTGTGGGTAAGTATAAATCACCATGAATTCCATTTTTGATGTACAAATCCATTTTGCTCCCCTTTAACAAATGCCACGATATTCGAAAACATTTCACACATGTCGGGATGAGCCAGCACATTAAGTCAAACCATTATTGATCTTAATATTAAATCACATTTTCTCCCCCATATTAAAAATATTAACCCAATCGATGTTTATAATATCAATTGATTTAATGAATTTTAAGAAAAATTTGGGAAGAAAAATACAAATCCAATTATCTTCATGAATTACACAAGATCCCCCTCAAATTAATGAGGGTGTACTTGAAACGTAAATTAAATACCTTTTAAACACAAGTGTAAGGTATTTATCACGTGCAAAGATCATATATGATAATGTATTCACAAGATTAATAATTTATGAAGTTGGACCCGAATGATGGAGAACATCATATGATAGAATCACATGGTTCTTGTTCACGAATGTTGGTCGCCTCGTCACGTCTGAAGTTATCTCTAGACACCATGTGTACGATTGATATCGTTTGTCTTGACACCTATTTTTGAACTTGGCACTTTCGGCATCGAAGATTCTGAACGTTTGACAATTTCTCCCCGTCAATTGTTGACCCGTGTTCTATCGAAAGAGCTAAAGTCGCTGTTTCGAGTAGTCACATCGTCGAGTATGTAGATATCAATTGAAAATTGTTGCGGATTGTGGAGATGATAACTTCATAAAAACAAGATTTCTCTCGTTCTATCAAATAAATGCACTGAGGGCGTACATATATTTGTGTTAGACTGTGTTATTACATAAACACAATCCCTTACATGGTTATAAAAATAAACCATGCCCGAGAAAATTAATTCCCGTTGTTGAGTCAAAGCTTTCAGGTGAAATGCTTGACTTGAATATGAAAGGCGTGTTACTATCGGAAATAATAGCAAACCGTTTTGAGCATGTTTTAAATCATTTAAACTTCTGCTCTAACTTTATTTACAATCCCGTGTCATTATTAAACGACATTTCTAGGATCGTAAATATTATTGATTTCAGTAGACATGCCCCTTTTTAAAAACCAATTACTTGAGCTTAAGATTTTGAATATCTTACGAAATGAGCATAAGTCCGAGAAGTTGTAAACTTCCCATTGTTAAGGATAAGTTACCATCAGCGATAAACTTTCCTTTTAACTGAAGAGCGAGTTCTAAGCTGACATTTACTCAGAAGTCGTTTTCATGAGCTTGAAAACTTTTGAATGTTTTAACGTAAAGCTCATGACCGAGAAAGGTGAGCTTCTCGTTATGAATAAAAGTTCTCTTAATTAAATGATACACTTTCCTTTATGAGCTTAAAACTTGGAATGATAACTACAAGCTCGTGACCGAGAAAAATCAATTTCCCGTTATGAGGAAAAGTTATCATTAAAGATAAACTTTCCTTAAGTTGAAGTCCAAGTTACAGTCTGATATTTAACTGTAAGTCATTGTGCATGAGCTTAAAAACGTCGATTATTTTTAATATAAGCTCTTGCCCGAGAAAATTTTAATTTCTCATTGTAAGGAAAAGTTTATCATCGGCGATAAACTTTCCTTTCTTTAAAGTCCGGGGCATAATCTGAGATATAATTATACGCCATTTACACGAGCTTAAAAACCATTGAATAGTTTTTATTTAAGCTCTTGTGCGAGAAAATTTAATTTCTTGTTAATGAGGATAAGTTTATCATTGGCGATAAACTTTCCTTTCTTTGAAGCTCGGGTTACAATCTGTCATGTAACTGCAAACCGTTGTGCATGAGCTTAAAAACTTTGAATGTTTTTAATATAAACTCATGCCCGAGTAAAATTAATTTCTCGTTGTGAGGATAAGTTTATCATCGGCGATAAACTTTCCTTTCTTTGATGCTCGGGTTACAATCAGTGATCCAACTGTAAGCCATATACACGAGCTTAAAACCTTTGAATAGTTTTAATGTAAGCTCGTGTCTGAGAAAATTTAATTTCTCGTTTTGAGGGTAAGTTATCGTTGCATAGATAAACTTATCTTTATTTGAAGTCCGGATCATCGTCTGTCAGTTAACAATGAACCATATGAACGAGCTTAAAACCTTTGAATAGTTTTAATTTTAGCTCGTGTCCAAGAAAATTTAATTTCTCGTTAATGAGGATAACTTTATCATCGACGATAAACTTTCCTTTACTTGAAGATCGGGTCATCGTCTGATATTTAACGATCAACCATGTACACGAGCTTAAAACCTTTGAATAGTTTTAATGTAAGCTCGTGTCCGAGAAAATTTAATTTCTCGTTTGTAAGGATAAGTTTATCATCGGCGATAAACTTTCCTTTATTTGAAGATTGGGTCATCGTCTGATATTTAACGATGAGCCATGTACACGAGCTTAAAACTTTTGAATAGTTTTAATAATAATAGCTCATGTCCAAGAAAATTTAATATCTCGTTTGTGAGGATAAGTTTATCATCGGCGATAAACTTTCCTTTATTTGAAGATCGGGTCATTGTCTGATATTTTACGATGAGCCCCTATACACGAGCTTAAAACTTTTGACAAGTTTTAATTTTAGCTCGTGTCCGAGAAAATTTAATTTCTCGTTTGTGAGGATAAGTTTATCATCGGCGATAAACTTTCCTTTATTTGAAGATTGGGTCATCGTCTGACATTTAACGATGAGCCATGTACACGAGCTTAAAACTTTTGAATAGTTTAATTAATAGCTCGTGTCCGAGAAAATTTAATTTTTCGTTTGTGAGGATAAGTTTATCATCGGCGATAAACTTTTCCTTTATTTGAAGATCGGGTCATCGTCTGATATTTAACGATGAGCCACTATACACGAGCTTAAAACTTTTGAATAGTTTTAATTTAGCTCGTGTCCGAGAAAATTTAATTTCTCGTTTGTGAGGATAAGTTTATCATCGGCGATAAACTTTCCTTTCTTTGAAGAACGGGTCATCGTCTGATATTTAACGATGAACTATTTACACGAGCTTAAAACCTTTGAATAGTTTTAGTGTAAGCTCATGTCCGAGAAAATTTAATTTCTCGTTAGTGAGGATAAGTTTATCATCAGAGATAAACTTTCCTTTCTTTGAAGAACGGGTCATCGTCTGATATTTAACGATGAACTATTTGCACGAGCTTAAAACTTTTGAATAGTTTTAATAATAGCTCGTGTTCGAGAAAATTTAATTTCTCGTTTGTGAGGATAAGTTTATCATCGGCGATAAACTTTCCTTTATTTGAAGATCGGATCATCTTATGATATTTAACGATGAGCCACATACATTGTAAGCTTAACTGCAAGTCCCCTGAGACACTTGTTTCTCTGATATCTACTTCTTCAGTAACCAAACTCTGAGAGTGTCCTTAGTTGAACGATATACAAAGATCGAACCGGTTTGTTTTGTTGATCCTTGACTTTGGTACCTGCATTCTCAGTTTTCTTTTATATGGGTTAGCGATATCTATCTTAGAACCATGCGGGGATTCACAGTTTTCTTTTCTTGTGTCAGAGGTGAACTGAGGAGATGATTCACTTGTCTTAGCTGGCAAGCGTTTCCTTTTATAAAATACCTTAAGTTCAGGCTTAAGTGATGTATCATCCTTTTCAACTTCCTCCCTATTAGTCTCAGTAGAATCGGAGACTATCCTAGTTAAAGGGCACTCGTTTCCTACAAGAGTGAAAGTTCTACCAGTGGGGCGCCAAACTTTACCAATGGGTTTGATTTTAGCTAGCCACTGGGATTTAATTCTAGCATGGGAGTTCACCTCATGAAGGAATTTCTTGACACAAAAGTCATGATTTGCCTTAAAGACACATTTCGTACATGTTTTACAACAAGGATATTTAATGTCCGAGTAAGATCTAGAATTCCTAGATGATTGATTGATGCTACTAGTATATGACATGCTATGGTTAGTAGTGTTGGGTAATCTAGAAGGCATCTGACTAGGTTTGAAATTCCTATCTCTTACTTGTGTCTTTTGAATAGCTTCCTTTAGACCAAAATTATGGCGCACATAATTTGAACTAGTTCTAGACGTATTCTTTAAACAGTGTCTAGGGAGACTAGAGGCAATCATATGATTAGGTCTTGCAAAAGCTGTTTTAGTCACATTGGCCCAAGTTGGTGGAGTAACTGGTCTAGAGATATGAACCATATCAACTTGAGCGGCAAACCGCGGTCTCGAGGATTTTGGTCACTCGGATCTAAATGCAGTTTGTTGTCTAACCGACTGGTTTTGAGGCGGTTTCCCCAAGATTTATGGTTTTTCAATCTTAGTGTCCACACTGGTTCCTTTAGTTTTCCTCAACTTGTTTTTTAGAGTCGTTATTGCAAAAACCTTTTCCTAAACTTGAGCCTTTAAAGTCTCATTCCGTTTGATCAATTTATCTTGGGATGCCAATTTAGATTCTACAACTTAATTTGTTTCAAAAGATTATCCTCTTCAGCTTTAGAATCTAGAACTTTTTGATCCAATTTTTGTTCAAGAACAACGTTTGACTTTTCAAGTTTTTCAAAATATGTTTCAAATTTGTTCATTTTCTTCGAAAATTCAAGTTTGGCATCCTTAAGATCTTTAGATTGTTGTGCTACGATCATTTCGAGCTCTTTAACCTTGGAATCAGAAGCAGTTAATGAAATAGTCATAAGGCAATTATCATGATTGTTAACATTTTGAACACTTTCTCCCCCATTATGACTCACATCGGATGAATCAGAAATGGTATCGCTATCACTCTTTTCCATCCCATGTTTGTCATAATTAGGTTCGAAATGCTCAATATGCGGCATTTCATCAGCATATACATCATATACCACATTACAGTGTACCGTATTTGTAGGCTCTTCGTCATAAACGGGTATGGTGTCATCATAAGAGATATCTGTAACATTCCCTGACGTGTTGTTGGTATCATGCTTAACTGTTGATTCCATTTCCTTGCAATCTTTAGCAGCCTCCAACTCGTCAATCGTATGACCATTTTCCTCTTGCATCGTATATTCTTGCACTCCATTATCATACGCTTGCTGACGTCGGGATCTTTCATAAGTCGAAGACGAGATCGATGTCATGAGTTTTAGTTGAATACCACGGAAATCTTGAAGCTCGGTATGTGTGTTTCGAAGAAAGGACTGGCAAATCACTAAACTTTCAGACTTGACGATATTGAATTGGAGGAAAGGCGTGAGTTGTGTCATTTGAGCCTTATATGCAAGGGCCAATGCAAAGTGATTAAATTCTTCATTGTGCAGTTGCTCTGCTAGTTGGTTCAATATGATGAACATCGATTCCATGAATATATGACGATCTTGACCAAAGAGCGTCACAAATTCGCTCCCTCCTTGAAGCCATGAAAGAGTCACTAGATGAGACTGAAGTAGTCGAAATGAAGTTATGCCACTTTCACTAGCTTTGTCTTGCATTTGATGCAGTTCTACCTCTTGAAATGTCGAATTCAACGATTCCATTGAAGTTCAATAAAAGATTCTTGGATCCTTGTTTGGTAATATATCTTTTTCTCGGCTCAATAATTTCTTGGTCGGCTCAAATGTTAATAAAACAAACCCAATAGTAATAAACTAAACGAGTACACCACTTGATATCCTTACAACCCACTACCACATAAATACCTTCAGTGAATACAGTGCTCGACCCGTCAACCGGTTTAACCAAATTACTTACCAACTCCAATACCACATAAACTCGGTCCTTGATGAGCTGGTACAATACCACTTTTATCACTTTATCTCGTCACTATGTCACGTTTAGATCCCGACAATACGACCGATGGTTAAAAATTACTATTAATAACGAAACAAAATTACTAATAAAATTGATAGTAAAGTTACTAGTAAAAATGCCACCAGCCAATAATGTCAATGACTACTGGCCCATACTTTGTCTAGTCAATCGCAACCCAAAATAGTTGTTTAATACCCAGCCTAAGACAAAACACTGACCCAAAAACTCAGCCGGTCCATTTAATATAGTTGATACTTTAACCCACTAGTGTTGCACTATACCCGATCCACACAAACTTGATACCTAAAAAAATTAGGTATATAACCAACCCAACCCTAATTATCTCACAACTTAAACCTAATCTCACTCACTTAGTTTTGTCCGGCCCCATCTCTCTCAAAACCTCCATCACAGATAAAAAAGAATCAAAATAAATAATCAATCTCATATATATCATCTCTAATCAACTCACAAATTATATCCCATCTAAATCCACTTCTCAAACGAAATCATACATCAAATCTCATCCCAATATCATAACAAATTAATCAAAACGCATCTCTTCAAGACTAATCTCATCATATCATTCGCAATCTGATTAACCACTTTCGAAACATCCACACACGAATGAACCTCAACCTACAAACAATTCATAAATGGGCAATCCGAGAATTATATTCGATGAACGAATATAGTTTTAAGATCTCTGGGTATACAGCTTTAAGATCTTATCATAAGGTCTCGGTAAGGTGTGATTTTGTTCATGCATGTTGGTTTTGTTTGAAATCGAGATAAAGAATGAGTCTAAGATGCTTGTTATACTTAAGTCTTAACACTTCTCGAATATTAAAACGGGTGAAAACCCTATACGGATCTGTGATGAGATATTTTCAACATACAAGATCTTTAAAAGATCTTTCTTATGTTAAAAAGAATCTGAGATCTTTGTTATGGTTTTGTGTCTTGATGTTCTGAGTTACGAGTTGAGAGTCTTGATGGTTTTGAGTCGGGTAGGTTGACTTTATGGTCTTGATGTTTTGAGTCTTGAATTTTGATGTTCTGAGTTGATGGTTTTGAGTCGGGTAGGTGTATCGAAAATGTTGTTTTGAGTCGAGTTTGGTGAAAAATAAGAGTGCTTGGTTTGTATTTGGGTGTGATTGTATTTGAATGAAGGTTCGAAATGAGGTGTCATGTGAGAGTTTGTTTGTTCGAGACTGGATGTCGTTTGGTTGTTGTGGGAGTCGAGTCAAGTCTAGTGAGGTTGGTTTCTTGTTTGGGTATGTTCGAGTCTTTGGGTGTGTATGAATTTCAGTCAGTTTTGTGGAGTCTTGGAGTAGGTTTAGGTGTTTTTCTTGTCGAGAGTGGTTGGTTTGTGAGTTGTGAGTCGAGTCAAGAGTCGAGTCTGGGTCGAGTCTTGGTCAGTCTTGAGTCTGGGTTTGTTTATGAGTCTGGGGGTGAGTTTTGTGAGTTGGTGTTACACTATCGCAATGTTTTTGGAACTGTCAGCAGTGTAAGATCCAACTTTCGCAATGTAGTTTTTGATTAAACTGTCGCAATGTTCTTCCCCTTCGCAAGAATGACTATGTAACTGTCGCAATAATGACTAATTGTCGCAATAATGACCAACTGTCGCAATATGACCAACTGTCGCAATATGAAAAAAACAAACAGACTTTGTTATACTAAAAAGGAATATGTGTCGCAATATATAGTATACTTGGGAAAAAGACAAAAGACGACAATCGCAATAGTATATTGATCACAATAACCATCGTAATAGTAAAACCCTCATCCATTGCGACAGAAATATGACAAAATGACAAAAAAAGGAATCTTCAGAATATTAAAAAAAGCAATAATACACTGTGTAACCTTAAAAACACCCCGAAAATCACCAAATGACCAAACATTTTTGCGATTTTGACCAAAACAAGTAACCTAAATCACTACCACATCTATGTAGTCGAGTTGTCTACAAACTTAAACCACAAAAACGCAAAAATTTTCAAGATTTGAGCCTGATTAAATCAAAACCCATTATAATCAATCAAAACAAACACAAGAACAAACCAATCATCCCGTGGCTCTTGATACCAATTATAGGTCCATGTAATCCTTGGAATGTCTGTGTGTTATAATGATCTAAAGAGAGGGAGAGAGATAAAGAACTAGAGACAGAAAGGAGAGAGAGAAAGGAGAGAGAGAAAGGAGAGGGTGATAGAAAAGATGAATAATAGAATTATCAAAATGAGAACCAACAACCCCTCCTAACATGCTAGGAGGGGGTATATATAGCCCACCCTACATGTGGGCTTTGTGGATTATAATATTACATACTAGATCATGAGCCCATAGATGTATCTCGTTGGAGTGACTGATCCTTCCTAAATACGTAAAAACGTATTTCCAACAATCTCCCCCTAAGTGAGGTCACTCCAAGTTACAAAGTCCTAAATAGTCTATAGCTCATGATTTATGCTAACAATGATGTGACCAAGACTTTCTTTGGAAAAACGTATTTCCAACAATCCTCTTTTTGGAATTACTTTGAGATTCATTACAGAAACATTTTCATAAAATCACACTATTGATTCAGTGTTTTAGTAGTGTTCATTTGTATGTTTTCATGTTTTCATTATGAAGGGAAAGGAAGAGGATGCTACGACTGTCGCTCCGAAAGAAAAAGTTGTAGATTTCCTAAGTTTCAACCGAAATGCCTCGAAACTCCAGTCACGGTTATGATTAAACCTCTTTCAAGCATCAGAGTTTTATTGTTTATTATAGTTTCGTATTCATTTTTTAATGAGAGGCTACAGTTAAATTATATATTGCTCTCAAATACCCATCTTTTCATTGCCTAAACAGCAGTATCATCATAAGTTAAATACTTTCAATTTATGCCCATCTTAAGGTCAAGTACTTGACATATCATCGATGGCTGACAAACATACTTTAAGGCGTAGTGGAATGTTAATGTACATTTTTACGAATAATAGTACATATAGACTTTACGTGACATGTATTAGTTTTATAACTTGTTTGTAGAATTTGACAATGTTTCATTAGTTGTCAAAGATTTGTTCATTTTTCTTTGTCTATGATTTTGTAATTATTTGGAATACTAATAAAACATAGATGGTTTCTTAAGGATGGTAGGTGATATCAATGTAGTTAATCTTATAGGCTATGGTCCAGACAAGCTTTTTCAGTTGACGTTATATTTTTTCCTTTGTTGACTTTTGGCTTGTCTCATTACACTTTTTATAGATCAAACCATCATTATTTAAATATTCTTAATTTTGGTTTCAATTAAAGCCAGTTTTGTAAAAGTCTATTTGACCTATTTACCTATGGATGGGTAAGTGTGGTAATGCTTAATGGGTAAAATTATAAGTCTAGCTGAAAATTAAACAGAATGGGTAAACTGTGGTTGTTACTGTTTATTTGTTTTAGTTGTTGCTATAATGTATCAAGTTTGATCCATTTATCTATAGATGGGTCAACTGTGGTTATGCTTATCGGGTATAATTGTAAGTCTAGTTGAAAATGAAACAGAATGGGTAGAAAGTCGGGTGAAGTATATTTTAAATACATAAAATCTCACCCATTTACCTATGGATGGGTCAATTGTGGTTTTGTTCTTAGTTGCTATTGTTAATTAAGAACAGCTTGAACGCTAATAGCCAACTTTTAGTTTGGAGAAGCAGTTTTTGATTTTCTTAGTTTCAGACTCACAGTTTGTTTTTAGCGAAATAAGTCTTGTATAACTCTTTATTATGTGTCTTGCAGATGCTGCACAACCAAATCTTATCAGCTAGGTGTAGTATGCACTAATGTCTTAACCAATTTTCCCCAAGCTGCAATTAACGAAGACATTCTGCACTCTATCCATCATATTTACAAAACCATGTCTACATTGGATACGGTATGTATCATTTAGAAAAGAACCATGCCCGTTAGAGAAAAAAGAGTTGAACGTCATCCTTGGTGCATGGTTTACATTGTGTAGCGAAGTGTTTTAATTTATGTTTAATTGTTGAATTCTATATCTTTAGTTTTAATTTTGTATGTGATTTATGTTAAGCTGAGTTTAGTTACTCTAATATGTTGATTTTGATATTTTTGGTCCATCTAAATTATTATATATATATATTTTGTATTAATATTTTCTATTTTGGTGGGTCAAATTTGTAAATTTAAGAGTTTATTAAAAAAAAAATTTTTTTTGTAAAAATAGATTAAAAAGACAGGTTTTGAGATAAAAACAGACTTTTTACTCTAAATCAAGACAGGTTGATGTTTCTATAAAGACTTGCATGTATGTTAATTTTAATATGGAGACTCATTTTTTGGGAGAAAACCGATGTTAATTCTTCTAATAGAGACTGATGTATAACCGGTTTTCATATGTTTCGAGTAGATACCCCCCCCCCCCCCTTTGAAGAGTGGTTCCAAAACCACTTTTCATGGGCTATTTTGACTAGTTTCTATTGCATTTTTTGAAGTTGTGCGCTTTAAAAAACCTCGAATACATGGAGCCTTCACCTACAAGTACACTCTATCTTGGTGATTGTTAACTTCTAATTCTATACATGTTGGTCTTTTTATACGTATTTAAACTTTTGTAGATCCCTTATTATCTTTTTAGTCTAGCTTGTAAACTTTGACTACATAGGATAAATCGTATATAGACTTAGTGAGAACTTTGACATCCATGTCTTACATCAATCCCCTTTGTTTAACGATTTGAGACCCTAAGAGATTCCTTTTACGGATAACGACGTTACTTATTTGTTTAGATACTATCTTGTGGACGGGATATAGGTAGAATTTGTTCCACTCGTTAAGACGATACCGGAACCCTCTAACGAGGACCATAATCAAATATTGTATAAGAAGCTGCAATCGGAAAGGAAAGATGTGAAACACGCTTTTGGTGTTTTGAAAAAGAAGTGGAGCATAATCGCCAATTCAATACGTGCGATGAGGAAAGAAAGAATTACTAATATCATGTATGCGTGCATCATAATGCATAATATAATTCATAAACACAAAGGATATGCGATAAGTCCCGGATGGTACCCAGGAGAAGCACGTCAACCGGACGATCTTGTACGAAACCAGGAACAAATTCATGTTGTTATGGGATACATCAGATCATCTGACGTGAGTCATAACAATCAATCTGATTTAATTCATCACCTGGCTAATAATGTTTAAATTTTGATTTTATTTTAAGGTTTTTAATGTTTTTATTTACCCGCGTGTGTCGTTTTTTAAATTTGATGGAATAAAAATATCTATTTTATGAATAAATGAAATAAAAGTGATAGTGGAAAAGTGAGGTGGATGTGAGTTTTTTTTCCTTAATAGCATTGAAAGGTGAGTTTTGTTGAGTTAGTGAAAGGAGTGTGAAAGGTGAGGTGGCGCTCAGTTGACGGTTTCACACCACTCTAGGGGTGTTCATCCGTTCGGTTATCGGGTTATTCAGTATTTTCGGTTCGGTTCGGTTCGGTTCGGTTGAAGTCTAATTCGATTCGGTTCGGTTCGATTTTCAAATATACCCGAATTACAAAATTTATTCAAGAAATATATATATATATATATATATATATAGACAAATATATTTAGCCAAAAAATATTCAAATATAAAAATACTTTTTAAATTAGAATAGTATTTTACTGATTTTTTCTCTATATAAAAATATATAAATAAATATAAATAATGTTACTTTTATATTTATTTATTTATTTATTTATATATATATATATATATATATATATATATATATATATATATATATATATATATATATATATATATATATATATATATATATATATATATATATATATATATATATATATATATATATATATATATATATATATATATATATATATATATATATACTAGCCTTTAAACCCGTTCGATGGACGGGCTAGCTTTATGTATATATTTTTGATAAAAATTTAAGTTATGTGTGTTTGTATTAGAAGTTTAGTATATGCAGTGTTAGTTATGAAATTAATATTTTAATAATGTAGCATAAAATGGGCAAAAATAACGTAGTTTAAATAATTTGCTTATTTAAGAATATTATGAGTGAATTGAATTTGCATACGTCAACTTTATAAATAAGTTTGTTACATTAAATTTTTTTAAAATTTAATAATATTATATGAAATATATTATGTATTTTTGAATTTTATGAGGTAATAAATTTTGTATATGTTAATGTTATGAATAACTTTTTACATTAATTTTTTTTGAAAGTTATATTGTTGTTATTATTTTTTGTCAAGTGTCTAATATATAGCAACATTATATAGCCGAGACCAAAACATGACAGTCCGAATATTTAAAAATATTTTTATTTTAATAAGTCAAACTATTATGAATCATTTGTAATTCCTATTTTATTTTCAAGTATTTTATGAAAATCTTTTAATGAATTATATGTGTCATTTTTACTGAATTTTGTATTTAAGGCATCATTTGTAATTCCTATTTTCTTTTTGAAGCATTTTTTGGAAACACTTTCATGAATTACATGTGTCATTTTTATAGAAATTTATATTTAAGGCATTGTTTCACCATCCTTTTTATAGAATTTTATTTATAAGGCATCATTTGTAATTCCTATTTTTTTTTGTATTTAAGGCATTGTTTCACCATCTTTTTATAGAATTTGGTATTTAAGGCATCATTAGTAATTCCTATTTTGTTTTTGAAACATTTTATGGAAACCTTTTAATTACATGTGTCATTTTTATAGAATTTTGTATTTAAGGCATTGTTTCACCATCCTTTTTATAGAGTTTTGTATTTAAGGCATCATTTATAATTCCTATTTTCTTTTTGTACTTGAGGCATTGTTTCACCATCCTTTTTATAGAATTTTGTATTTAAGGCATAATTTGTAATTTCTATTTTATTTTTGAAGCATTTTATAGAAACCCTTTAATGAATTACATGTGTCATTTTTATAGAATTTTGTATTTAAGGCATTGTTTCACCATCCTTTTTATAGCATTTTGTATTTAAGGCATCATTTGTAATTCTTATTTTCTTTTTGTATTTAAGGCATTGTTTCACCATCTTTTTATAGAATTTTGTATTTAAGGAATCATTTTTAATTCCTATTTCCTTTTTGAAGCATTTTATGGAAACCCTTTAATGAATTACATGTGTCATTTTAATAAAATTTTGTATTTAAGGCACTGTTTCACCATCCTTCCTATATAAGGGTTTTTTATTTGATTTGATTTGATTTGATTTGATTTGATTTGATTTGATTTGATATATATATATATATATATATATATATATATATACATATATATATATATATACATATATATATATATATATATATATATATATATATATATATATATATATATATATATATATATATATATATATATATATATATATGTATATATATATATATATGTATATATATATATATATATATATATATATATATATATATATATATATATATATATATATATATATATATATATATATATATATATATATATATATATATATATATATATATATATATATATATATATATATATATATATATATATATATATGTATAGAGTTAGGTTAATGTGGTGTATTAGCTTATAATTCTTAAAATAAAAAGTAATTTAGACCATTGGATGTATAGATGATGATATCATTTATTAAAAGTTAATTTCATGGTATTAGTATGATAAACTTGACAATTAATGGCACTAGTACCTTATTAATTAAATGATGTTAAAGCTATCATTAAGTCAAGTGAGTCATTTTGCACGTTTTATTTTTACATTTAATACATTGATACAATGGTGTTTTTTAATATTGTGACCAAAATTTGGTATGTTACATGTCTTTTCAAATATTATAAATATTAAATATGAACCAAAATTTGTGATACGTATTAATATACAAATGACATATGCATGATACTTAACTTATGTAAACTTATGCGCGACGATTGATACATGATCGATACATCGTAGCTTTTAGAAGATTAAAACTCTATGGTCTTTTCCAAAACGACAACAACAAATGAAAACCTGATTCATCACAAGAATATATGATACATAATTAAAAAAATATACAACAATCAACTTTTAACTACTTTGCTAGATGGCTTAACTCGTACACGAAGATTAACTCGTACACGAAAGCTGCTCGTACACGAAGAGCAACTCGTACACGAAAAGAAACTCGTACACAAATAACAACTTGTACACGAAGAGAAAATCGTACACAAAGAACAACTCGTACGTGAAGAGAAAATACTACACGAAGAGCAACTCGTGCACGAAGAAACAAATCGTACACAAAGAGCATCCCAAACACGAAGAGCAACTCGTACACGAAAAACAACTCGTAAATGAAGAGAGACTCATAAACAAAGAATAACTTATACACGAAGAGGGATGATACACGTGGATTATTAGCGACACATATGTAATATCATGGTCGTCTCTAAAAAATTTATATGTAAAGTTATTACAAATTGCAACTTCATATGAAAACATATACAAACTTTCAAATTGGCAAGTCATGTGTCATTGTCATTTCTATTAGTACCAATCATCGTAACTTTTAGAGGATTAAAACTCTATGGTCTTTTACAAAAAAGCATGCATGGAATTTATAAGAAAATGGAGGGATTGAATCATTAAAAGTGACGATTCGAATTTTTGAAGAAAAATAAAACGTATATTAATTGTTAAATGGTGATGGTCAAATAAAGATTACTTAATATACATTTAATAGTATAAAGAATAATTAATTTTACTTTTGATAATAATTAAGTGTAATTAATGTCTATTTTAATCAAACTAGTATATCTAACAGTTTACAAGGCTTTTCATTTTAATAATTTTAAGGTACTACACTATTTTAACTCAAATCTATATATATATATATATATATATATATATATATATATATATATATATATATATATATATATATATATATATATATATATATATATATATATATATATATATATATATATATATATATATATATATATATATATATATACATATATATATATATGTATATATATATATATATATATATATATATATATATATATATATATATATATATATATATGTGTATGTATATATATATATATATATATATATATATATATATATATATATATATATATATATATATATATATATATATATATATATATATATATATATATATATATATATATATATATATATATATATAAACATATATATATATATATATATATATATATATATATATATATATATACATCTTGGATTTCGTTCCCCCCGTAAGATCAATTAGTTTACGATATAGATAGATATATATTTAACAACAACATTCTAAGAAAAGATATTAATAGATATCGATAATTGTCCGGTCGTACCCAAACAATAAGATTCCTGAGGAAAACGCACCTAAGATCAAATATTTCGAGCCGACTTCCATGGAAAATTCAGACTTTCTTTTTGATGCTGCGATCACATAAAAACATAAACTTTGAGGCTCAATAGCTAAATACATGGCAATTGAATCATAAGCTGAGATCATAAAGAGCAACTGATCCACCATCTCCGTAGACGCTATGTTATCCGAACTACGAGCATCAATGATCATCTTTGCACTGTCCAATTCGGGCATAGATTCGGAATACAGCCTTCCGTCTCCTCCCCCTTTCTGCTAGCGTTGGCTCACGTTGCCACACAATCTACTGATTATTGTAGGTGCTTTAGTGGTTTAGAGACAGTCCTCTTGCTACCAATTTCTTTCTTTGTAGTCTAATAGATCTACATGTTCTAGCGGATATATATATATATATATATATATATATATATATATATATATATATATATATATATATATATATATATATATATATATATATATATATATATATATATATATATATATATATATATATATATATATATATATAATATTGTTGATCTTTATATATATACATAGATGTATAAAATTTCAAGTATATGAATTGTACTTTTATATTTAGATTAAATTTTAATACTTATTTTATATATATATATATATATATAAGAATATATATATTCGTATAAATTCGGTTTTCGGTTCGATTTTTTGGTTTCAATTGTTAAACCTATATCCAACCCAAAAATCAATATTGTAGTTCGATTCGGTTGGTTATGGCCCACAACCCATATTTAATTTTCGGTTATGTTTTAATTCAAGTTCGATTTGGTTCGATTTTTATTTTTCGTATTCAAACCTAAACAATAAACACCCCTACACCACTCCCACCAGCCTAAGAGTATCCTTTAAGGTATAAAAAATTAGTAGTTTATTATTGTACTATGATATTAAATTATAGATTTTTTGATTTTATGAACATATTCTCATTATCTATATACGTTTCAAGTTCTTTAACCATCTCACATAATTCAAAAGTATTAAATTATGAACAAGCTAAATATTCTATACTTATTCATGACACATAAAAATGAGATAAATGTTCATTATAATTTATAAAAGTTTAAACCTTTTTATAATTTTATACTCTGTAAACATTGTTATAAACCGTCATATAAGATGCTCCAAGGGCATCCGTTATAGTAATTTTTTTATAGTTTATTATTGTAGTAAAACATTAATTACAAACTTTTTTATTTTATAATCTTCTTTCTACTATGTGTAAATCTTTCAAATTTTACAATCATCTCAAATAATTTAAAAGCAGTAAATTATGACTAAGTTCAATATTCTAAATATTTTCATGTCAAACAAAAATTAAATGAATATTCACTATAGTTTAGAAAAGTTTAAACATTTTCAGAATTTTATAAACTACCATACTATCAGCAACAAAAAAGTTAATCTTCAATTAAGTATTAACAAATGCGATATATAGAAATTAATAAATCAAACGTTATGTTTGTAACTTTTAGAGAGTAATCAATACAATTCTCTTTTACCTTTTATTGAAGATTCAAATTAATTAGCATTTATTTTTATTCTAAAATCATAGTAATCAGATTGTAATGTTGCTACTCATGATATACTTATTTTTTTTCTAGTATAAAAGAACTTCAATAACCCAAATTATAATCTCAAACTTTCGTCAATAAAATAACATGGGATTTTCCTCATCCACATTCGCAATCACACTAGCCATTCTATACACTACCGGTTGTATTGCGACAGCCAAAGGTGACACTGTTAGCATCGACCTAATCCATCGTGATTCTATCGACTCACCTTTTTACGACCCCTCCATGAACTATTCCCAACGCATTCGCCATGCTATAAAGCGCTCTTTAAGTAACTCTAAAGATTCAAATGATTGGAGAACAACAAGGTACCAAACCCAAATAATACCCGATCACGGGGAGTTTCTCACAAATATTTCCTATGGAAATCCACCACAACAAGTCCTAGCATTAGCTGACACTGGTAGTGATTTGTCATGGATACAGTGTCAGCCTTGCAGTCATTGTTATAATCAAACCGCTCCACTTTTTAACCCGAAGAAATCTTCGACCTATAAACCCGTTGATTGTAAATCAGAAAACTGCAAGGGTATACGGACACTTGAAGCTGATTGCACTAAATCAAGAAGCTGTCCCTATTCTGTGAGCTATGGTGGTGGGGCTATTACCAATGGTACTATTGCTACAGAAAGTCTCACCATAGGTGGTCATAAGGTCCTCCCAAATTTTACTTTCGGTTGTGGGTTCTATAATTATAATACTACTTTTCTTCCAACAATGGCTGGGCTTGTGGGTCTTGGTGGTGGTAATTATTCACTAGTGTATCAACTTTTGTTTAATGTTGTGCCTGGTAGATTTTCATACTGTTTGATTCCCTTCACTATTACAAATGGACTACCGAACAAGTCTAGTAAACTGATATTTGGTAGTGACAATGATATCGGCCCAGATGTTGTTAAAATTCCTCTTGTCCTATTAATGCCCCAAACATATTATTTTGTCACACTTGAAGGTATTAGTGTCGGTGATAGGCGGCTTAATGTAGTTAGCGACGACTCTAAAGAAACAACGCGGTCAAAAGGTAACATTATCATTGACTCAGGAACTACGTTAACAAAGTTGCCTCCTAAACTGTATAATGAATTTCTGGCGGTTCTGAGGGGTTCAATCAACGTAAGAACGATGAAAGACCCAGAAAAGCTTTTGAGTCTATGTTATCGCTCTTCAAAGGTTACTAATCTACCTAAAGTAATGATGCATTTTGAAGGCGGGGATGTCGAGTTGAGTAGAGAAAACATGTTCATAACGGTTAGTAAGCATATTATGTGTTTAGCAATAGTACCGGTTGAGGATGATTTCTTCCCTATTTTAGGGAACATTGCTCAAATGAATTATAAGGTAGGTTTTGATTTACTCGATAACATGGTTTCATTCAAACGTATGGATTGTGAAAAGTTGTAATCATGGTGTTTGTCACTGAGTTCTAGTTTTTATTGTTTATTGTGGATCATAGTACTAAAATAAATTGGTTCATTTGTTTCATTTGCTCTAAGTACTGTTTATTTTGATTATTTTTGAATTTCATACCTTGAGAAATTCATATATAGGGTTTCAATTGTATGTGGCTTTAAATTTTCTTTTTCTTTTTTTATTAAAGTGGCTTTAATTATTCAAAGATCTAAAAGTGATGGAAGAAGGTTCTTTACTTTATTGCAGAACATTAATGTCTGTGTGACTTTAATAAATCTTGCTTTAATTTTAAGTTTTTTATAATTCAGTTTCAATAAGATAGCATTTCCTATGTATGTTGAGACTACAAGAAAAACAGCCTTTAGCCACGGTGTGTTTTTAGAGACTACGAATGTAGTGTCTAAAACTCCACAAAACGACAAAAATACTATTTTCCTCACCCTCATGTTTGACCAAAATCTTTAGGGACTACTTCGTGATATATAGAGACTATGTATAGTCTCTAAAGTTTTAGTAGAAAGCAAAACATGAGATTGCTAAATATTTGACTTTGACTATAACTTATAGGGGCTACATGTATTGCCTATAACTTTGGAGACGAAATCTTTTTAGTCAAAATAAAAAGTTGTAATTTCGTGATAGCGGGAAAATTTACCGCCCAATCTTTAGCCACTACACGTAATCCCTAAAAGTATTTTAGGGACTACATGTAGTACCTATAAATTTGGAGACGAAATCTTTTTGGTCAAAGTCAAGAATAGTAATTTCGTGATAGCGGGAAAATTTGTCGCTCAATCTTTAGCTACTACAAGTAGTCCCTAAAAGTATTACGTAGTCCCTAAAGTTTATTTTATATTTTTATTAATTAAGAATTATTAAAATTAACCATAAATATTGAACATTTTTATACTTAAAGATGATCACAATTATTGATAAGTTAATAATAAATTTAACTAAATTAAAAGTATTAAACTACAACGAATAAGTAAAATATCAAATTACAAAACGACAAAACATTACACCAAAAACCCACAAAGTATCCCCGGCGCCAAAGTATCCCCATAACATATCGTCGATGAATAACTTGTCATTTTATTTTCGTGTTACTCTCCCAACGGTGATACTACAAAATGATACATTCGTACAAACAAACATTTTTTTGTTCAAAATATTATAAATACCCCTTCTGAAAACACATGGGAGACTTACAAACAGACACGCCTAAACATAATTTTATTCGAAACGGACACTTACACATGTGCTTAAACATGCATGATACAATGATAATAGACCTATACACACGAGAACAAACACATCACAAACTAGTTCAAACAAATGTTCCCCATGTCATCGTAAAGGTCATGTAGTAGTGCAGCTAAATTCATTGTGTGCATCTCAGAATGGCTATAAAGTTCTATTGTTTTCTCAACTACCTTTATCTTTCTAATCAAGTGCACACAATTTGCACACGTTGAAGAGCTTGGAGAAGAAATTGGAGTTGTTGAAGGTCTTGAAGAAGAGCTTGAGAAGACATTGGAGTCGTTGAAGGTCTCAGAGAATATCTTGGAGAAGAACTTTGAGTCATTGAAGCTCAAAGAGAACTGACCAGTAGTCTAATTTGTTCGTCTTTCCATAAAAAAATTTATATCCATAATATTTTACTCGAGGTTGTTAAAGAGTAAAGCAACTAATGTTTAACAACTATCAAAATTAATTGTATATAACACAAATGAAAAACATGTCAGGTTTGACATGTGAAAGTGGACATGCATAGTATGGTCTACCAAGGGTTTTAGGTTGCCACGATTCTCGTAGAACTACATCTCCAGCTCCACAACGACATGGAAAGCTTCATGTTCACTGTTTTGATTATTAATCGATTGAAAGTTTGGTATACGCGCTTTGTTGCTTTGTTCTTTGTTCTAAGTATTAGATTCTGCATAATACTTAGATTGTTGAATACAAAAAGTTTCTCTACGTATTATACTTGATATATCTCGATAATACAAAGCTAATCGATCTAGGTTTAGGATCAACAGAGTTGGTATGTTGTGGTTGTATGTTAGATGTTTAAACGACGAGTCGGTATGTTATGGTTGTACGTTAGATGTTCAATGGATGAGTCGGTATGTTATGGTTCTACGTCAGATATTCAACGGATGAGTCGGTATGTTATGGTTGTGCATTAGATGTTTAAACGATGAGTCGGTATGTTATGGTTGTACGTTAGATGTTTAAACGATGAATATGTTATGGTTGTGCATTAGATATTTAACAACTGAGTCAGTATATTATGGTTGTACGCTAGATGTTCAATGGATGAGTCGGTATGTTATGGTTGTATGTTAGATGTTCAATGGATGAGTCGGTATATTATGGTTGTACGTAAGATGATCAATGGATGAGTCAGTATGTTATTGTTGTACGTTATATGTTTAAACGATGAGCCGATCTGTTATGGTTGTACTTTAGATGCTTAAACGATGAATATGTTATGGTTGTACATTAGATGTTCAACGACTTAGTCGGTATGTTATGGTTGTACGTTAGATGTTCAATGGATGATTTGGTATGTTATGGTTGTACGTTAGTGATAATTGTAGAAATACGTCTTTTAGGAAAAAGAACGTAAATAGGGTAAGCGTGCACGACGATTTAGGAAAACCGTGTGTGAATGACCCTAAAAGTGAGTTCGTTCTCGAGGAGGTATGGTGTTGTGAATTAACTTGTATTTATTTGAGATTAATATTAAGAAGAATGGGGGTGAGAAGAAGAAAAGACGGATACGTGAAAATTAAACTACGACGAAAACGTAAGACCGTAGAAAAACCACAAAAATTAAAAATTAAGCTAAGACCAAAAACAAAATCAAGAAAAAGATAAAAACAAGTCTTAAATAATATAAATAAAGATAAAAATCCAACAAAGATATTTTAAAACCTTTTGTTAATTAAATAATTAATTTTAAATGCTAATTAAAGCCCTAAAATTAAATTTAACTAATTCAAAAGTCTAAAATATGATTTTATTGAATAATTACTCAACTTATATTATTATAAGATTAAAAAGTAATTTTCTAAAAATTAAAACCTAATAAAACTATTTTTAAAACTCTAAAAATGATTTAAACTAATTAAAAACTAATTAAACTTAAAATAATTATAAAAATAAATCTAAAAGCTTAAAAATTATTCTAAAAATGGAAATGGTCCTAATTAATGCTAAGGAATTTAAGAAAAATGAAAAATAAAGAAAAAGAAAATTTTGAAAATTTAATATTAAAATAATATTAAAATAATGCTAAAAATAAAAAGTTTATAAAATAAATTCTAAAAATTATCTAAAAATCCTAAATAATAAAACTAAGAGAAAAACACAAATTAGAGCTTCTAAACCTTTTTTAATAATTTTATAAAAATCTTTAAAGTTTATAAATAACCTTAAAATATTATAAAATTAAAAATAAATGTTTTTGAAACCAAAATTATATGTAAACCTCAAAAATATATTTTAAAAACTAAAAACTATTTTTCCTAAAAATAAAAACTATTTTTGGTATTTTTTAATGATTTAATAAAAAACGTATATTAATTAAATTCTAGAAAATAAACAAATAAAAGGAAAAATGTGAAACCAATTTTGAAAAATCAAAAAAACTATTACTTACCTAGGAAAAATAAGAAAAGTAAAATAAGCTTAAAGAATAAGCTAGGAAAATTGCAAAGAGCTACGGCTTAAAATGAATAAGCAAAACAAAAACGAGGTTAAGTAAACAACAAAACCACTCCCTAGTAGTCAAAGACCCTAGGGCGCAGTGGTGAGTGTGGTGTGGTGTGAACGTGGTGACCAGGGTTCGAAGCGTGAAACCCCCCCCTTTTTGTCACTCAGTTGCGCCGCAATACTTGTACCTTGCGCCGCAACTAGTGAAACGATAGCACCTTTGGTCAGTAACTCCTCCAGTTGCGCCGCAACGTTTTTGTCTTGCGCCGCAACTAGTGAAACGGGAATACCAAGATCTGCAGCTCCTTCAGTTGCGCCGCAACGCTTAGGTCTTGCGGCGCAATACTATGAAAAACGTGCCTGGTTGTTTTCTGATGAACCAAACAAGTGCACACTTGTGCACTTTTAATGCCAAGAGGAGCTTGGTAATGAGCTTGTTTGATGGTATTTTGGATCAATTGGGGCACCCTTGAGCTTATTGAAGCTCAAGGAGTCAAGTAACACACAAATAACAACAAGAATCAAAGATTAAGCATCAAAATCATGAAAAACCAAGCAATATAGCAATATGCAGATTTTTAACTAGCTTTTTACCTTAAAAACCTAACAAACTTGTTCAAATCTTGTTCCAAACTAATTAACTACTCACTAATAACCTTAATCAACCCTAAACAAGCAATCTAACACCTTTTAATTATCAAAACAAATCTAGATGTCCTGCTTAAACCTGTTGCCAAACACCCTTTTAAAATCTAAAAACCAACTTTTAACATACCAACATGCTTACAAAAGCTACCAAATTGATTCCAAGTGCATCTAACATGTAAACATACACACTAGAACACAAATCATGCAATATAAACACACTTAATCACCAAATCACTTAAGATCATTCAACTTGCTATTTTTGAACTTTCAAAAGAAAAAGGAGTTTACCTAAGGTTCTTACATCCAAGAACCTAGAGGATGAAAATCCTCCTCCAATCCAACTCGGGTTGGAGCTGAACCAAATCAACAAGCCTTCAACCTATTGTAATCACAAAACAAGAAAACAACTAAATAATATAACAATATATATTTTTTTATGTTTCCTTTTTCTTCTTTCCAAAATACTTTCAAAACCTTAACCAACCTTTTAAATACGTTTTAAAACACTAATTAATCCAAACTTCTTAACATCCAAACCTTAGAACAATTCTCACCAAAATTTTCCAATTTTCAAAAACTTGAAAACAAGTTTTGAAACACAAATCACTTCACCAAAATTAAAACTTGGAACTCAGAATTAAGCTTAACACAACACTCAACTTTTAAAAACAATAAAAAAGGAATTACACTTGAATATTTCAAAAACCAAACTTTTTATTTCTTTAAAAAGGTATTACATGTGCAAGCTTAAAAACTGGAACAAAGGGATCACCACAACTTGGGTCTCCTTTTATAGAGCCTATAGAACAATCTAGAATAGAAAAAACTAAACCCTAATCATAAGAAAATCCCAAATGTGCCCTTGAATGGTTTTGAGTGCATTTTGTCCTCTCATTTGATCTTGGCCTTTAAATTTTGCTTTGTGAGCAAGCATAGCATCTTGGACGTCCATTTTGCCACGTCACATAACTTGGGGACAAAGGAATGATGTGATTGGTGGATTGGGGAATTGGGGGTTTGGTGCACATGAGTGGGATGCAGGTTTTTAGGAGTGGGAAGGGTTTTGGCATGTGTGAATTAAGTGTGTGAGAGTTTAATTGAGTTTTACCCAAGTAAATGTGAGGGTAAAATCTGGGTAAGTAAAAAGGTGAATAGTACTCCCTTTGATCCGAAATTGGGGGTGGCATATGTGTTAGGCGCCCTTTTTGGTTTAAATGTTTGGGTTTGGCAATTTCAGCCCTTGTCTTTTCAGATTTTTGGCTTTTAAAGATTTTCAGCATAAAAGACATAATCCTTTGCAAATATCTTTCACCTTTTGACATATTTGGCACCAACTTTTCCAAAAAAATGTTTCAAAGACTATTTTTGACATCTTGAGTAATTTCAAGGGCTGAATTTGGACAAAGTTGATCTTCAAAGGTCTTCAATGTCTCTTAATCTTCATGAGGGACCGTAAATGGCAATTTGAAATTGTTGAGGGACTATTCTTGCCATTTCTTCAAAGTTGAAGGACCTTTTTGCAATTTTGACAAACTTAAGGGACCAAACTTGTAATTATTAATATACAAGGGTTTTAAGTGTCATTTCTTCATTCATTGAGGATCAATCTTGTTTGTCTTCAAGTCTTCAAGGGTATTTGATGAAAATTCCATGATTAGGGCCCGGTTCATTGTACGGCTTCGTTTCTCGTGTCCGTTTTTCCTTGTATCTTGTGATCTTTTGTCTTTTTCACGATATCCATACCTAAAACACACAAGTAAACAAACACAAGCATATATATGGTATTTTATGACATTTTAGTGCATTTAAAGCCCGAAAAGAACGATGAGATCATGTATAAATGCCATCTCATCAGTTAGTTTTTCAATGGATGAGTTGATATGTTATGGTTGTAAGTTATATGTTTAAACGACAAGTTGGTATGATATGGTTGTATGTTAGATGTTCAATGGATGAGTCGGTATGTTATGATTGTACGTTAGATGTTTAAGCGATGAGTCGGTATGCTATGGTTGTACTTTAGATGTTTAAACGACGAATATGCTATGGTTGTACATAGATGTTTAAACGATGAACATGCTATGGTTTTACATTAGATGTTCAACGACTGAGTCGGTATGTTATGGTTGTACGTTAGATGTTCAACGACTGAGTCGGTATGTTATGGTTGTACGTTAGATGTTCAATGGATGATTTGGTATGTTATGGTTGTACGTTAGATGTTTAAACGACGAGTCGGTATGGTAGTGTTGTATGTTAGATGTTCAATGGATGATTCGGTATGTTATGGTTTTACTTTAGATGTTTAAGCGATGAGTCGATATGTTATGGTTGTACTTTAGATGTTAAAATGATAAATATGATATGGTTGTACATAGATGTTCAACGAGTGAGTCGGTATGTTATGGTTGTACATCAGATGTTTAATGGATGAGTTGGTATGTTATGGTTGTACGTTTGATATTAAATGGATGAGTCGGTATGTTATGGTTGTACATTAGATGTTTAAATGACGACTCGGTATGTTATGGTTGTATGTTATATGTTCAATGGATGAGTCAGTATGTTATGGTTGTATGTTAGATGTTCAATGGACGAGTCGGTATGTGATGGTTGTACGTTAGCTGTTCAATGGGTGAGTCAGTATGTTATGGTTATACGTTAGATGTTCAATGGATGAGTTGGTATGTTATGGTTGTTCATTAGATGTTTAAATGACGACTCGGTATGTTATGGTTGTACGCTAGATGTTTAATGGATGAGTCGGTATGCTATGGTTCTATGTTAGATGTTTAAACGACGACTCACTAGTTATATTTACATACGCATGTAGTCACAAATAACTTAGCCTAACATAGAAAACAAGTATATAATATCAAACATAAAAGAGTATATCGAAATCATACTTAGATTGCGTTGGCAAAACTAGCTGTAAGTTGTTAATTGTAAGCTGTAAGCCGTTAACTGTAAGTTGTAAGTTGTTTACTAAAAAGCTGTAAATTTTAATAAAAGTGTTTGGTATATTAGCTGTTGACTGTAAAGTTAAGATGTAAAATGACTAAAAAAGACATATTTAAAGTGTTTGGTATAATAGATTTAACAGCTCTTGACAATTTAAAAAACTGTATGAATCAGCTTTTTATTTTAGAGCTACTTGTTTAAAATAAAAAGCTAACAATTCTAAAAATGTTATGCTAAACAGAGCTATTAGATTATTTTTAAAACAAATCTAATAGCTCTAAAAAGTTTTTAAAAATCTCTTACCAAATGGACCCATAGACATAAAGATAGAGATAAGAGTCTAAATTATTTTTAAGACAAAAAATTGTAGCCACTAGGGGTGATCATGGTTCGGTTTGGTTCGCTTTTTATATAAAACCAAAACCGAACCAACAAATTTCGGTTTTTTATTTTTAGGAACCATTCGGTTTCGGTTTTGTGTCGGTTTGGTTTTTCGGTTGTCGATTTACTTTCAGTTTAGTTATTCGGTGTTTTCGGTTTCTATATGATTTATCGAGCTTCTCTTTTACAATTCGATTTCGAACGTTAAAAGCTTTAAATAAACAATAACAACAAGAAACACAACATTAATAATAAGGAAAAAATATCATATATCGTCCTAAAAAAATCATTTATGCTTATAAATCAACACAATAGTAACAATAAAAACCTAATTAAAAAACAACTTAGAAGAAAACTTATTATTTAGTCATGTTCAATAAGCATATGAAACAATGATTAGTTATTAAACATGATATAATTAATCTAGCGTAACATATTCATAGACCATTGGCTTTGACGTGAACTTATATATGTATATATATATATATATATATATATATATATATATATATATATATATATATATATATATATATATATATATATATATATATATATATATATATATATATATATATATATATATATATATATATATATATATATATATATATATATATATATATATATATATATATATATATATATATATATATATATATATATATATATATATATATATATATATATATATATATATATATATATATATATATATATATATATATATATATATATATATATATATGTATAGATTTCGGTTCAAATGAGAACTTTTTAAAGTTGAAAAAATAAGAACCAGCTAAAATCTCACAAATGACACTCTACTTCAAATAATTTTTAAACGAGATTAACTAAAACTAAGTTTTTTAATAATTTGATGGGCTTTCCTTTGAAAATTGACGAATTCTAGGTGATACATCTTGATTTAAGGTGTGATTTGTATCATGTCTTTGTATCGTGTATCATGTTATTTAGTGGTGGTGGGAAAAGTTCTATAAAGAACATGCATCCAAAAAAGAACAAAGGAAGCAATCTCCACCATCCAATATTAATCTCTTTAAATTTAATTAAAAAAACACATTTTCATCCTATTTCTTAAAAATTAAATATCTCTCAAACCGTTAATCGTTATGAAAAAATAATTATACCATCACGACGGGAATTAAATTATCTTTCCATAGATATGCACTTCTATATACTTTCGACGAACTTTTTTTAAAAAATTTCGTAAAAAAATCACATGTAATTCTCGAAAAATTACATGTAATTCTCGAAAACTCATGTTTGATTAATTATTTTAAAAATCACATTTGAATTTGTAACGTCACATGCGATTTGTGAAATCACGTGTATTTTTTTGACGAGAATTTCAACATTGTAAAATCGTTAAAAGTATATGAAAATAACCGTCTATTAAATGACAAAAATATTTTCGTTATTATTTTAAAACCACACGTGATTTATGTGAATTACATTAAAATGTTTGAATCACATGTAATTTTGTTAATATATTAAAATGTTTGTTGCCATTAATATAAAAATTTCATTTTACCGGGGTGGAGTCCCCTTTACCCAAAAAAAATATATGTAAAACAAATTGGCTTCTGAATTACATGTGATTCGGTGATAATTACATGTGATTTTGCTTGCATTACATATGATTCAAGCATACCGAAACCGTAACTTTTTCTAACAAACTCACATTAGATGAATCACATGTGATTTTTTTAATCACGCATTATGTTTTCATTTATTTAAAATATATAAAACAAATTGGCATCTAAATTACATATGATTTTGTTTGAATCACATGTAATTCTGCTTGAATTGCATGTGATTCGGTGATAATTACATATGATTTTTCTTGCATTACATGTGATTCAAGCATTCCGAAACCTTAACTTTTTCTAACAAACCCACTTTAGATGAATCACATGTGATTTTTTTAATCACATGTAATCTTGTTAATATATTAAATTGTCTGCTTGAATTACATGTAATTCGATGATAATTACATGTGATTTTGCTTGCATTGGATCACATGTAATTCGATGATAATTACATGTGAATTTGCTTGCATTACATGTGATTCAAACATTTCAAAACTTTAACTTCTTCTAACAAACCCACTTTAGATGAATCACATGTGCTTTTGTTTGAATCACATGTAATTTACCACGAATTACATGTAATGCAAGCAAATTCACATGTAATTATCATACATGGATCACAAGATAGCATAATTACATGTGAATTTGCTTGCATTACATGTGATTCAAACATTTCAAAACTTTAACTTCTTCTAACAAACCCACTTTAGATGAATCACATGTGCTTTTGTTTGAATCACATGTAATTTACCACGAATTACATGTAATGCAAGCAAATTCACATGTAATTATCATACATGGATCACAAGATACATAATTACATGTGAATTTGCTTGCATTACATGTGATTCAAACATTTCAAAACTTTAACTTCTTCTAACAAACCCACTTTAGATGAATCACATGTGCTTTTGTTTGAATCACATGTAATTTACCACGAATTACATGTAATGCAAGCAAATTCACATGTAATTATCATACATGGATCACAAGATAGCATACATGGATCACAAGACCACTTTAGATAGCATACATGGATCACAAGACCACTTCGAAAGGATGGATAATGTGAGGAATAGAGAGAAAATGTTATTTACCACGAATCACATGTGATTTACCACGAATTACATGTGATTTATCACGAATCGCATGTGATTTACTTGGTTTCTAGATTATTGGTATTAAAGTTGAAAATAAAAATCTATGAAAACATGTAACTTAAAAAAAAGACTAACGCGTCAAATGGGACGAAAGTTAGATGTAAAGTTATGTGAGTCTACATGAATCACATGTGATTTAAAGCAAAATTACATGTAATTATTTATAAAATCACATGTGATTTAAAGCAAAATTACATGTAATTTTGTATAAAATCACATGTAATTTGAGCAAAATTACATGTAATTATTTATAAAATCACATGTGATTTGAGCAAAATTACATGTAATTCACACAAAATTACATGTAATTTTCATTCAACACTAACTAACCACTTTATTACAAAAATCACATGTAATTCACACATAATTACATGTGATTTGCATTTAACACTAATAAACTATTTTATTACGAAAATTACATGTAATTTACACATAATTACATGTAATTCACACAAAAGTTAACGATTTACAGTGTTAAAAATTCTCGCCAAAAAAATTACACGTAATTTTCGAAAATTACATGTAATTTTTCGAGAATCACATGTAATTTTTTATGCATAAATTTAAAAAAAAAAGTTTGCCGAAAGTGTATAGAAGTGCCTATCTATAGAAAGATAACGTAATTCCCGTCGCGATGGTATAATTAGTTTTTCGTAACGATTAACGGTTTGAGAGATATTTAATTTTTAAGAAATAGGATAAAAATGGGTTTTTAAATTAAATTTAAAAAGATTAATATAGACCATTAGATGGAACTTGAATGAATGGTTGAGATTGTTTCCTTCCTTCTTTTTTTGATGCATATTCTATAAGGATCTCACCTCTAGTGGTGGTTGTGTATCAAATGTACCATTTTATGTATAAGATATTATCTTGTTGAGATTTTGATGTATGTGTATCACATTTTTAATTGTGTATCAGTAATACGTTACACACTAAGTCGTCATTTATTAGTCAATAGAATGTTAAGTTGTATAAATAATGTATATTTTGGTGTATTATTAGTAATATGGTTATGTATCAATGTTTTATTGGTGTTTTAGATTAGTTCTCATTTCTACAACTTAAAAAAAGCTCTCACATTAACCTTACTCTCTCTCTCTCTCTCTCTCTATATATATATATATATATATATATATATATATATATATATATATATATATATATATATATATATATATATATATATATATATATATATATATATATATATATATATATATATATATATATATATATATATATATATATATATATATATATATATATATATATATATATATATATATATATATATATATATATATATATCAGAAACCCTTATATAGGAAGGACAATAAAACATTTCCTTAATTTTAAAATTCTAAAAAAACTACTATATATATATATATATATATATATATATATATATATATATATATATATTCTCATGTTTATAGAGATCGGTTCGGTTTATATCGATTTTCTTTAATGCTAAAACTAAACCGAATCAAAAGCTTCGTTTTTTCAAAATGCAAAAACCAAACCATCGGTTTTTCAATCGGTTTCGGTTTTTTAGGTTTCAGTTCTTCGGTTTTTTTCGATTTAGGTTCGAGTTTTCGGTTTCTTGCACACCCCTAGTACCCACTACATGTAGTTTCTATATGTAACGTTTTAGTCTCTATAAATTCGTTCCAATTTTTCACGAAAAATCAAAAAATCCCGCTTATCATTTTCATTTCCCCTTTAATACTTATATCCACTACACGTAGTCTCGATAAATTACCCCGTAGTCCCTATGGATTTATACCAACAAAAGAAGTATACTTTCATTTATCTTTCCTACCTACCATCACTTAACCTTTTTCACATATAGTAAACATGTAAGACGCCTCTTTTCTGTTGTGTGTTTCTTTTTACCATTCAAGATCTGTAGCATCTAAAACCAGGAATCATACTTGATGGTAATTTTTCATTTGTTAATTTAAATGAAAACCAATATGTCAAATTTATTATTTAGTTTTGGATTAAAAATTCTCTTTGCTATTTTTTAGGAATATTAGAATACAAATCAATCCATTAACTAGTATCTGTCTTTTAACATTCAATATGATTAGAAAATCTAAATACACTACCTGGTATGTAATATTAGATTACATAAGAAGGTAATCTACTGGTTTATGAAAATATTTTATTTAACCTTTAAAAGTGAAATAAACAATCTACATAAGCTTATTATGTTGTGTAATTTGGGTTATGTGTGATAAATAGATTGTTAATCATTTTTGTGTTGTGTAATTTGGGCCAGTGAGTTGCTTGTTGAAAAAAAATGTGTATGATTAAGAAATTTGATAATCTAACTTTAAGAAATTGTAATATAAAATCTGACATTGAGAAATTGATAATATAAATCTGACTTTATGAAATTGATAATATAAGATCTGTTAATCATTTGTTGCTCCCGGGTAGGGGTGTTATCGGGTCGGGTTATCGGGTCTTGTCGGGTTGAGTCGATTTTTGATTTTTTAAAACTCACCCGTAACCCGACCCAATAAGAAATTGGGTTATCGAGTTCGAGTGGTATTCGGTTCGGGTTATGTCGGGTTGTATGATTCGGGTTATCGGGTGGTACTAACAACAACTTAATAGATAACAAGTAAAATGTATTTGAAAAATATGAAGGCGACAGGTTTGAATCAGTTTCCTGATTCCATGAATGGTATTAGTTTGCCCCAAGTACTGGTGGCAGATCTAATGTGACGGGTCATCAAGATGTGAATTTTGAATCATCAAATAATATAAACACAAAGGTTTTCAATGAACTCTAATATTGGAAAATTTAATATGATGGACAAACAGCCTCCAAAAGTGATCGAAGATGTAATGTTCAAAGTTGTCCAGCCCCTGAGATTTTTGGATCAGAAGTTTCTTGATTATCAGTTTTAACCTCTCAAGGAAAATACTAATGGTGTTAACGACGGTAAAAAAGTTGAGGTTAACCATGAAGCTCGAAGTTGTTTTCACATAATGGCCACGTGTATGCCCATCTCAACAGTTGTGGAATTTTAACATCAGCGCCTTGGTTTAAGTCAAAAGTGTAAGTAAATAGTGATTTTGTTGCTAATATATGTAAGTGTTTTTTTTGTTACATGTATTTTTATTTCCAGGAAAGAAAATTATAATATGTGTTGCACTTGCTTTGCGGAACTACCAGGAGGGTTTACCGACAACATTATAATGGATAAGCATACAATAGCTAGGGAGGCTTTTAATAAGGTGTGTACCCTTAGAGATTTACTAGTGTTCAGTTATGATAATTTTGTGTTTATATTTCTAATTATTTAATCGTTCTTACAGAGTGATGCTAATTGGAAGAACTTTGATGAAACTTTAGATATTTCATTTATGCCTCCTGTCGTTAAGAACCCTGAAGTGGCTAATCAAGATCATGTGATGAATACCATTCTTCCTGGAAAAAATATCATTAAGGTGTCTAATTCTGAAGGTTCAAATGTTGATTCTCCTCCTAAGGATAAGGAGAAGAATAAAGATTCGACTGTTGATAATGTCGACTTGTCCAGCACTATGGTCACTACTCTTACTGGTCCAATAGGGCCTGAATAATTCGAATCCACTATGAATTCTCCTCCGGTTGGACCTATAGTGAGACTGGGTACCACTTCTCTTGATCTAGTTAGTTTTCCTACGGCGCCTCCTATGGTTAGTGGTGCGTCGTCATCCACTGTGGCAGTGGGGCAGTCATCGTCTGTTGCTACTCAAAACAGCAGTGATGAATGAAAGGTGGTTCTTGATATTGATAAAACGCTAACTGAGCGTATTAGAGAGTGACTCAATATGGTGAGTATAATATTTTTTTTTGTTATTATATATTTTTCTTAAGATTCAATTTTTTTTCAGAATTATTGATGATTTCTTTTAATTTTGTTAAAAATGAATCAGGAGGCATCGTCTATTGCTTCTCAAAATAGCAGTGATGAATGGGAGGAGGTTCTTGATCTTGATAACACACTTTGGAGCGTCTTAGAGATTGGCTCAATATGGCGAGTACAATGTTTTTTGTTATTATATCTGTTTCTTAATATTCAACTATTTACGACATTTTAGTGATGATTGTTTTTTTGTTATTATATCTGAGCTTATATCCTTCTTTCTCATTTCTCCACAACAAATTCCATCATTATTACTCCATAAGCAAAACGTATGCTGCGACAAGTCACCAACAGGTTACACAAATTTATCAGCATTTACAAGTGCCACCACCCCATGCTTGAACCAAAAGACTTCCTCGATCCTGAGGAAGATGCTTTTAGCGACCCTGAAAATGCTACCGTCCCTGGAGGTGAGTAGGTTAGAAGATGTTTTTATTAGAAGTAATTAAAGTGATGGTCATATAATATATCGTTGCGAAGCTCGTGAAAAATGTTATTTAATGATGTCGAGAGTTTTTAGTTATTATTGTTTATGTAACGGGATTTAATCCCGAACACACAAATGAGGAAGGCCTCCTAAACAATTCCTACTTAGTATAAAAGGCCTCCTATGCCTCATTTGTGTGTGTGCTTTTCTATTTTCATAGTTTTAGAGAGAGAAAGGTGTGTTTGTTTCTCTCGCTAGGAAAACACCAATCTTTGTATCTTCTTTTCTTCATCTTCATCTAATCTTTCTTTTTTGGTTTAATCTTCATCATGTTATTCGTGTTTGGTTAGTCGTGTGATTAAGTTCTACAGGTGGTATCATTCGCCAAGGGATTCGTAGTTAGTTTTGGTGTTGATTTAATGTTGATTTGGAGTTGATTTGGTGTTGATTTCGTGGGTTTTTGGTTTAGGTTGTTGGATTCGATTGGTATTTGTGGATTCGAGGTGTTGATTTTGGTGTGATCGAAGTGGTTATTGTGGAATCGTATCATCTCAGACAACTCTCAAAGTGTGTCCCTTTATTTTCGGAAAACATCTTCGCAAAAGGGTTTGTTTTTCTGAAAAATACCAAGTTTATCCGAATTTTATATATCTTCGGAAAAGGGTTTTTTATTCTGAAAAACTGTCATTTTTCCGAAAATTCCCATTTTCTCCGAAAAACCCCTTTTATCCGAAATTATTTTTTCCGAAAATTCCAATTTTTTACGAAAAACCTTTTTATCGGAAAACGCCTTTATTCCGAGAAAACACAATTATTCCAAAAATATTCCTTTATCCGAAAATCCCAACTTATCCGAAAATCCTTAATCATTCCGAAAAAACCCAGTTTATCCGAAAAAGTGATTTTTTCCGAAAACACTCGGTTTATCCGAAGATACCCTATTTTTCCGAAATTGTCACTTAATCCGAAAAACCATCATTATTCTGAAAAAGGTGAATTTATCCAAAAATTGCCATTATCCCGAAAAAGGGCAAAAATTCCGAAGAAGGTGTCATATTCCGAAGAAGGACCATTTATTCCGAAAAGGTAATTTTTTTTCGAAAAAGTCAATTTTTCCGAAAAACTATCATTCCGAGAAAGTGCCATTTATCCGAAATAGGGCAATATTCCGAAAAGGGGTCTTTTATCGGAAAAGGCTTATATTCCGAAAATCCTCCATTTTCCGAAAAAGGATCATTTTTCCGAAAAATCCCAAATATTCCGAGAATATTTTCAAAAAATTGTGTTTTTGAAAATTTTTAACAAACTTTCAGTGGATTTAATCAATTTTTGGCTTTGGAATTTTTGGTTTTCTGGAGTGCATAGTTTTAGTGGATTTAATCAATTTTAGGGGATTTTAACTTCAACACTCTACTTTCTACGAATTGAGATCCTGTTTTTCACACGACTTATACGATGACGTCTCAACAATATATTTATGCTGCGGGTACTGAGAATCGTCCTCCCATGCTCACCAAGTAGAATTACACTACATGGGCTAGTTGTCTCCTTTGTTATGCAAAATGTAAACCTTTGGGAAAATTGATTGTCAACTCGATTCAAAAAGGTCTGTATGTTAGAAGAACAATTCTTTTGCATGGCGACCCTACGAATGCTAACCCAATGGCTAACTCTAGTCATGAGCAAACGGATGAAGAATTAACTGAAGTTGAATCCAAACAACTCGACGCTGATGATCAAGCAATTCAAGTCATTCTCATGGGACTTCCTGAAGATGTTTATGCTGCTGTCGATAGTTGTGAAACCACACACGAGATATGGCTTAGGATTCAGAAAATGATGAAGGGGAGTGAAATCGGTTTACAAGGAAAGGAAACTAAGTTGCTTCGTGAATGGGAGAAATTTACGTCTACTGAAGGGGAATAAACTGAACCTTACTATCATCGGTTTTCAACCTTCATGAATCATCTTAGAAGAAACAAACATGAACCTACACACATTGCTGCAAACATCAAATTTCTTGATAATCTTCCTTCTGAATGGTCACGATATGTCACTCTTGTCAATCAAACCAAGGATCTTCATGTCGTGGACTACACTTAAGTATATGATTATTTGAAGATGAATCAAGATGAAGCTAACGAAGTTAGGGATGAAAGACGTGCCAAGACACAAGATCCATTGGCTTTTATGGCAAACTCTCCATCATCTATGTCATATCCCATGGTAACTTACCATCAACCCTCATCAAGTAACTTCATGCCACACAAACAACAACAACAACTCACTCCTTATGGATATCAACCTCATGTTGCTGTGAACTACTTACAACAACCCATTGCCTGTTTTGATGACATCACCGATCCTACTCATGCGATTAATACTGGTCTTGCACTTCTCGCAAAGGCATTCAAATTTACCATTAACCCCACCAACAACAATCAGAGAATCTCCTCGAACACTAGAAATAGGCAGATTGCTCAACCTTTCATGAATGAGAATCAAGATCGCCAATTGGTAGCTGCTGGGAACACGGGGACACAATATGGTCAGAATGTTGGAAATGCAGGAAATCAGTATGGACAAATCCGTGGTTAGAATCTGAATGTTCCAAATGTGGGTAATCAGAATGGGTTAATAGTTGTGCCAGCGGTTGGTAATCAGATGGGAAACATTGTGGCTACAAGGGCTGAGAATACTGGTACAGGAAATGGAAACAACAATCGCCAGGTTCAGTGCTACAACTACAGGGGATTTGGTCATTATGCTCGAGATTGCACAGCCAAAAAGAAGAGGGATGCTGCTTATCTTCAGAATCAGCTTCTCATAGCACAAAAAGAAGAGGCATGGATTCCACTTCAAGCTGAGGAATTTGATCTTATGGCTTCTACTGCAGAATATGACGAGGAAGAAGAGGTGAATGCCAACTACATCTTGATGGAAAACTTACAGCAAGCATCAACCTCAGGAATGCATGATGACAGTGCTCCCGTTTATGATTCAGATGGTCCCTCTGAGGTACATCCAAGTTTTGATGATAATGATATATATAGTATGTCTAATCAGGTGGAAGAGTATACTGAGATGCTTGAGCCCTACATTGAGACACACGGGGATCAAACGAATAATAGTAATATTATTTCGAATGAGCCTAGTATGGACCTTAGTGTGGATCAAGTTGCCCAGCCTACAACCCTTCCTGATGCGACACATGCGTATTATAAATCTTTATTTGATAAGCTTGCTAAGGATGTTGACCATGCTACGGTAGTTAATAATAAGTTTAGAGAAACTAATGCCGAATTGACCACTGAGCTTGTGGGATATAAAGAACATGAGAAATGTTTTGAAATTCATCAGGCTAAAATTAAAGAACTTGAACAAGCTCATGCTACTTCAGTTTATCAAGAAAAATGCACAACTAAGAAATTAAATGCCTTACACTTAAGTAGTGCTAAAAAGATAAGCGAATTGAATGATGAAATCACTTCTCTTAATAAACAGCTTTCAACTGAAAAATCTATTATTTTGTATTTAAAAGAAGAACGAAAAAAGCTGAAATATGATTTCAAAGTTCGAGAAGATGGGCATCTTGAGGATTTTTGCAAAGCTCAGGATAGGATTAGAGAATTAGAGAACGTTTTAGTAAAACATAGCCAAACTATGCAGACAATAAATATGCTCGCACCAAAAGTGAATGAGATAAATTACACTCGATACAAATTGGCATTAGGTTGTACTCTTCCCCCTAATCCCGGATATCTTAAGCAAGTTCAGGCCATTAAGGAAACCTTATATAATGGTAGTGTGCTCTTATCTGATGAGCATGAACCTCCTAGTGTGCATGATTCCGAGGAAACTACTGAACTTGCAGTAAGACTAGTTTAAGAATGAAAAAGCTTGATAAAGAAGTGACACCCGTTTATTATCCGAAAGTTAATCCTCCAACTGTTTTTGTTCGGTCTAAAACGAGTACTGAAATGCTTTTGCTAACAAGTGAGGAATTGTCTGATGACCCTCCTAAACCGAGTATCACACACCGATTTCTAAACGAGCTAAAAGACAACTTTGTCCTACATAAACGTGTTGTTAATTCAAAAATCACTGGTGGAAATTTTACATCACCTGTTCAGATTGAGGTCCAGAAAATTCTTCAAAACGATATTAATTCGATTATTAATCAAGTTGATGCTCGGTTAGGCAATTTGGAAAACGCTTTTTCTAAAAGAATTTGCCAACTATGTTGAAGACTTTAAATCTTTGGCGAAGGAAGCTGATGAATCTCTTGCTAAAATCAATGTCTTAGAAAACGATCTTGAACGCCTCTCTAAAGCATGTGATTGTAATGATAATAGCCCTGTTAATTTAAGTACCTCTGTGTCGCATAATGAAAACCAAACTGAGCTTGATCTTATGAAAGAGAAAATGGAATCTTATGTCATTAAAAAGGATAACGAATTCACCGATCTTTGGAATAAATTTGTCAAAAAATGTGATGAATGCAAATATGACAAGATTTCGTATGAAAAAGCTTACAATGAAATGCAACAAACTATCGCACGGTTGCAGGCTCAGTTAGGAGGGTTAAGGAAACGAATTTGGACTCTTCAGGGATAGAGAGTGCCAGTGATGGTAATGTTTAGAAGCTTAAGGTTAAGATTGCAGATTTAGAATCTGTTGTCGTTTCATATAAGCGGGCTGTTGAACAAAGTAAGTCTATGATAGGTGTGTAAACACCCATCCTTTTACCACTTAATTCTGGCTAAAACAAGACCAAAACATGTATTTAATATCATTTGTTTGGAATTATGCGTGGTTTTTGTGTTTATTGTGTTTTCAGAGCCAACCGGATGAATATTAAAGAAAACATGGGATTGCACGGGTTTTACTGAAGAAAAAGACTCAAGATAAAGTCTATTGTCCAAGAGATGCAAAAGATTTGAAGTCACTGGGCCTATTCAAAGAATTATCGAAGAAAAGGACCAAAGATGGAAGATTTACACAAGTCGAAGAAACTCAAGTCTATTAAACAAAGAAATTAAAAGACGAGTTGAATTTAATCGACGACAAATCCCGAATCAGAATCGAAAACGTCAACTTTTCTGAAAAGACGAGAAGACAAGAAGAAAGGGAGAAAGCCCACTCACCAACCAACCACTAGGACTATAAATAGACTTTTCCTTCACACAATTAGGGAGTTAGCTTTCATTTTCCTTTTTCCAGTTCTCTTAGGCACGGTTCATCACCAACACCATTAGGGTGTTTGGTGATTTTTAATTTTCTTTTCAATCTTGTAAGTTTTAATCAATTCTCTTGTTACTTTTAAATTAATCTTTCAATTCAATCTTTCTATTCATCTTGTTCTTCATCATCTCCTTTTGCAAGTTCTTATTTAATTCAAGTTTGATCTTAAAAAGTTGTTGATTTAGTGTTTTTATTGGTGGGATTTGTTACGTATAATATTTAAATGATTTGTGTTTAGTTTGGTAAAACCTTTTTGAGTATTTAAGTCGATTTGGATTAAAATTCGTGACCTCTGTTTTAGAGTCTGCTACTGTTACTGTTCTTTGCCCAGGAAGATTCCGAATTGCACTTTACTCGTTCCTTCATTCGGAATATTTTAGATATTCCGAATAGTTCTATTGTTTTACCCTTATTCGGAATTTCTCATATATTCCGAATAGGGACAACTTTCCAAATAGAGCTTGATTTTCCGCATAGGGCATGTTTTTCCGAATTGCCCTCTTTTTCCGCATAAGACAAATTTTCTGCATGGCATGTTTTTCCGAATAGAGGTGTTATTCCGCATAGAATAACTTTTCCGCATAGGGTTAATTTTTCCGCATGGTTTCTTTTATTCCGCATAGAACTTGATTTTCCGAATAGAGCATTTTATTTCGAATAGAGCAGTTTTTCCGCATAGACCATATTTTCCGAATAGGGCCTTGTTTTCCGCATAGAAGTTCTTTCCGCATAGTATCCGATTAGGCTTTTATTCCGCATAAGTTTTTGTTTTCCGAATAGCTCTTTTCTTCAATAAGATCATTTCTCTATTTTATCATTTAACCTTTTATATTTACTACAAGTTTAATTTCATTACTTCATTTAATTATCTTTTCAATAGAATAGAAAACCAAACTCCTTTTTGTCACCAAGAACAATCATTCCACTTTAAACCGAGATCAATTCGAGAGGATATCGAGAACTTTAATTGAACCCATTGCAAAAAGCATGTATCAAATGGCGCCGCTGCCGGCTCTTCTCGTTAAGATCAAAAGTTTTTTGTGAGAACTTGGATTTTGGGATCCGTTCCCCGTGAACGTTACTTTTTCTCAAAAATTTTCAAAAATCCTAAAAAATATAAAATTTTCAAAAATTCAAAAAAATTAAAAAACATAAAAACCAAAAATATTTTTGCCTTGTTTTTCTTTGTTCGTTCTTTTGCAGGTGTATGCGCACTCGATCCACGTCATATCAAGAGCCCGAGCCTCTCGATCACTTAGACATGGCCGGTGTACCACCTCCAAACAATAATAACAACAACAACATGAACAATAACAACAACAATGAGCCCCTTCCGGATAATCGCCCGATGATAGAACTTCTTCAAGCTCATGTAGATGGCAACACGGATCCAATTGTCATACCTCCAATTGCCGCCAACAATTTCGAGCTCAAGTCAGGCTTTATCCAGATGGTCTCCGCTCAACCATTCTTGGGACGAACCATTGATGATCCACACGACCATATCAAGAGATTCTTGCAACTCACCAACACGGTCAAGTTCAATGGTGTTCCACAAGAGGTTATAAGGTTACAACTTTTTCCCTTTTCTTTAGAGGGACAAGCCCGGCATTGGCTTGCTAAGGAACCGCCACAGAGTATTCTCTCGTGGACGGATTTGGAAACAAAGTTTATCAACTACTTTTTTCCACCCTCTCGTACTACCACTTTGCGGAATGAGATCATAAATTTTGAACAAAAGTACGATGAGTCGTTCAGTGAATCTCGGGATCGTTTCAAAGATCTTTTAAGAAAATGCCCACAACATGGTTTTACCAAAGTACATCAAATCAATACTTTTTACAATGGTTTAAGCATGAGTGACCAAGATTTACTGAACAGTGCCTCGGGGGGTAATCTATTGGCTAAGACTTCCAATGCTGCTTGGGATATCATTGAGAATAAGTCTCGTGTGCAAACCAAGAGTGTTAGGACCAATGTCGCTAGTGCTAGCACTAATGACAGCGACAAGCGATTGGACAAAATCACTACACTTCTTGAATCGCTTGTCACCCACACCGTCAGCAACAACAACAGCAACAACGCCAAAAACGCTCAAGTGAACGCTGTCAGCCAACCTTGTGAGATATGCGGTGGTCCTCACTCTTACAAAACTTGTACCGCCACCCAAGACTACCCTGCTGAGAATGTCCATGCGACATATGGCACCTATCCTCAACCTGCTTATCAAGCTAAACCTCAAGGTGACCGTAACTTGCTTAGCTATCGATCCAACAACTACCTCTCACCACCCGGTTTTCCCCCAAACAACCCAAACCAACAACAAAACCTTAATCACCCTCCTCAACAACAACAACCTCGACAACCATACATCCCACCTCACAAGCAGCAACAACCACCTCAACGTAACAACCAAGTTTTCCAACAACCTGCTTACCAACCACCTGCATACAATGCTCCTCCCAACCAAACCACCACTGCCTTACACCAAGAGGTTGCAACCTACATGAGAACCAATGATGTGATAGTGGGAAATCTCTAAGAGGAAGTGCGCAATTTGAAAGCAGACTTGGTCAAGCAAGGAAATGATTTGAGAGCCGACATGAGAAACACGTTGGATACCCAAACTAATGATCTGAGGAACATGATGGCTAGTTTCTTCAATGGTAATCAACCCTCTTCTTCGGGTACTCTTCCGAGTAACACCGTTGCGAACCCAAGAGGGGAGATGAAAGCAATCACCACTCGAAGTGGTAAAGGTACCAAGGAACCCGAGCTTCCTATACCTCCACCGGTGGTTATGACTAAGGAGAACGAGTCACCTGCTCCTATTCCTCCTCCTTCTCCTTCCCCAATTTCTCCACCTCTTCCTTCTACCCCTCCTCCACCCGTGGTTGTGAGTGATCCTATTCCCCTAAAGCCTTCTTCTTCATCCAATATACCTTATCCATCTAGGTTGAGGAAAGAGAAGCTCAAAAGCAAGGATGATATTCAGGTTTCGAATTTCCTTAAAATGTTCAAACAACTGAATTTCAATATCTCCTTCGCTGAGGCTCTCGCTCACATGCCCAAATACGCCAAAATGTTTAAAGACCTTCTGAGCGACAAGGAAAAGCTCCTCGATATTGCCAACACCCAACTTAATGAGAATTGCTCTGCAGTACTCTTAAGGAAATTGCCAACCAAGCTTGGTGATCCGGGTCGTTTTCTTATCCCTTGCAATTTCCCGGGAGTAGAGAATTGCATGGCCCTAGCCGATCTAGGTGCCAGTATTAATCTCATGCCTCTAAGTGTTTAGAAGCAATTATCTCTCCCAGAGCTAGTCCCCACTAAAATGACTTTGGAATTGGCCAACCGTATGGTTGCTTATCCAGTGGGGATAGCCGAAGATGTCATTGTAGGAGTCGACAAATTCACCTTTCCTGCTGATTTTGTTGTCGTCGACTACGAGATGGACCCCCGTGTACCACTGATTGTTGGTCGTCCATTCCTTAGGACCGGTCGCACTCTCATTGATGTTGAAGCCGGTGAGCTTATCATGAGAGTGGGTGACGATAAAGTAGTCTTCAACATGGGAAAGTTGTCTAAACAGCCTTATTCATATGAGAGCGTTAATTGTATTGACGTTCTTGATGAGGCTTGTGAAGAACACTTTAATGATGCTTGCAAAAGTATTCCTACCTCTCTTCCTAATGTTGAGACCGTGTCCTCCATTGATTCATCGTTGTCTCTATTTGGAGATAGTGATTTATTTTGGAACAATCTTGAAGATACCATGGGAGATGTGACTTTAACCACTGATGATTCTCCTACCGATGGGGATGAAGACATGAATTTATTTAACAATCTTCTCACCGACAAAAATCCTTCGCCTCCATCTCCCACGGTTATTGCTATCGATGCCACGACTTTGAAAACGCCTCCCGTCAAAAATCCTCCGGATTTGGAACTAAAGGAGTTGCCGCCACATCTCGAGTACGTGTTCCTTGACGACAACAAGAAGTCACCAGTCATCATTGCTAAGGATTTGAAGGATGAAGAGAAAGCCCGACTTGTCGCCGTGTTGAAAGATCATAAGAAGGCTATCGCTTGGAAAATTTCGGATATTCGTGGAATTGATCCTCACTTCTGCACACACAAAATTCTCATGGAGGATGACTTTAAGCCCACAATTCAAAGCCAACGAAGGGTGAATCCAAAAATCCATGAAGTCATCAAAACAGAGGTTATCAAACTTCTTGATGCGGGTATGATTTACCCTATTTCGGATTCACCATGGGTTAGTCCAATCCATTGTGTGCCCAAGAAGGGCGGAATAACCGTTGTTCCCAATGAACACAACGAGTTGATTCCCACTCGTCTCGTTACTGGGTGGAGAGTTTGTATAGACTACCGCAAACTCAATGATGCCACGAGAAAGGATCATTTCCCTCTACCTTTTATGGACCAAATGCTTGAACGTTTAGCAGGTAATGAATATTACTGCTTTCTTGATGGTTTCTCGGGTTATTTCCAAATACCCATCGATCCCCAAGATCAAGAGAAGACAACATTCACTTGTCCTTATGGCACTTTCGCTTACAAACGAATGCCTTTTGGCTTATGTAATGCGCCCGGGACTTTCCAAAGGTGCATGTTAGCTATCTTCCATGACATGGTTGATCAAACCATGGAAGTCTTCATGGATGATTTCTCGGTCTTCGGGGATTCCTTCTCTTCTTGCCTTGCCAATTTGGAACGTATGCTTAAGCGGTGCGAAGACACTCGCCTAGTTCTAAATTGGGAAAAATGCCATTTTATGGTAAAAGAAGGCATCGTGCTTGGACATAAGATCTCGAAAGCCGGTCTTGAAGTAGACCGTGCTAAAGTCGATGTTATCGCAAAGTTGCCTCCACCTTCAACCGTGAAGGGTGTGAGAAGTTTTCTGGGTCATGCGGGCTTCTACCGTCGATTCATCAAAGATTTTTCTCAAATCGCTCGCCCGATGACCCACCTCTTGGAAAAAGATACTCCTTTTATCTTCTCCAAAGAGTGTCTTGAAGCCTTCAACTCGCTTAAGGATAAGCTAACTAAGGCACCCGTCTTGGTTACCCCTAATTGGGAGCTGCCTTTTGAGTTGATGTGCGATGCTAGTGATTTTGCTATTGGAGCGGTTCTGGGAAAAAGAGTGAAAAAACACTTCCAACCGATCCATTACGCTAGCAAGACAATGACAGGGGCACAATTGCATTATACGACAACCGAAAAAGAGCTTTTAGCTGTTGTCTATGCTTTTGAAAAATTCCGCCCCTATCTTGTCCTTTCCACCACCATCGTGTATACCGATCATTCCGCGCTGAAGTACTTGTTGACAAAGCAAGATTCCAAACCAAGACTTCTTCGCTGGGTTTTGCTGCTCCAGGAATTTAAAATCGAAATTCGTGATAAGAAAGGAGCAGAAAACCTAGCCGCGGACCATCTCAGCAGACTTGAGGATCCTTACCAAGGGGATCATCCGACCAAAGAAATCAATGATTCTTTTCCCTTGGAGGCCTTAATGTCTATAAACTCGAAGCCGAATGAAACCCCGTGGTTTGCGGACTTTGCAAACTACTTGGCGGGTGGAATTCTCAAGGAAGGGTTGACGTCCCAACAAAAGAAGAAGTTCTTCACCGACATCAAGACTTACTTTTGGGACGACCCTTACCTATTCAAACAATGTGCCGACCTGATTATTCGCCGATGTGTTGATGGACCGGCAGCGTCTGAAATCCTTGATGCTTGCCACAAAGGACCCACCGGTGGTCACTTTGGTCCCAACTACACCGCCAAAAAAGTGTTTGATTCGGGATTTTATTGGCCCTCCATATATCGTGACGCTCACGATATGGTTAAAAGATGTGATGTTTGCCAAAAACAAGGCAAGATCACACATAAAGAGTGTGAAATCTTTGATGTTTGGGGTATCGACTTTATGGGGCCATTCCCTTCTTCTAAAGGAAACAAATACATCCTTGTAGCCGTTGACTACGTTTCTAAGTGGGTTGAACCCAAAGCTTTACCTACTAATGACGCAAGGGTGGTTTGTAACTTTTTGAAAGCTCTATTCGCTAGATTCGGTGTGCCTCGTGCCATTATTAGTGATCGTGGGACTCATTTTTGCAATGACCAATTTGCTAGAGTCATGGCTAAGTACGGTGTAAATCATCGTCTTTCCACAGCCTACCACCCACAAACTAATGGCCAGGCTGAAATATCCAACCGAGGACTTAAGCGAATTCTTGAAAGGACCGTGGGAGAGCATCGTGCCTCATGGGCTGATAAACTTGATGATGCTTTGTGGGCTTTCCGTACTGCTTACAAGACCCCAATCGGTTGTACGCCTTATCGTCTTGTGTACGGGAAAGCGTGCCACCTCCCCATTGAGTTGGAGCACAAGGCTTACTGGGCCTTGAAGTGGGCTAATTTTGATATAAACAAAGCCGGTGACCTACGCAAGATCCAACTCAATGAGCTGAATGAACTTCGGAATGAGGCTTATGAAAATTCTTTGATCTATAAGGAAAGAACTAAGCTCATTCACGACTCCAAGATCAAAAACCGAGAGTTCCATGTTGGAGACAAAGTCTTACTTTTCAACTCTCGGTTGAAAATCTTCTCGGGAAAGCTCAAATCTCGTTGGTCCGGCCCATTCACCATTGCCCAAATTTTTCCATATGGTACTCTCGAGCTCGCTCAACCTAATGGACCGAATTTTAAGGTGAATGGCCAACGAGTGAAGTTGTACTTTGATGAGGACACCTCTCAGGAGGTGATTCCATCCCTCACCACGTTCCCCATGAACTAATTTTGGGTCGAGTCAGGCTCGTGACTCGGTTATCAAGAACAAGCGCTCCTCGGGAGGCAGCCCGAGTATCTATCCCTTTAACCCCCTAAGTGTAGGGGAGGACCTATTTTGGTAGTTTCTGTTTGTGTGGTGATGTGATTACAGGGATAACTGCACTCTTGGAATCTGTGAAGAACCGTGCTCCCGTGTTATCCGAAATCCGGTTCTATCTCTCAACTATCGTGATTCAGTTTTCTTCATACTCACATTTGAAATTGATCACTTTAGTCGTCTCTTCCTTAACTCGAGTTAACCAACGTGCACAATGTCATAAGTGTAGGGGAGACTTTTCCCACATGCTTAAACATTGAGGACAATGTTTATCTTAAGTGTAGGGGGGACTTCTATCAAAGTTTTAAGTGGACTTTTCCATGAAAATGCCTTCATTTAACCAGAAAATCTTATTTTTCAACATTTTTCAAATTTTTTATTAACTTTGGCCATTTAGTCGTAATTTTTAAATTTTTATCGTTGCTTTCATATGTATATATCCCGCAATAAAGTCAAAAATATTAATAAAGTGGTGTAGCTAGTTTAGAAATCTTTGACATATTAGGCCCGTTGCGTTTATTTTGACTCAACCCGAATAGACTTATCCAAGTTTATTCTAGCTAGTATCCTTAACCATGTAGACCTTAATTGGTTTATTAGGCTAAGTATCCACGAGTCTCATTACTTGAGATTTTAAATTGTGGAGGACGAGAAATGATAGAGTCAATTATAAGTCGGTATTCTTGCACAAGCTCACTTGGTGTAATTAATTGCCTATTCTCCCATCACTTGCTAATAATTTATCTGCAATAAGTAAGGTCGTACGATTTGAAAAGTTATTTAGCTTCTAGCCCAAGATCGTTTAAAAGTTGCTCGGTAATGATAAGAGTTCATAGCCAAGGCATAACTTATGAAGCGGGGCGCGAAGATTGGCGAGTCCGAAAAGGCCCTAACAACGCATGAGGATTCAATTTTATTGCTGAAGATCCGAAGTGATGTGAAAATCATTATTCCTAAAATCAATATGAAGGATCAAGACTCACGACGAAAAGCAATCAACTCCCATAAAGATCATGGAGAAGTCTATCCGAAAAGACCCTAACAAGGTATGAGGATAAATAGATCCAAGTCCGAAAAGGAGGCGGATCGTTGTATCTCAAAATCCCAATTAGAGATTGAAGAAATAATCATGAAGTCGTGGTCAACAAAGTTGGAGTACCCCTCAAAAGTCTCCAAGTGAAGAAACTCTATTATGATGAGAAGACCATTATCTCAAGAACGTCTCTCGAAGATATGAAGTATGAAGTACATGCCAAATATCGGCCCGAGAAAGGTCTCAAATCGTGAACCAAGTTATGCCAAGATATGAACTTTTTGATATCCCGAGAAGCAGTTTTAAAAGATTTTGTCCTTTAGCTAACTATTGATCAAATCGTCCTACTTTGCTTTCAGCCTAAATAAACTATCGAAATAAGTCCAAAAATGCATCTTCATGATCATTCTAAGACAAAAATAAAATATAAGAGATACACCTAGGAATAAGGGAGTTTAAGCATGTAATTATGCCATTTGTGTAAGTGTTTAAATTGCTAACTTATAATAACAATGATCTCGTTTTTAAGCTTAGTTTAGGGAACGTGAAACTTGAGGGTGATAAATCTTCGCAGCACCAAAGCCCTAATGTAAGTCATTGATTCCTTTACAAGTTATTTCCATGTAGCTATTTTCAAGTGAAAATGGTTTTCAACCCTTTTGTTCTAATTTCTTTTAAGTACTTTAATTTTTGTTGGTAGTATTTTAATAAGGCCAAGGTTGATTAATTATGAGAAAAGTGTAAAATTGCTTTATCACTAAGCATTGCATGAGGGCATGGCAATGGTTAAGTGTAGGGGATTTGATAGGTGTGTAAACACCCATCCTTTTACCACTTAATTCTGGCTAAAACAAGACCAAAACACGTATTTAATATCATTTGTTTGGAATTATGCGTGGTTTTTGTGTTTATTGTGTTTTCAGAGCCAACCGGATGAATATTAAAGAAAACATGGGATTGCACGGGTTTTACTGAAGAAAAAGACTCAAGATAAAGTCTATTGTCCAAGAGATGCAAAATATTTAAAGTCACTGGGCCTATTCAAAGAATTATCGAAGAAAAGGACCAAAGATGGAATATTTACACAAGTCGAAGAAACTCAAGTCTATTAAACAAAGAAATTAAAAGACGAGTTAAATTTAATCGACGACAAATCCCGAATCAGAATCGAAAACGCCAACTTTTCTGAAAAGACGAGAAGACAAGAAGAAAGGGAGAAAGCACACTCACCAACCAACCACTAGGACTATAAATAGACTTTTCCTTCACACAATTAGGGAGTTAGCTTTCATTTTCCTTTTTCCAGTTCTCTTAGGCACGGTTCATCACCAACACCATTAGGGTGTTTGGTGATTTTTAATTTTCTTTTCAATCTTGTAAGTTTTAATCAATTCTCTTGTTACTTTTAAATTAATCTTTCAATTCAATCTTTCTATTCATCTTGTTCTTCATCATCTCCTTTTGCAAGTTCTTAAGTTTTCTTATTTAATTCAAGTTTGATCTTAAAAAGTTGTTGATTTAGTGTTTTTATTGGTGGGATTTGTTACTTATAATATTTAAATGATTTGTGTTTAGTTTGGTAAAACCTTTTTGAGTATTTAAGTCGATTTGGATTAAAATTCGTGACCTCTGTTTTAGCGTCTGCTACTGTTACTGTTCTTTGCCCAGGAAGATTCCGAATTGCACTTTACTCGTTCCTTCATTCGGAATATTTTAGATATTCCGAATAGTTCTATTGTTTTACCCTTATTCGGAATTTCTCATATATTCCGAATAGGGACAACTTTCCAAATAGAGCTTGATTTTCCGCATAGGGCATGTTTTTCCGAATTGCCCTCTTTTTCCGCATAAGACAAATTTTCCGCATGGCATGTTTTTCCGAATAGAGGTGTTATTACGCATAGAATAACTTTTCCGCATAGGGTTAATTTTTCCGCATGGTTTCTTTTATTCCGCATAGAACTTGATTTTCTGAATAGAGCATTTTATTTCGAATAGAGCAGTTTTTCCGCATAGACCATATTTTCCGAATAGGGCCTTGTTTTCCGCATAGAAGTTCTTTCCGCATAGTATCCGATTAGGCTTTTATTCCGCATAAGTTTTTGTTTTCCGAATAGCTCTTTTCTTCAATAAGATCATTTCTCTATTTTATCATTTAACCTTTTATATTTACTACAAGTTTAATTTCATTACTTCATTTAATTATCTTTTCAATAGAATAGAAAACCAAACTCCTTTTGTCACCAAGAACAATCATTCCACTTTAAACCGAGATCAATTCGAGAGGATATCGAGAACTTTAATTGAACCCATTGCAAAAAGCATGTATCAGTCTGTCTATCAGAAACTTATTGATAAAATATGTGAGAACTGTAAGTTAAAGGCCTTATTAAAAGATAAGACTTCTGAGCCTAGCTCGATTGTGGATACGATGATCCAGAAACCAGCACCCTCGGGACCCACTCGTATTGCTGTAACACCGTTTCCCAAGGCTGCTAGAATGAAAGCTGCTGTTATTGCCCTAGGAATGTTTCGTGTTAGACCTTCATCTCAAACTAGGGTCGATTTCTCTGTGCCTAGCAACCAACGTAAAGCAAGCGTTAGGACAAAACCGACCACTATCGCACAACCACAAGTCATTGATTTAAAAAATTCTAATTCTAACAAGCGTGTGTCTTTTTCTACAGGAATGAACAACTACACTAAGAGCAGAAGGCCACAGCCTACGAGCAATACAAGGAATGATAGGGTCCCTTTTGCCTCTAGAAGTAGTCGTCCCAAGGCTAATAATGTGGAAGTAGAAGAACACCGTAGGAATTTACCGTTTTTTATTCATAATCAGAAACTTAATTCTTCTGAATGTAATGACTTTAAACTTGCTATTCGGAATGAAAAATCTGAAGTTATTTGTGCTAAATGTAATAAATGTTTCTTTACTTTTAGTCATGATGTTTGTGGTTTGACTATGAATGGTTTGAACTATGGTTGTTACACTCGACTTGACAATCTTTCTATCAGCGAAACACATAGAAATCCTAAGACTAAAGTGTATGTTCAGAAAACTAAGCAGGTAGGCTCCACTGAAATTCTTGCTACGTCTAGAAGTCCTAGATTTACCTCTAAGTGGTTGCCTACTGGAAGATATTTTTCCTCTAATGGTCATGTTATTGATACTACTAGATCTCATACTGATAGTGAAATGTCGGTATGTGATATGGCTTGATTATTACCTAACCATACAGGAACCTATTTCTTTGGTTGCCAAATTTTTTCTTCTCTTATCATTGGCAGGCTGTTGAAATTTGTCTCGGGTGCGTGGACTCGGGCTTTTCCAAACATATGACTGGGAATCGAAGTCTTCTCAAGAACTTTGTATGGCGTTTTATGGGAACTGTTCAATTTGGAAATGATCATGTTGTTGCAATTCTAGGCTATGGTGATCTTCAATGGGGAAATATTATCATCACAAGAGTATCTTTTGTTGATGGCTTTGGACACAATTTGTTCTCAGTTGGGCAATTTTGTGATTCAGATTTGGAGGTAGCCTTCAGAAGTCATACATGCTTTGTTAGGGATCTTGAAGGAATTGATCTGTTGAAAGGAAATCGTACCACAAACCTTTACACCATTGATCTTTTTCAAATGTCTGCTGCATCTCCAATTTGTCTCATGGCCCGGGCCACTTCAACGAAGTCATGGTTATGGCATCAAAGGTTATCTCATCTCAATTTCGATGCCATCACCCAACTTGAAAAAGATGATCTCGTTCCCGGTCTTCCAAAGTTCAAATATACTAAAGACTATCTTTGTCCATCATGTGAGCAAGTTAAAAGCAAGAAGAAGCCTCACAAACCCAAATCTGTTCCAAATTCGACGACTAGGTTGCATCTCCTTCATATGGATTTGTGTGGCCCAATGAGAATCAAAAGCATTAATGGAAAGCGATATGTCCTTGTGATTGTGGATGATTATTCTCGTTACACATGGGTTCATTTTCTTGCTTCGAAAGATGAAGCCCCTGATGTAATTATCAATTTCTTAAAGAAAACATCAGTGCTACTTCAAGCCCCTGTTATCATTGTAAGAACGGATAACGGTACAGAATTCACAAATCAGAAACTGAAAGCTTATTTTGACGAAGTTGGGATATCTCATCAAACTTCGGCTGTAAGAAGTCTAGAGCAGAATGGAGTTGTGGAACGGAGGAATCGTACGTTAGTTGAAACTGCTCGGACGATGCTTCTCTCCTCTAGTGCACCGTTGTTCCTTTGGGCCGACGCTATAGCAACTGGATGTTATACTCAAAACTGCTCCATTATTCATACCCGTTTCAACAAAACACCTTATGAGATCATTAATGAAATAAAAACGGATATTTCATATTTACATGTCTTCGTTGCATTATGTTATCCGAAGAATGATCGTGAAGATATCGGTAAACTTGAACCTAAAGGTGATATTGGTTTTTTCATTGGTTATTCTTCAACTGCTTGTGCTTACATGGTTTATAATCGAAGGACAAGAAAGGTAATGAAGACTATGAATGTTACCTTTGATGAACTCTCGGGTATGGCCTCTCAACATAGAAGTTCACATCCTGAGCTTCAAGGTCAGACTTCTGGACAAGTAAGTTCAAGACTCGCGCATCAATTTGCACCGTCAGCAATCTCCTCGTTACAACCTTCGGAACGTAACTTGGAAATCTTATTTGGACCAATTTATGATGAATATATGGAGGGTCCTTCGTCATTTGGTGTTCCTCAAAATGCCCCGGCTGCACCTACTACGGTAGTTCCAGAACCACCAATTGCATCTACACCAACGACATCCGTTTTTGCACCATCTACGTCAACCTCAACCATATTGACTCCAAACATTCCAACCACTTATCCGATTGCTGACCCAACTCAACAACATTCTCAGCAAATTCCTAATCATGTTCATCTTCAGAATAAATAGTTGCTGAAAATGCAAACAATGCGATGCTCAACGAACATGCGTTTGTCAATCCATTTCCGGCTTCCACAAGTACTACTCAACCTTCAACACCATATGTGGATCCGTCGAGCTCGCATCAAGTTTCTCATACACTTCCACATGAACAAAAATGGACTAAGAATCATCCTTTAGTTCAAGTGATTGGCAATCTCTCAAGACCGGTCTCACCACGAAATCAGCTGCGTATCCATGGTGATATGTGTATCAATGCACTATCAGTCAGCGCAATGGAACCATCAAGTGTTAAAGAAGCAATGACCGATGCATCATGGATTGATTCTATGCAAGAAGAGCTCAATCAATTCATCCGGCTTGATGTATGGGAGTTAGTACCACGACCGGACAATATCGATCCCCTTACACCGAAATGGTTATTCAAAAACAAGATGGATGAGGAGCAAAAGGTCATTAGGAACAAGACTCGGTTACTTGTGAGAGGTTATAAACAACAGGAGGGAATTGATTTCGCAGAATCCTTCGCCCCGGTTGCTCGAATGGAAGCTATTAGGATTTTCTTGGCATACGCGACACACAAATCGTTCATTGTGTATCAAATGGACGTGAAGACGGCTTTCTTGCATGGGCCGTTAAAAGAAGATGTGTATGTATGTCAACCTGAAGGTTTCATCAACACCGAACACCCAAACCATGTCTACAAGTTGAAAAAGGCAATTTATGGTTTGAAACAAGCACCGAGGGCATGGTACGACGAATTATCATCATTTCTTCTCCAAAATCACTTTAGCAAAGGGACCATTGATCCAACTTTGTTTATCAAGCACTACGGCAACGACATCTTGGTGGCTCAGGTCTATGTAGATGATATTATATTTGGTTCTACTAACCCAAAATATTCCATATTATTTGCCGACCTTATGAAAAGTCGATTCGAAATGTCCATGATGGGGGAAATGAAGTTTTTTCTTGGTCTCCAAGTTCACCAATCCTCCCGTGGTATTTTCATAAATCAGTCCAAGTATGTGCTTGAGATTCTAATGAAATTTGGTATGGACAACTGTGATCCTATTGGTATTCCAATGGACACTAAAAACAAGCTTGATTTGGATAAGAAAGGGACATTTGTAGATGCTACAAAATACCGAAGTATGATCGGGTCCCTTATGTACTTAACCTCAAGCAGACCGGACATTGTGCATGCTACTTGTTTATGTGCTCGGTACCAGGCGAAGCCAACCTAGAAGCACCTCAAAGAGGTTAAAAGGATCTTCCGTTATCTCTGGGGAACCATTAACATGGGTCTCTGGTATACGAAGGATTCTGGTTTTAATCTCACTGGTTTTTCAGACGCCGACCATGCAGGGTGTCATGATACATTCAAAAACACTTTCGGTGGAGCATAATTCTTAGGCGAGAAGCTAGTGAGCTGGTTATCAAGAAAACAAGACTGTACGGCGTTGTCCACCGCGGAAGCAGAATATGTGTCTCTATCCGTGTGTAGTGCTCAAGTCCTTTGGATGAGAACACAACTCACGGATTATGGCTTTTACTTTAACAAAGTTCCTATTTATTGTGATTCACATTCAGCCATAGCCATATCATGCAACCCGGTCTAGCACTCCAAGACCAAGCACATAGCTGTCCGATTCTATTTCATAAAGGAGCATGTGAAAAAAGGAACGATCGGACTATTCTTTGTCAAGACGGACTACCAACTAGCCAACATCTTCACCAAAGCTCTTTCTCAAGAAAGATTTGAATTCTTGGTTCGACAATTGGTATGCGTAGTTTCACTCCAGATGAACTTGAACGTCTTGCACATTCGCAGTAATCTTGTATATATCTTTCAGAAAATCAAAATACAAAAAATATAAAAACTATAAAAACAAAATAAAAAATGAGAAAATCTTTCAAAAATACCAAAAATATTATTCTCCGACATGTCTCTCAGCATCGATAATATGGACGTACTTGGAAATGTCGCTCAATAACGACACGGGTACGTACATAAAAGTTCGAATGAGAGTTCAAATGTGTTCAAAACATGTCCTTTCTACTTTCTTCTCATAATGGCTTATAGTCACATGTCAGACTATAACCCGGTCCCCTAAGAAAGGAAAGTCTTTGACTTATCCTCAACAATGAGAAATTAATTTTTCTCGGTCATGGGCTTATATCAAAACATTCAAAGTTTTAAGCTCATGAACACAAGGAAAATGTTCATTTATGTATATTATTCCTTAACAACTGGAAAGTAAGTATTCTCGGGTTTTTGAGCATAATTTTTCAAAGTATTTCAAAACTGTGTGCTCATATACTCCCCCAATTTTAATTAGAATTTCTTTTCTAGGGGGGAGTACAAACTTTCATGCAACATTATTCATTCCATGTTTCATCACTAGTTTCACAAAAATTTCAATGTCATGCAATTTTTGAGGGGGAGAATAGTGATTAAAATGTGTTATCTTGGATAAGATCTTTGATATAAGTGCTTTCTCTTCCTAATATGTGCACAAATCTTTCCTTTTATGATGCACATATGTAGGAGGAGCGTGTTGGGTGATACAAAAAACCTTCAAGGTGTAAACACTGATTTCATCAACACCTTGATTGCTTTTTCAACAGGTTTTTCTGGTTACGATATCTATACCCTTCAACACATTAATTCACGATGGTATTGGTGTCAAAAGGTGGTTAGGTATTCGTCCTATGATCCAAGCAGAACCGGAGGGATCTTCCCAGGGACAGCCCATTAGAATTTAGATGTCCTTAGGAAAGATGGAGTAGTTGAATGTACGGGAAAAATGTCGACTAATGACTTAAGCTAGCACTGGAACAATCACAACAAGGTGCTAGTTATGACATCTTGGTAAGCATTGAAGGGGTTGAAGAATGAAAAAAAAATGTAAGGATAAAGGGCGTAAAGAAAGAAGCCCTCCATACAACTTAGCCGGAAACCGGGTCAATACATCTACTATCAGAATCACGTTGATGATTTCTGGTATTGAAGACAAAGCATCATGGACCCAGTGATGCAAAACACAACCCTTCCCAGCCTACTCAAGCTTCTCTCAAAAGAAGTTTGTTTTATTGTCACGGAGTTCAACTCATTTCTATCAACTTTCTCACTCCGAGATAGTAGATATTGAAAAGGTGGCAGTCTGCTCCAGCCTCCGATAACCAAATAAACGTGCACTTATAGAGTCTAGAGCCAACGAGATTCATCAAAAATCTCATTAGGACACTTATTTCGTATATCAATTGTTGTTCATCATTAGAACACAAGCGATAATTTACAGAGTCCTACTCTCTATCCTTGTGGTATTTCTAGAACATTCAGAGTGATACTCTCTAGTATTCACAGTGATGAATAGAAATCCTTCCAATGTTAACATCACACAGCACTGCGGTAGGTCATATGTACGATTCATTTTGAATTGAACATGTGCTAACTGGAAAGCAACAGTGGTTTGATTCTTATATTATTCAAACTCGTTCCAGGTCTCGTCGCAATACCGTTATGATCTTGCCAGAACATTCAGAGTAATACTTTTCAGTATTAACAGTGACGAATGGAAATCCTTCCAGTGTCATCATCAAACAGCACTACGGTAGGTAACTTGTGCGATTCTATATGAATCAAACTTGTGTCAACTGGAAAGCAACGATAGTTTGATTTTTAATTGATTCAAACTTCTTCTAGGAAATTGAATTGACGACTTAATCAGCAGAATGGAACTGCATGATTCACTCCTTACTTTGACTTATCTTTTGATATATTCAAGTATTGAGAACGGCTACCACAGCCGGAAACCCTGTCAAGGAAGTTCTTTGAAGTTACCTAATCACAGGTACAGTATTATTACTATATAACGGGAAACCGGAGGAATGCAAACGGTGGCGTAACTTCAAGAGTCATAATTCAAGACCACATGCGCATATAAATGAAGAAAGCTCAAGAACATCTAAAGACAAAGACTTCTTCTACTCTGATGATCAAGGGAGATTGTTAACAAGCTTTTAAGTCAACACAGAACATGATTATGTGGGAAAAGAAACAAGAACACAAGCTGGTAAAGTTTCAAGATCAGGTCTAGGCAAAGATAAAAAATCTAAGATCAAAAGTCATGAAAGGAACTATGAAGAAACTCTCAAGAAATCGAGCTTCAAAGTCTGCAACAACAAAGAAGTGAAGTCAGATATTACACGACCACCCCTTAGGGGGAGATTGTTAGAAGTAATTAAAGTGATGGTCATATAATATATCGTTGCGAAGCTCGTGAAAAATGTTATTTAATGATGTCGAGAGTTTTTAGTCATTATTGTTTATGTAACGGGATTCAGTCCCGAACACACAAATGAGGAAGGCCTCCTAAACATTTTCTACTTAGTATAAAAGGCCTCCTATGCCTCATTTGTGTGTGTGCTTTTCCATTTTCATAGTTTTAGAGAGAGAAAGGTGTGTTTGTTTCTCTCACTAGGAAAACACCAATCTTTGTATTTTCTTTTCTTCATCTTAATCTAATCTTTCTTTTTTGGTTTAATCTTCATCATGTTATTCGTGTTTGGTTAGTCGTGTGATTAAGTTCTACAGTTTTCGTTGTTAGGCTGGCTTATAGAACGATTTATGCTATTGAACACTTTATGTGAATGTCGTTGAACAATTTAAGTTTATGTCGTTTTCGTTAACAATATGTAATAGTTGAACTTGAATCCAATGTGATTGTATGTTTAAGTTATTCTTTGCGTTGAATTGGTTTCTATTGACGATGTGAAATTCTCGAAAAATTGGTTGCGAAATGGGTTGAAACGACCTGGAAAAACGACATAAAAGTTGCTGCAACCTTTAGGGACTATATGTTGTTACCTTTAGGGACTAACTGTAGTCTCCAAAGGTGCCAATAGATGTATGGTTAAAAACTCATGTAGTCACTAGATGTTGTCTCTAAACGTTTGGTCAACAAAGTCAAAGAAACTTTAGCCACTACTTGGAATCCCTGAATATTAGTTTCTGAAGATTCGGTCAAAAAAATCAATTTTTTAGGCACTACTTGTAGTGGCAAATAGTAGTCCCTAAAGATACCTTTGGGACTAATTGTATTCTCAAAAAGTTTGACGATATAATTTTATTGGGTCAACGAAAATCAAAAAGTCAAAAAGTTATAGTCAACGTTGTAGTTCCTAAAAAAAACCGGTAGTCTCTATAAACCTCTAGCGTCTAGGTAATTGGCACACCATTTATTGAGACTATAGGTAGTCTCTAAGGAATTTTAGACACTACATCGGGCACTTTTAGAGACTACTTATATTGTCCCTATAAGCGGTTTTTCTTGCAGTGGTATCCCCGTTTATTGCAACGAAATATTATTGCGTCAAACAATTATATTTTTGAACTTTTTAAAATACATTTTGTTTTCAAAATGTACGTTGTCTTTTACCTTCTAGTAACATTAGACTATTGTGGTTTTAACAAATTAATACATCATAATATCTTTGGAAGGTGCTCATTAGGCCGAGGCAGCAATATAATTAAGCAACGAAACAGTCAAATTCTCATCATAACAATGCCAATTCCGATTGCAGTATTTATAAAAACCAAGGACTTGATCGTGTACCAATTCAACAAGCTACACAAATATATATTGCACGACTGATATATCTTTTTGAATTCAGAATTTAAGACAAAATTTTGATATGTTTCTAGAACGATAATTTTTAACCTTCACATAACATTTTTGCCAAGAACAATCTAACAAATCCTATGCAGAACTTAGAACCACAACTATATATTGTTAGAGTTTTTTAAATTTTTTATTAGGGTGAAGAACTATTTTATCGTATAAATGTAACGAAATGAGACTTTGTTATACCTATTTCGACTATAAGTCAATGTAAACAGACTTTCAGACTTTCACCTTATAACTTACGCTATTGTTTTTATATTGAATCATCATCGACAAGTACTCTACATTTTGTATAAATCATTAAATTATTCATTAAAATTAGGCTACATGCAACAGCGACCTTGTGGGACCTTAACTCGTCAGCGTTTTCTTTCCTGTGACCTAGTGCAACCTATTTGCTCCAAAAGGCGATCTATTTCAAATTTTTCTTTAATATAAATCATTTTTTTCTTTTTATAAATACCACATTTTCACACACAAAATTTTTACACACAACTTCTAGTATTTTCCCACACAACTGTCTGTATTTTCACACACACTTTCAGAAATCAAAATGACATGCTCTTCCATACACTGTTGACGAGATTAAGGCTATCATTCAGAAACAAATAATTCAACAACAAAGTTGTCAGGTTGCGCTTACGACGTTAGTTGATGATTTTGATGTCGCGTACGAAGCTAATACGAAACTGCGCACAACATGTGAGAAATGCCGTGATATTTCCCTAGAGAAACGTCATTTAATCGACACATTTCTAAGTAATTAATTTGATAACGATTTCAACACCCGAAAATCTTTGTTTAGAAAGTCGGTAAAATTGGAGGCTCGAATTGAAAAAATACTGAATGGCTGAATAACTTGGGTTCTTCATATCAAACTCATATCGGTTCTTCATCCCAAACTCAAACAACTCATATTGGTTCTTCATCACAACAACGCCGACGTCGAAATGTGTCTCCCGATCCACCCTTTCCAATTGTAAACGACTCAAATGGCTTACTTACTGACGATCAGGTGTATCAACTATACCTAGATCAAAAAGTATTGAGAGAAACACTGGAAGAAGAATAAATGGCACAAAGAGAGCTGGAGGTGGAAATTATTGCCGAAGAAGATTACCAAGAGAAAATTCGTAGGGAGTTACCTGTTCAGTTATCGGATTCGAATCCGGGAACTGACTAATCGTATATGTATTTTTATATTATCTATCTAGTAGTGTATTTCATTTCCTATTTTATTTGAATTCAAGTATTTTCATGTATAATGTATGGAATAAATGTTTTAATTTTCGAATAAAAATTGTTTACGTTTACGTTTTCATTTACAATTTTAGATAATTAAAATGAAAAAAATATGGGATGATTTGGCGGTGAATTTTTGACAATGATTAACGGTATAGGGTTTAAAAAATGATTAAAAAACTTAATTAGAGATAAAAAGGGTAAAATGCATTAACTAAAACTAACTCTAAAAATGGTCAAATTAATGTATGTTGTGAGGAATTAAACAAAGCTCAATATATTAAAATTAAATTTTTTTATAAATTTTATATAATTAAATCATAATTAAAACTAATTAAATTTAATTTAAAAAAGAAAAAATAAGAAAAAATGGAATGAAAGAAAGATTGAAATGTTGAATTAGGTCATGTTGAGAGTCGAACTGGGGGAGTCGATTTGGTCGACTCGGTCACCGCAACGGGCCGACCGAGTTCGACATCGGTCGCGACCCAAAAGTAGTACCAACGTTGCAGGTAGCCTTAAACAATTATCAAACAACATATATAGAAAGGTGTTCGTCACCGTAACACGCTAATATCATACTAATAAAAGATAGAGAAGAGTTATTTTGGATATCATATTTTTCCTTGGATATGAGGGGATTCATCTCTACCATCCATCTCAACTTCATCTAATGGATATGATTAAATATATTTCATTTACATATTTTTATAATTTAAATATTTCCTAAACCGTTAAGTGTTAAACGAAAATAGTTATACCATCGTGACGAGCGTTTAATTATCTTTCTATCAATATGCACTATGATATACTTTCGAAGACGCTTTTTCTTCTTGTTAAAATTTACGTGAAATATCATATATGATAATACTGTTTCATCATATATGATAACAGTGTTGAATCATATATGATATTGGTTTCTATCACATATGATAGGTTATATCTTATATGATACTTGTGTTACATCATATATAATTTTTGAAAACGTAAAAAAATTAAAATAAAAGTTTGTCAAAAGTGTATCATATAGCATATCTATAGAAAGATAATTAAATGTTCTTCGTAACGGTATGTTTTTTTCGCATAACGATTAACGGTTTAAGAAATATATTTTGTGTTTAATCTTATCCATCAGTTTCAAATGGATATAGAAGATGGACATTAGTTCCTTAATATTCAAATAAAATTTAGTATCCAAATGAACTTAAATCATATATAAAAGTAACAAATAAAAAATTCAAATGTCAAATATAAATAGATTTAAGTTAATTTAGATACTAAACTTTATTTGGATACCAAGGGACTAATATTTAACTTTCATATTCATTTTAATCTAATAAATAAGATTAAATACAAATTATATTTTCACCCTTTTTTTCAAACATTAATATCTTTTAAACCATTAATCGTTATGCGAAAAAAACATACCGTTACAAAGAGCATTTAATTATCTTTCTATAGATATGTTATATGATACACTTTCGACAAATTTTTATTTTCTTCATTTTTTTCACGTTTTCGAAAATTATCATAGATGATACTAATATCATATATGATGTAACACCAATATCATATATGATATAACCTATCATATATGATATAAATCAATATCATCTATGATTTAACACTGGTATCATATATGATGAAACATTATTATCATATATAATATTTCCCGTAAATATTAACAAGAAGAAAAAAATGAAATTTTTTTTCATCGAAAGTATATCATAGTGCATATTGGTAGAAAAATAATTAAACGCTCGTCGCGATGGTATAATTATTTTCGTTTAACACTTAATGGTTTAAGAGATATTTAAACTAAAAAAAATAGAAGAAAATTAAAATATAATTAATTTTATCTATTAGATGGAAATAAGATATATGGTGAGAATGAGTCTCCTCATATAAAAAAAGGTATTTTATACAAAATAACTCTTCTAATATAAATAAACATATAATTAATATTTCGAAAAGTTTGTATTTGGTCAAATACTACATAATATATACATTAATTGTTAAGATTATATGTGTCTTAATTAATTCAATAAGATTTTATTGCCTTATAATTTAAAATGATATTCTTATTATTTTCTTTCTATAATCATGGTCAAACTACAACATGACTTAATTATAATGATTTTGTATAAAGAAAAGTGTTGTAAATATAAATAACAAGAACACAAGAATGAGAGAGTAGGAAGAATTCTTATTTTCAGAGGTAATTATCAATGGTTACATAGACCACTATTTATAGGGCTAATTACAAGTTATAAGAGGAAAATAAATAATGGAGAATAATCCATACTAATATGAATATTTCATAACACTCCCTCTTGGATGTTCTTCATTCATTACAAGCTATCAATATGGCGCTTCAGAACCATTGTTGTATATAGGCTGCCTCGTTAAAAACCTTATCAAGAAAAAACCCATAGGGATAAAAACTTGAATAAAGGAAAAAGAGTGCAGTGTTTATAATACTCCCTCTCACTTTGATGTATATGTTCTTCAAGAGTTTGAGAGCTCAAATTATGAATGAGTTTCTCACAGACTTTGTTGGCAATACTTCTTCTTGATGGTGATATGAATAAGCCCTGTAAAACTGACAAAATATATGTATATATTCCAACCAATATCAAATTTATTCCTTGTAAAGTATACCCTTTGTGTACGAATCTATAAAGAGAAAATTTTACTCTTATGACGCATATTATAACCTTAATTGCACTTTATATATGGTATTTAACCAATAATGTGCCAAAGCAATATAAAATGGATTCAAATGATGTTCAATCCATATAAGGATTTATCTGCTTAGATCAAAATAAAGTTATGTAGAACTTTATCAAGTGATTCTAGAAGTTGAAATGGCTAGACATGTTTAAAGCATTTATATACGATTCATAAAATACGATAGTTTTAATAAACTCATCTAGGCGAAATAAAACACCTCCATATTGCATATTTCATAAAATATCATTAAGATATTTAGATCCACCGCGAGACAATGTGTCTCTTAAAAATCAGTGCCATGTTTTCCTGAAATTATATATGCCATAATTCACGTCTTAAAGCACATAGCTTTAGAGCTCTTATTTCAGTTTCGCACAAAATCGATGAATATCCAATAAGTTTTACACGTTGATGTGTATAAACTTCATGGTTCAATAGTTTTCGTATTTGCAAGAGTTTGTCTCTTTCATGTTGGCCAATCATTTCATTGAAAACACCTTTAGATAATAATTTATTTATGATCCTCGTTATGCATAATAGCAAGCAAAACATTATATGTAGACTAATTTATCGATGTCGTTTTGTTTCGATTCCATATGATTTTAGACAAAATAGAATTCATTGAGATCTCATTAGCTATCATATGTTCTTTAGAACCTTCATGTTTAGTGTCTCTTTGTGAGACTATCATGGGGACTTTTATACCTCGACCAACCATCTTGTTTTCATGCTCCGTATTTTTCATCGAGGATTTTATTTGGAATCGATTAGTTTACCATGCTTGAGGCATGTCATAATAAAATAGAGTTGAATAGACTGCTTCTATACATAGTCTCATCGTCCAAAACGGGCTTTAAATGCATTAAATATCATCAAAAATGCCAAATATATGCTTGTGTTTGTTGCTTGTGTATTTTAGGTACGGATATTGAGAAAATGACAAAAGATCACAAGAAACATGCAAAAACGAACACGGGAAACGAAGCCGCACAATGAACCAAGCCCTAATGAAGATTTTTCAAGACAAACCCTTAAAGATTTGAAGATTATGCAAGAAGGGTCCTCTAATATTGAAGAATTGACACTTTAAACCCTTGTTTATTCATAATTACAAGTTTGGTCCTTAAAGTTTGTCAAATTTACAAAAGGGCCCTCTACTTTGAAGAATTGACAAGAATGGTCCCTCAACAATGAAAACTTGTCAATTTCAGTCCTCCAAAAAGTCAACATAACAAGTCAAGACCATCATCTTTGAAGAAAATGCCAAAACAACCCTTCAAGAATCAGCAATTGGCAAGAAATACCCCTGAAAATACTTTGAAAAAGTATTTGGGGCAAAAGTGTGAAAAATGAAACTTCCATAACAAAGGAATTCGTATTTTGGCTGTTTAATTTACAAGTGACAAGAAGAAAAGAGTTAAGGGGTTAATCATGGCAGACACAATACTTACCTAGACCAGTAGTGGGGTGACACGTGCCCCACTACCACTTTTCTAACAATCACAAGCCAACAATAAGCCACCTCACTATCCACTCACACCTGCCTAACTAACTTAATTTATTAAGTTAAATTAAGGCGATAAACACCCCTTTTAAACCCAAAACAGATTAAAACCCTTGTTCATCATGTTCTTAATCACATTTGGGCATTTCATAATTACCAAGAACTGAGTGTTATAACTTTCCAGATTTATGATTAAGGGATCATAAAACATAACCCAATCCTTAAACAAGCCACCTCATCACTTACAAGGTCACATGAGTTCCCTCCTTCACACATTTTTTAAGAAAATGCCAAAGTACCAGAAGATCCAACCATCCTCAAACAGCTTACATCCTAAGCATTCACATAGGCCATTGGATGCAATTCTACCCACTTTTCATCAACAAAACGCCAAAATTCAGTCACATGATACCAAAGTTTTCAAACTTCATAAGGGGCATTTTGGGGACTTCATCAACTAGGGTTCTATGTTTTTATGCATTGTGTAGTTCACTTGTAGCCTATATAAAGGCATTTAGGCTTTCATTTTCAGTTTGCTCTTGATTTTTCCTTTGTTCAAGTTCTGTAAATCCTTGTTCATTAGTTTAATGAAAAGTGTTTGAATCTTTGAAGAAAAACCAAGTGCCAATCTTATTTACTGCTTGATATTGTTTAATGTTTGCTTTGAATCTTAAAACGTGTTTTCAAGGAGTGTGCAAGTAATTGCATATTTTCCTAAATCTTGATATTTTGCTAAGTTCTTGGTACACCTTTGGAATTTTCGGCCTATAAATGGATCATAGCACCCTGATAAAGAGTTATCAAGGTGTTGTGAGGCTTATAACTTGGGGATAATCAAAGAGTGGGGTACAAGAGTTGCATTAATCAAGTTTTGTCACATTTCTGTTTATTATTTTTGCTTCTAACTTTTTTCCATCTTAGCAGCTTGATATTGGAAGCTTGTGCTTGTTCTTGCTAGCACATCAGCTCAAACATACGTGGGTGTGGATGTACATCCATGACGTTTGAATCCTTAATCTCAAAATCTATCAAAAATTTGGATATTTGTGATATTTGAGTTCTGCTTGTGTATGTGTTGTTCTTGGGCTCCAAATCTTGTTGATTCTGTTTATGTTTGATGTTTTGATGCTTATGTATGCATGTGCTAACCTAAATCCAACTTTTGATTTGAAAATATTGATTTGAAAATATAAAAGGGTGTTTGGGTCTACTGCATATTGAAGTTATTTTGTTATTGGTTAAGTGTTTGCTATTGTGTGTTGCTTGTTCTTGTTTAAGAAGTGTAATAGAGTGAATATCTGCAAGTTGTATGCTTTTGAACACCTAAATCAAACATATGCTTATAAAATCTTGATTAAGTGATATTTTGGACTGTGATTTGGTGCACACCTAGTTCTAGGCCTAGACTTAGGATAAAAAGTGATAAATCATTCCCAACATAACCTGTTAAGAAGATCTAAGTGTTTGAATTTGGCTGTGTGGTCAAGTATATCAGCAAGTGTTCATGAGTGCATATTCTTTGTTCATCAGTAACTTTTGTATGCTTGAATCTTGATCTAGACTTTGAATCAATGCATGAAACCTGTTAGAATTTGTTCATTTGAATTTATTATAGCTTGTGTATGCATTTGGTGAAGTTTGACTGGCTGATTTTTGCTAAAACTGCTTATTGAGTGAAATCTGCTTATTGTTCATATCTGGTGCTTATCTGGTGATAAATTGAATTAACTGCACTGATTGGCTGATTGTAATTGTGTTTTTGTGATTGTTATTGACTCCTTATGATTAATTGATCATTTGGGTGCCTTTGCTTAACTTGAATCCACAAAAAAGTCACTAAAGACAAAAAGTCAATTAAGTCAAGCAGGGGGAAAAGTTCCCATTGCTCAACACCCAAAACTAGCCCTTGCTAGTGTAATTTGTTATTCATCTTATTCATAAGCCAATTTGGCTTATCCAAACTTGCAACAACTTATTTTTGTGATAGATCTTCCTCATCTGACCCATTTATTTGATCTAGAGCTTATTAGACTTTGACTTTGACTTTTTACTAGAAAACTCATTAAGTTGACTTTTAAACAAGTTGTATCTGCTTATTCTGGCTTATTGCTTGTGCTTATTTGAAAACTTTTTGATTTTTTAGCTTAATTAAGTAATTTAAAAGCTTTTGAAAGTTAAATCAGCTCTTGAGGTGGCCTAGAACTCGAAAACGACTATTTTGTCGTTTTGTGAAGATAGCTTTTAGCTTATTCAGGCTTATTTCTTCTACTTTTTCCAATTTTCTTTTTACAGATCTCTTAAGTAACTCAAAAGAAGATTGTGTGTCAAATTTGAGCTTATGGCATCAGCTTATAGCTTAATGGGCCAAAAAGCCCATTAAGAATAAGCTGCTTTGAAATAAGCTAGCTTATACACATTTTTAGCTTTTGGGCCTTAAAAGTTTTGTTCTTAAAATCAAATTTTAAGTCAGATAGGAGCTTCTGGGCTTATTTGGACAACATTTTTCTTATTGGGCCTATTTGAGCCCATTAAGGGGTCTGTTTAAACTTTTAGCCCATTTCAAGGCCCAATAGGGGTATTTTTGTAATTTCAACTTCACTTCTGTATTATTTAGGTTAAAATAAGCTAGTTTTCAACTTTTTATAATTTTTTATAAATTTTGGATTTTTATTAATATTTTATTATTTTTTATTATTAAAAATTAAAATTTAGATTTTTCAAGTTTTTTCATTTTTCATAGTTCAAATACCTTAAGTTAGGAATTTTACAATTATTAGAATATTTTTATTGTCATTAGATTAATTTTTAGAATTATTTTAAAATTTAATAGTTTTTAATTGTTTTTAAATAGTTTTAATTAATTTTAAAATTTTCAAAAATAGTTTTAAATTTAGTTAAGTCATTTTAGAGGTTTACAAGTGAAGAAATCTCATTTTGAGCTTTTTGTTAATTAAATTGATTTTTGGGCTTTAATTAGCATTAAAAAATTATTATTTAATTAAATAAAAGGTTTGAGTGATTTTTGATTTCTTTTAAACTCTAATTACATTTTTTAGGATTTATTGCAATTTTCTAGGAGTTTTTAGGGTAATTTTTAATTTTGTCACTTTTTACGGTTTTACGTGTACGACTATTCGTCTTAGTTTAATTCATAATCGTAACCGTCATTCTCTTCTAATCTCTCTTTTATTTTCTTTCTTCATAACTTATAATCACAAAAGTTAATCATATCTCTACACAACACACTTTCCTCCTTGGGAAACGAACTTGAACTTCATTGGTCATTAGTGTTTGGTTTTCCTAAACCGACACTTAATACTTTCCCTATTTTGCTCTCTTTTCCTAAAGAGTGGTAAAAACACTACATCATTTTGGCGCCGCTGCCGGTGAGGCGTGTTGTGTTTTGATTTGGAAATTGTTGTTTTTATATATAGCCATAATATCTATTTGTATTAGTAGCACTCTACTAATACGTATTATCGGTTTTTCGTTTTTTGACTGAATACTATTACTATATTGTATACGTAGAACAATAAAGTCACAAGTACTCCAAAAGTGTGAAAACACAACCTTGATTGGGAGGTCATTACTCAATCATTGTATTCGAATCTCAAACAAGAAATCAAAGGCAAAATAGATAAATACTTTCGTGAAGCTTAATTTTGAAAAACACAAACTATAAGGTGGGTATAAGGCGGGTATTATAAAATATACCCTAAGGAAAAAGGCTCTTAAGTGCTTCGCGCCGCCTCGTTTCCCCGCTTGCTTGTGAGTGTTTAGATAAAAAGGGCTAATCGAGGGTTTGCCAACCAAAGTATTATCTACATATCATATATATTTTCTTGTTTTTATTTGATTAAACCCTCTTGAACGTTTTGGTGTTCCACCAACGTTCTAAAGTCATCGAAAGCGTTCACTTCACGTGATCGTTTTCATTCCTTGAGGCTTCTTTAATCAAGAGATTTGATTAAGGAGGAGATTTGTAGATTTTTGTCTACTTAATACAATCACAAAAATCCAAAAAAAGTAAAAACAATTAAAAACCATAAAAAAATTGGAAAAATTAAATAAACCAAAAAGAATCTTATTTGCTCATCCCCACGTTGTACGTGACGTTTATGCCAACTCGCAACCAAGCAAGACGTGCACGTAAACATAGAAACCGAAAGGAGTCAACACCTATTCCTAATCTTTCTAGTGAGGAGTCTCCTATTGACGAACCTATCGTAAGAGAAGAACCAACCATGGCGAATCGAACTATGATGGAGTTACTTCAAGCACCCACCGAGGGTTATGGAGAGGCTATTGTAATTCCCGCTATCCTTGCGGAGAATTTTGAAGTGCAAACGGGTTTGTTGTGGATGATCCAAAACAACAAATTTCATGGTGATGAAAAGGACAACCCGCACAACCATATCCGCCAATTCAATCGTCTTACCGCCACTTGTAAATTTAAGGATGTTGCTAATGACTCGATTAAGACGATGCTTTTTCCGTATTCCTTAGCGGGCCCGCTAAAATTTGGTTAGAAAAAGAGCCACCCAATTCTATATTGACGTGGAAGGATCTCGTTTCTAAGTTTGTGAGCCAATTTTTCCCGCCCTCTAAGACTACGCACTTGAAAAACGAGATGTTAAAATTTTCACAAGAATTTAATGAGAGTTTTTCAACGGCTTGGAATAGGTTTAAGGAAATGTTACATGAGTGTCCTCATCACGGGTTTTCCGACTTGCATCAAATTGACACGTTTTACAATGGACTAAATGATCATGAAAGGGATTATCTAAATGCCGCCGCGGGTGGTAATTTTTTGTGTAAAACGGTTGAGGAAGCGTTGTTGATAATTGAGAATAGATCTAAGGTGTATAGTCCTCGTAACACATCAAGTGTTCGTAAGGCTTCGTCTTCGGCTTCACCTTCTTTGTCCAATACCATTGATGCTTGCCAAATTGAGGCGAAGTTGGAAAACAAAATCTTTGACAAGCTTAAAGGACTTTTAATTGAATTCAAAGTTGAAGAACAAAATGCTCCCGCTACGGCTAAAGCGGTTGAGGTTTCATGTATGTATTGTGGTGGAGGTCATGATTTCTCCGAGTGCATTACCAACGTTGGTAACACTTCGAGTGCCTACGCGGCCACGGGAACTTACAACCAAAATGGTCAAGTTACCCGCTCTAATCAATTAACTCCACCGGTTTTTGCTCCCAATCAAAATGCTAACAACCACTATCGAAACAATCAAGTTGGTTTCAAAAACAATTACAAAGGAAACTATGGGAATCAAGGGGCTAATAATCAAGTTTCAAACAAAAATCAAAACAATGATTTTCAAAACAACAACAAGGGTTTGCAAACTTTGAAAGATCTTCCAAATGAATTTGTTGAATACGCTAATGGAAACGATGCTAGATTTGACAACATTCAAAGAGAAATCATTAGCCTAAGATCCGAGTTTAAGGACGACTTGAAGAAGGAGTTGAAAAACGAGTTAGCAAATGAGCTTAAAATCCATACAAACAAAATGGAAGGGAATGTAACTAGGTTACAACAAAACCAACAAGAAATGTAACAAGGGCAACATGAAATAAAACAAGAGATGATTAAGGCCGAGAAGAGGCAATCCATGTTTGAGGATAAGATTTCATCTATGTTTGAGGCTATTATGTGCAAACCGTCTTCGAGTAGTCTTTCTAGCAACACCATATCGAACCCTAAGGGAGAGATGAAAGTGATTACCACACGTAGTGGTAAGACACTTAAGGAAGAGACTTCTCAACCAATTGCTCCTACGGAGGATGCAATTGAGGAAGAACCCGAGGTGGTGGTCGAAAAGGAGCATGTCCAAATCCCACGAAGTACCGCTCATGCCATACCTACGGTTGACCCATTACCACATTTGGAACCCGAGACTCCAAAGGCTATGCCTATGCCTCAACCCACACCGCCTTTGCCCTATCCATCGAGACTTAGAAAGGAGAAACGTCAAGAGTGCGATAACTACCAATTTGAGCTTTTTAAGAAAATGTTTCGTGACGTTCATTTTAATGTGAGTTTTGCCGATGCTTTGGTCATGATGCCTCTATTTGCCGCTATCTTCAAGAGTATGTTGAACAACAAGGAGAAATTGAAACAATTTTCTAGTTGTTCATCGGTTTATCTTAACCGCATACCTCAAAAAGTCGGTGATCCCGGTAAATTCTTGATTCCTTGTGCAATCCAAGATATGGAAGAATGCTATGCCTTGGCCGATCTTGGTGCTAGTATTAACTTGATGCAACTTGAAATCTTCAAGTCGCTCAATCTTCCTAATCTTACTCCTTCACTAATGTCTATCGAGTTGGCCGATAATTCCACGATTCCCGCATGTGGATTGGTGGAAGACGTTTTTGTGAAAGTGGGAAAGTTCTATTATCCGGTAGACTTTATCGTTGTCGATATTCCCACGGATCCTCAAGTTCCTCTCATTTTAGGTCGTTCATTTTTAGATACGTCTATGGCTTTAATTGATGTGCATGCTAGAAAGATCACCTTACGTTTCAACGACGAGGAACTTGTTATAAACGCAACTCAAAATTCTCAAATTTCTCATGTTTATTCCGTTGCAACCATAAACCTCGTTGATATGATTGACGTTGTTTGCGAGGAATTTTCACAAGAAGTTCTAGGTTTTGGTGATGATGAAAATAGTGGCAATCCCACTATGTTAGATCCCATTCTTGATAACTCGACACCAACCTTCACTCCATTTGAAGGTTGTGGTTCTACGTTGGAAGAATTCGATGTTCCACGTACTTATGACGAAGACCTCGACAATGATGAGGACTTCTCGATTATCAAGGATTTTCTTAACGATTTCCCATTTCCTCCACCCGAGGAGGTTATGAGTATCGAGCCCAAATCTTCAATTGAGGAGCCACCTATCCTCGAGTTGAAAGATTTACCTCCTCATCTCGAATATGTATTTTTGGAGGAGGACGACAAGTTTCCGGTTATTATTGCGAAAGATCTTTCGGATGATGAAAAACCGCACTTGTCGATGTTCTAAAGGATCACAAAGGGGCAATTGCGTGGAAGTTATCCGACATTAAGGGGATCGATCCCAAATTTTGTACCCACAAAATCTTAATGGAGGAGGATTACAAACCCGCAATCTAATGTCAAAGGAGGGTGAACCCCAAAATTCACGACGTCATCAAAAAGGAAGTCCTAAAACTCCTTGACGCGGGAATGATTTACCCTATTTCCGATAGCCCTTGGGTGAGTCCTATTAATTGTGTCCCTAAAAAGGGAGGAATAAACGTTGTTCCAAACGATGCGAACGAGTTAATTCCAACTAGACTCGTGACCGGATGGAGAGTGTGCATTGACTATCGAAAGTTGAATGACACCACTCGTAAAGACCATTTTCCCTTGCCCTTCATGGACCAAATGTTGGAGCGTCTTACGGGAAACGATTTCTATTGCTTTTTAGATGGTTTTTCCGGTTACTACCAAATTCCCATCGATCCTCGTGATCAATAAAAAACTACGTTTACGTGTCCATATGGAACGTTTGCCTATCTTAGAATGCTATTCGGACTTTGCAATGCACCAGGAACCTTTCAAAGGTGCATGATGGCTATTTTTCATGATATGATCGAGAAGACGATGGAAGTCTTCATGGATGACTTTTCCGTGTTTGGTAGTTCGTTCACTTCGTGTTTTTCGAATCTTTAGAGAATGTTGAAGCGTTGTGAGGAAACCAACCTTGTGCTAAATTGGGAAAAATGTCATTTTATGATTAAAAGTGGAATCGTCTTAGGGCACAAGGTTTCAAAAGCGGGGATTGAGGTAGATCAAGCTAAGGTAGACGTCATCGCCAAATTACCTCATCCCAAAACCGTCAAGGGAGTTAGGAGTTTCCCAGTCCACGCGCGATTTTATCGTCGATTCATCAAGGATTTTTCAAAGATCTCTCGACCTATTACACATCTCCTTGAAAAAGATGCACGTTTTGTCTTACCGAAGCTCCCATTCTTGTTGCTCCCAATTGGAACCTCCCCTTTGAGCTCATGTGTGATGCTAGTGACTACGCTATTGGGGTCGTATTGGGGCAACGTCATGATAAACACTTCTTTGCCTATTCACTATGCTAGCAAGACGATGACCGAGGCTCAACTAAAATACACTACAACGGAGAAGGAGTTCCTTGCCGTGGTGTATGCATTTGAGAAATTCCGACCTTATCTCGTCTTGACTAAATGCATAGTGTATACGGATCATTCGGTTATCAAGTATCTTATGGCTAAACAAGATGCAAAGCCGAGATTACTTCGTTGGATTCTCCTCCTTCAAGAATTTCATCACAAAATCGTTGACAAAAAAGGAGCCGAGAATCTAGCGGCCGATCATCTTTCTCGTTTGGAAGATCCTCATCAAAGTGTTTACGAGCCCAAGGAAATCACCGAAACATTTCCGCTCGAGACACTTGGTGTAGTGAATTCTAAGCTTGATTCTTCTACCCCATGGTTTGCGGACATCGCAAACTACCATGCGGAGAACTTCATCATCAAGGGTATGACGACTCAAGAAAAACGAAAATTCTTTCGTGACGTCAAGTTCTATTTTTGGAACGACGCTTACTTGTTTCGAACTTGTGCGGATCAAATTATTCGACGTTGTATCTTTGGCACCGAAGCTTCTAACATCCTTAGAGCTTGTCACGAGGGACCCACGGGTGGTCACCATGGTGCTAATCTCACGGCTAAGAAGGTTTTTGATGCCGGTTTCTTTTGGCCTACTATTTACCGAGATGCACATGAGCTTTTGAAGTCATGTGATTCATGCCAACGACAAGGAAAAGCCTCACAAAAAGATGAAATGCCACAAAATATCATCCAAGTGTGTGAGATCTTTGACGTTTGGGGCATTGACTTTATGGGGCCGTTCCCATCATCTCGTGGTAATAAGTACATCCTTGTCGCCGTTGACTACCTATCTAAGTGGGTGGAAGCTAAGGCTTTGCCCACCAATGATGCTCGTGTGGTAGTCAAGTTTTTGAAAAGCTTGTTTTCTCGGTTTGGAACCCCTCGTGCGATCATAAGCGATCGTGGAACCCATTTTTGTAACGACCAATTCGAAAGGGTCCTAAGGAAATATAGGGTTACACATCGTCTTTCTACGGCTTATCCCCACAAATGAGTGGGCAAGTCAAGGTTTCAAACCGAGCGTTGAAAAGGATCTTGGAGAGATCTATTGGGGAAAACCAACAATCTTGGTCGGATAAGTTGGACGATGCTTTATGGGCCTTTAGAACCGCTCATAAGACGTCCATCGGGTGCACTCCCTATAAGCTTGTGTATGGGAAGAATTTTCACTTGCCAATTGAACTTGAACACAAAGCTTATTTGGCCCTTAAGCATTGTAATGAAGATGTGGAGACCGCAGGAAAACACCGGAAAATGCAACTTAATGAATTGGATGAATTAAGGGATATTGCTTATGAAAATTCATTGATTTATAAAGAAAAGACTAAAAAGTTTCATGATTCAAAAAATAAAAAGCGGGTTTTTAACATTGGAGATCAAGTGTTGCTTTTTAACTCTCATTTGAAAATCTTTTCCGGTAAGTTGAAATCTCGTTGGTCCGGTCCATTCACCGTGACTCAAGTTTTTCCATATGGGACCATTGAGCTAGCTCAAAATGATGGCCCCAATTTCAAGGTGAATGGACATAGGTTGAAGCACTACTTTGGCGGGGAAGTTCCATCCTTGAACTACCTCGACCAAATCACCTTCCCTATTGATAATTAGTATTGAGGGGATCGAGTCGAGCTCATGACTCGGTAATCAAAAACGAGGTGCCTCGTGGGGGAGTCCCATGCTTATCCTATGTATATATTATCGCTTTCTAATGTAGTAACGTGTGGGGATTTGTGCGATTCCAACCTTTGTTTCGTGGTTGTTTGTGAATTGTGAAATTTAGATGATCATGATCTTCACGATTGGAGCCTCTCGTGTTCGTTTTATGGGAGCACTCGATCATTTGCTTTGAAGACTTTCTCAATATCCATGATATATCCTTTGATGTTCTAACCTTAGGTTTATAGCACACTTCATAAACGGCTTTAAAATTAACGGTTACACCCTTTCCATGCTAGATTAAGCATTCGACTACGTCTCTAGTATGGGGGTTTTCCAACCCTTAGACTCAACATTGAGGACAATGTTTAACTTTAGTATGGGGGGGTGAATAGATACTTTCCTTGCCAAACCTTCATGCTTTCCAAAGCTTATCTTTTTGTTTATCGTTTTGTTGCAAAATAAGACTAAAAATGGCCAAATTTTAAAATATTTCTCATGTTTTATAAGTGTCTGAAGACACAAATGTAGATTTTCCGATGGCGAGAATAAGAGTAATTTTTTACTCGACCGTGCGTGTTGAGCACTTAGCTTTGATTCCTTAACTTTATATTAGGCTAAGTCTCTTAAATGAGGACGAGAAATGATAGAGTTAATTATAAGTTACTATGCTAAACGTAGAGTACTCGTATTCTTTCAAAAACTCACGTGTTCTCGTTGTTTGCTTATTCTCCCTTCGCTTGTAAATATTTTTTGCTTAATAAATATTGACTTAGCGGTTTAGTCTTGATTGTTGGTTTCTAGTATTTTCTAGTAGCTTCCATGTAATTAAATTGGGAAGAGATTAAGGTATCGCCAACGTCACGGTTTTGAAGTATTGGCAACCCGAATAATCGAAAGCTTCACCCAATAATAAGATTTCAAGTGCTCACCTAAATCAAGCAAACAATTTGAAGCTCACAAGGCCGAAAAATCTATGCAAAAGTGAAAGTGAATCAAGCCTTAATCTTTGAAGCTTTAAAGATCCAAAATTCGCTTTTAGCGTGAGGATATACGTCTTTGGCCACAATAAACACCTCATGGCGAGGTTAAATAAAAGGCAAGGCAAGACCGTAGTCATAATAAAAGCTTCATGGCGAAGTTGAATAAAAGATGGAGGTAAACCTATGATAATAAGGCCCTTCCGTTAGGGGGCGTATAAAAGTCTTGGTAATAAGTCTCATGTTCAAAACCGTTATAAAACCGTGTTTATCGACCCTTCTTGTTGACTTAATTTTTTGACATCGTTGTCTATTAAGAGGGGTTACTAATTTGATGGTCTTGGTTACACCGTTAAGACTCTATTTTTAGACCTAAATCTCTATTATCGCATAAGTCAAACATTGTATCCTCGTGAAACATTCAAGACAAAATAAAATATAAGAGATACAACTTAGGAAAATGGGAGGATAAGTACGTGATTAGGACATATGAGTAGTGTTAGCATTACTAACTAATAATGACAATGATCTCGTTGCACGCTTAGCATGGAATTGGGGTGAAAATCGAGGACGCTGAAATTATTTCTAATGAATCATTCACGTGTTCTTGTTCTATGAACCTAAACGTCCCATTTTGCGATAAAAATCATACATTATGTCTAAAACACAAGTAGTAGCAATAGTAGTAGTGTAGCTAGTTTATCGTTCAATAAAAGTGAATAAAAATGAATTTTGGAGGTGCTACGATACTTTATTCTAGCATTGCGTGAGGGCACGTCAATGGTTTAGTATGGGGGAGTGATGAGATTGCTTTTATACATAGTCTCATCGTCCAAAACGGGATTTAAATACATTAAATATCATCAAAAATGCCAAATATATGCTTGTTTTTGTTGCTTGTGTATTTTAGGTACGGATATTGAGAAAATGACAAAAGATCACAAGAAACATGCAAAAACGAACACGGGAAACGAAGCCGCACAATGAACCAAGCCCTAATGAAGATTTTTCAAGACAAACCCTTGAAGATTTGAAGATTATGCAAGAAGGGTCCTCCAATATTGAAGAATTGACACTTTAAACCCTTGTTTATTCATAATTACAAGTTTGGTCCTTAAAGTTTGTCAAATTTACAAAAAGGGCCCTCTACTTTGAAGAATTGGAAAGAATGGTCCCTCAACAATAAATACTTGTCAATTTCAGTCCTCCAAAAAGTCAACAAAACAAGTCAAGACCATCATCTTTGAAGAAAATGCCAAAACAACCCTTCAAGAATCAGCAATTGGCAAGAAATACCCCTGAAAATACTTTGGAAAAGTATTTGGGGCAAAAGTGTGAAAAATGAAACTTCTATAACAAAGGAATTCGTATTTTGGCTGTTTAATTTACAAGTGACAAGAAGAAAAGAGTTGAGGGGTTAATCATGGTAGACACAATACTTACCTAGACCAGTAGTGGGGTGACACGTGCCCCACTACCACTTTTCCACCAATCACAAGCCAACAATCAGCCACCTCACCATCCACTCACACCTGCATAACTAACTTAATTTATTAAGTTAAATTAAGGCGCTAAACACCCCATTTAAACCCAAAACGGATTAAAACCCTTGTTCATCATGTTCTTAATCACATTTGGGCATTTCATAATTACCAATAACTGAGTGTTATAACTTTCCAGATTTATGATTAAGGGATCATAAAACATAACCCAATCCTTAAGCAAGCCACCTCATCACTTAAAAGGTCACATGAGTTCCCTCCTTCAAACATTTTTGAAGAAAATGCCAAAAGTGCCAGAAGATCCAACCATCCTCAAACAGCTTACATCCTAAGCATTCACATAGGCCATTGATGCAACTCTACCCACTTTTCATCAACAAAACGCCAAATTCAGTCACATGATTCCAAAGTTTTCAAACTTCACAAGGGGCATTTTGGGGACTTCATCAACTAGGGTTCTACGTTTTTATGCATTGTGTAGTTCACTTGTAGCCTATATAAAGGCATTTAGGCTTTCATTTTCAGTTTGCTCTTGATTTTTCCTTTGTTCAAGTTCTGTAAATCCTTGTTCATTAGTTAATGAAAAGTGTTTGAATCTTTGAAGAAAAACCAAGTGCAAATCTTATTTACTGCTTGATATTGTTTAATGTTTGCTAAACTTGAATCTTAAAACGTGTTTTCAAGGAGTGTGCAAGAAATTGCATATTTTCCTAAATCTTGATATTTTGCTAAGTTCTTGGTACACCTTTGGAATTTTTTGCCTATAAGTGGATCATAGCACCCTGATAAAGAGTTATCAAGGTGTTGTGAGGCTTATAACTTGGGGATAATCAAAGAGTGGGGTGCAAGAGTTGCATTAATCAAGTTTTGTCACCTTTCTGTTTATTATTTTTCTTCTAACTTTGTTCCATCTTAGCAGCTTGATATTGGAAGCTTGTGCTTGTTCTTTCTAGCACATCAGCTCAAACATACGTGGGTGTGGATGTACATCCATGAGGTTTGAACCCTTAATCTCAAAATCTATCAAAAATTTGGATATTTGTGATATTTGAGTTCTGCTAGTGTATGTGTTGTTCTTGGGCTTCAAATCTTGTTGATTTTGTTTATGTTTGATGTTTTGATGCTTATGTATGCATGTGCTAACCTAAATCCAACTTTTGATTTGAAAATATAAAAGGGTGTTTGGGTCTACTGCATATTGAAGTTATTTTGTTATTGGTTCAGTGTTTGCTATTGTGTGTTGCTTGTTCTTGTTTAAGAAGTGTAATAGAGTGAATATTTGCAAGTTGTATGCTTTTGAACACCTAAATCAAACATATGCTTATAAAATCTTGATTAAGTGATATTTTGGACTGTGATTTGGTGCACACCTAGTTCTAGGCCTAGACATAGGATAAAAAGTGATAAATCATTCCCAACATAACCTGTCAAGAAGATCTAAGTGTTTGAATTTGGCTGTGTCGTCAAGTATATCAGCAAGTGTTCATGACTACATGTTCTTAGTTCATCAGTAACTTTTTTATGCTTGAATCTTGATCTAGACTTTGAATCAATGCATGAAACCTGTTAGAATTTGTTCATTTGAATTTATTATAGCTTGTGTATGCATTTGGTGAAGTTTGGCTGGCTGATTTTTGCTAAAACTGCTAATTGAGTGAAATCTGCTTATTGTTCATATCTGGTGCTTATCTGGTGATAAATTGAATTAACTGCACCGATTGGCTGATTGTAATTGTGTTTTTGTGATTGTTATTGCCTCCTTATGACTAACTTATCATTTGGATGCCTTTGCTTAACTTGAATCCACAAAAAAGTCACTAAAGACAAAAAGTCAATTAATTCAAGCAGGGGGAAAAGTTCCCACTGCTCAACACCCAAAACTAGCCCCTGCTAGTGTAATTTGTTATTCAGCTTATTCATAAGCCAATTTGGCTTATCTAGACTTGCAACAACTTATTTTTTTGTGATAGATCTTCCTATTTGACCCATTTATTTGATCTAGAGCTTATTAGACTTTGACTTTGACTTTTTACTAGAAAACTCATTAAGTTGACTTTTAAACAAGTGCTTATCTGCTTATTCTGGCTTATTGCTTGTGCTTATTTGAAAACTTTTTGATTATTTAGCTTAATTAAGTCATAAAAGCTTTTGAAAGTTGAATCAGCTCTTGAGGTGGCCTAGAACTCGAAAACGACTATTTTGTCGTTTTGTGAAGATAGCTTTTAGCTTATTCAGGCTTATTTCTTGTGCTTTTTCCAATTTTAATTTTACAGATCTCTTAAGTAACTCAAAAGAAGCTTGTGTATCAAATTTGAGCTTATGGCATCAGCTTATAGCTTAATGGGCCAAAAAGCCCATTAAGAATAAGCTGCTTTGAAAAAAGCTAGCTTATACACATTTTTAGCTTTTGGGCCTTCAGAGTTTTGTTCTTAAAATCAAATTTTAAGTCAGATAGGAGCTCTTGGGCTTATTTGGACAACATTTTTCTTATTGGGCCTATTTTAGCCCATTAAGGGGTCTGTTTAGACTTTTAGCCCATTTCTAGGCCTAATAGAGGTATTTTTATAATTTCAACTTCATTTCTGTATTATTTAGGTTAAAGTAAGCTAGTTTGCAACTTTTTAGAGTTTTTTTATAAATTATGGATTTTTATTAATAATTTATTATTTTTTATTATTAAAAATTAAAATTTATATTTTTTCAAGTTTTTTCATTTTTCTTAGTACAAATACATTAAGTTAGGAATTTTACAATTTTTAGAATATTTTTATTGTCATTAGATTAATTTTTAGAATTATTTTAAATTTTAATAGTTTTTAATTGTTTTTAAATAGTTTTAATTAATTTTAAAATTTTCAAAAATAGTTTAATTTTAGTTAAGTCATTTTAGAGGTTTACAAGTGAAAAAATCTCATTCGGGCTTTTTGTTAATTAAATTGAGTTTTTGGGCTTTAATTAGCATTAAAAAATTATTATTTAATTATATAAAAGGTTTGAGTGATTTTTTTATTTTTTTGTAAACTCTAATTACATTTTTTAGGATTTATTGCAATTTTCTAGGAATTGTTTAGGGTAAAATTTTAATTTTGTCACTTTTTACGGTTTTACGTGTACGACTATTCGTCTTAGTTTAATTCATAATCGTAACCGTCATTCTCTTCTAATCTCTCTTCTATTTTCTTTCTTCATAACATATAATCACAAAAGTTAATCATCTCTCTACACAACACACTTGTCTCCTTGGGAAACGAACTTGAACTTCATTGGTCATTAGTGTTTGGTTTTCCAAAACCGACACTTAATACTTTCCCTATTTTGCTCTCTTTTCCTAAAGAGTGGTAAAAACACTACATCAAGAGTCCTTGAGGGTCAAACTATTAATGGAGCATGACTAGCTGAAATTGTATTTTTAGAAAATGTATACCAACGGAGATTGGATTATCCATAAAGGTATAACGTTCCTTACGAGGATCAATAAAATATGATAATTCATTCTATATTTGCAGCTAGTTCTTCTCTCCCTCTGAAGGAATTATCCTTATTTTATATCCCATATTAATCATTCAGGTAGATAAATAATGCACAAAAGAGAAATCAAATGGGATGTGTTTGGTTTATAATCAAAACTAATAATAAAGGGGAGGATTTATAATAACATATTGGTATGATGCTAATTTTGTTGTTGTGTATATTAGTATGGCCCCATACAACAACAATTTTTTTTCCTCTTATTATCATTGAATGATTAAGAAATAATTCATCGCACACTCACAATGAAATACTTAGTCTGGAAATGTTATGCTCGATTTTTATTTAGTCGAGCTATTAATCACGCAAAACTTGAGGTTGCAATTTAGATTACCATTTAGACGATGCATCGATTTTATACTCTAAATGGTGCATACAGTGGATTTGTATGTCTACATAGATCCACTTGTTTTATTTCCAGAAAAAGTGAGGGGCTGAGTCCTCAATATAGTTGACAGATTAATAATCAACTTCTTTTGAGAGATAATAGTAACTTAAAGAATCTTATTCTAGCATAGTTTTTTCATCATTAATGACCCGGGATAGTATAACCGGTCATACCAATTGCTCATAAACTTATGTTATGGCTAGTGATAATCTTGCATGATACATAAAAATATGATGTATCCTTAAGATTGAACTTTGTTCATCGTGGTAATTTTGATATATTATTTACGAGCAAAATGTATAAGCATAGATTCTAAAATCTATGAGTATAGTGTGTAATAACTTTGATACACTTGTATTTTTCATACATCACATCTTGTTTGCTCCTTTTTTAAGTTTGTTTTGCCACTACTAGTGGTTTCTCATTGTCATATTACCTTGATCATATCTTTTACCATGATAAATGTGATCTAAATGGTTTGAGAGAAATCAACATTATTAAAACAACTAACTTATCATGCAAACACGATCACTTATAAAATTAATGTGCAATTATGGTGAAGTGTATCATAAGTTTAAAACCATAATACTCTAAAACAATACATAGCATTCATATGTTTATGATCATATCCAATCAATAAAACATCTAATGAAACTTTGAAAACCAAAAAAAAACTTCAAATAAGAAGCACAAACTTTAAACAGTCGCATACCACATGGCTCCAACCGATCTATCCAACATTATAATATCGCATTAAATTTTTTTTAGATGTATAAATAAGTGATGGCCTAGTATGTATTTATAATCACACCACAATCACTAATATAAGAATAAACTATGTAAGAAAGATAAAAAAAGATGGACGCACCTCTTCGCCATGAATAATTATTTGCATGAGATGAGATGTGAAATCAGTATAGGCAAGGGCGGACCTTTAGTGATTTAAAGGTAAATCACATATTATAATCGTTCTAAGAATTAAAATCGTAATACAGGCTCCTAGATACATGGACTTTGCTACGTCCCAAATTGAGGACCAAAAAGTTCAATGGTAAATCGTGTTGTAAATATAAATAACAAGAACACAAGAATGAGAGAGTAGGAAGAATTCTTATTTCCAGAGGTAATTATCAATAGTTACATAGGCCACTATTTATAGGGCTAATTACAAGTTATAAGAGCAAAGTAAATAATGGAGAATAATCCATACTAATATGAATATTTCATAACAAAAAGTACTTTTTTGCCAACTAGACGAGTACCCGCGCATAGCGGCGGAATTGTCTAGCAACAAATATTAACGATATGTTATATTGTGGTAAGATCAAACTGAAATTGTCTAACGAGTTTCTAGTTACGATTGTGGAATGCAATTAAAACAAATGATATGAATATACACATTGATTCGATTGTTTATATAGGCATTCTGGCCATGTAAATTTGAGTTTCAAATTTAATTTTTTTTTTACATTTCCCGCCAATAGCTTATTGTGTAGTAAAGGACAACCAAACCTTCGCAGGTGTTTTAGTAGCTTCTGCATATAGTTACCGACAACCAAGCCCAAACAGTAATAGACAACCAAACTTTTCACCAATACTTTATGGTGTGTTAATACTTTCTATCTTTCCTAATATACTTCAATTATTTACTTTGAAGATATGAAGTTTGATTTATTAATGTACTGGAGAAGAGATTATGATTGTCAAACTTTCATCATATATATTATATAATATAATCGTCAATCATGATTATAAAGTTTCAAATTATGTAAACTTTGAATATTTTTCATTTCACCGTATGTGTATGACCTTTGTGTTGCCCAACAGTGTACATAAGGATTGAATATTTTCCGTATGTGTATGACCATTAGGCTCATATGATCTGTCTTGACCACAAAGGGTCGCCCCAGTAGGTAATGCCTCCATTTATAAACCGCCTTAACCACTGCCAACATTTCTTTCTCGTAGGTAGACCAAGACAACATGGTACCGTTTAACGAGGCACTAAAATAGGCTAGGGGTCGTCCATTTTAGGGTAAAACAGCCCCTATTCCCACCCCACTTGCGTCACATTCGACAGTGAATGGAAGGGACCAATTGGGTAACCCCAAGGTAGGTGTTGTAGTGAGGGCCTTTTTTAAGTCCTCGAAGGCTAGATTGGCAGATTCATCCCACTGGAATGGAGCCTTCCCAACTAACTTGTGCAATGGTGCTGCCATACTTCCAAATCCCTTTATAAACTTGCGGTAATACCCAACCAACCCGAGAAAACCCCGAACCCCTTTTGCATTGGTAGGTGTAGGCCAAGATAACACGGTCTGGATTTTATCCGATTCAACCGCCACCCCATAAGATGAGATAACATGGCCAAAGTAGTTAACCTGTGTGACACCCAAAACAACATTTGCTAGCCTTTGCAAAGAGCTGGTTAGCTTCAAGAATTCCCAAAACAGCTTGTAAATGATTCAAATGTTCTTCAAGATTCTTTGAATAAATTAAGATATCATCAAAAAAGACCAAGATAAACTTACGAAGGTACGGTCGAAACAAATCATTCATTAGGCACTGGAAGGTGGCAGGGCATTGGTGAGACCAAAAGGCATCACTAAAAATTCATAGTGGCCTTCGTGGGTTTTAAAAGCGGTCTTGTGAATGTCCTCGTCGCGGACTCGAATTTGATGATACCCGGAACGTAGATCGAGCTTTGAGTAGATACGAGAACCATGTAACTCATCTTGTAGTTCATCAATCATGGGGATGGGGTATTTTTCCTTTACTGTGAGATCATTCAAGGACTTGTAATCGATGCAAAACCTCCACGTGTCGTCTGATTTTTTTACCAGCAAGACCGGCGAGGAGAAGGGGCTATGACTTGGTCGAATCAATCCTTGCTGTAGCAACTCACGAACCTGTTTCTCGATCTCAGCTTTCTGTAAATAAGGTTGTCGGTAGGGACGAGTGCTCACCGGTTTGGCTCCTGGAAGTAAAGGAATCCCGTGATCTTGGAACCGCTTAAGTGGAAGGGTAGTAGGACTTTGAAAAACCTTAGCAAACTGGGACAGGACCCGCTGAATAACCGGACAAAGAGTTTGTTCAGGTGGGTCGTCAACAGAAATGGCGATGATTTGGAACAACAAGGCGGTTTCCTGTATCCCCATCAACTCGTGAGCCTTCAACGCCGTTAGGTCAGACCCCTTTAAACCTTGAAGCTTATGTGAAGAGCCAGCCATGTTGAACCCTATCGTTAGCTGATTATAATCAATCTCTACAGGTCCTAAGATTTTTAGCCACTGAACCCCAAGCACGATCGGACATGCCGCTACAGGAAGCACAAAACAATCGGTGGAGATGACATACCCTTGAATGGTGATTGTCAAATTACGTACCCGTCCGGTGCAAGAGACATGTTCCCGGTTGGCGACCACTACCTTAAAGGGCGTATCTCTCTCCACCGCTAGACCAAATCGATCGACCAATGCCTGGTCAACAAAGTTATGTGTACTGCCCCCATCAATTAAAACCACCACTTCTCTATTTTTTATTTTTCCAGGCAGCCGTAGAGTCTGAGGGGTAATGGAACCGGATATTGCGTTGAATAAAATCTCTGCATGGGAGTCATCTTGGGTTTGTTCCTGGGAATCACCAATTGGTTCCTCATGATCATCCTCTAGAACGTCGCTGATCATGAATAATTGTGGTTACTACATTTATGACCTGGCGTGTACCGATCGTCACAGTAATAGCATAGCCATTTCTCCCGTCGTTCTCATGCCGCACTTTGTGATAGCCTTCGAACTGGGGTTGGTGCAGGCAAGGCGAGTCGCTGATTTGGACTCGGGCCAAGAATTCCTTGTGTAGTAGTAGGCCGGCTTGGAGCAGGTAGAGCCACTGATCTCTGACTCATCGAAACCCGACGTTGTAAATTGAGTTTCTCCTCCACCAAAAAATCCATGCCGATTTCATCTGTCAAACTCTTAGGTTTTTTAAGTTTAACTTCAAGTTGGATTTCCTCCTTCAATCCCCCAATGAAACACCCCACCAAGAATGCCTCTGGTAACCCGTCCACTTGGTGTGAAATTTTCTCGAACGCTTCTTGATACAAAGCCACTGTGGTAACTTGCTTAAGCCTCGATAACGCCTCTGCTGGGTCATCATAATCGGTAGGTCCAAATCTTCCCAAAAGAGCCTGTAAGAATTCGGTCCATGTCATAGGCCCACGAAATTTGGTGATCCATCTATGCCACTAGAGTGCAATCCCATCGAGATGAAACGACGCTAACTGGACCTCGTCTTCTGCATCAACCCGTTGGAATTCAAAATGTTGTTCAGCCTGATAGAGCCAACCTTTAGGATTCTGGCCTCCGATGTGAGAACCCATACTTTCCCAACATTATTTTATTCTTTTTATTCGTGCTTCTTGAATTTTTCTAATGTATTACGTTTTCTTGAATACTTTATATGTAAATTCTGAGATTTTTAAATTATACTTTTAAGTATTATTTTGTTCATTGACAATGCTTCATATGGAATTATAAAAATTTTGTTTTATTTTTTTTTCATATTTAATTTAAATCAAAGTTTTTGATTTAAAATCACCCGCCTGCGTTTTATAACGATTTTATTCAAATCAATGTACAACGAGAATTTCCTAGTGATCGCGATACCGACGGATGCCCAAAAGTTTACATTTATTTACCGATTGTTTCGATAATTAATATTTTCGACGATTTCGTTTTAATTACGTATTAAGTCGTGTCGGGAAATCATATAATCATTTTTATGATGCATTGTAAATTTTGAAAAGTATTTTTACGAAACCCGAGCCCCGTAAATATTTTTAATATTTACCAATAACCATTTTCTACCTTTTAAAACTATTAATTGTTTTTAAGTCCACAAGTTTCAAAATTGGCAATATTAGCCCCTCCACTTAACTAGCACTCTATAAAGATTTTTTTCTTCCACTTATTCATAAAACACACACACCAAAACAAAAACTCTCTCCCCACCCTCCATTGTTGCCGCCACTTCACCACCATAAACCACCACCATCCATCTTGTTTTAACAAAATCTAAATAAAGACCCATTCTTAGAATTTAATTGTGATTCTAATGATACAAAAATATCTTACATGCATCAAGATTTCAAAAACTTATGATTTTATGGTTGTATGATGTTGTAATCATCTTGCATATGTTATATTTGGTAAGATTATCATGTTTTGATCCTTAAAAGTCTTGTTTTTAATCTTTGATTTTTGTTAGATTTTTCATACAAGTGTTTTTAGGAGTGTTTGTTTGATGGGTATGATAGTATAGTGATCCTAGGGGTATGGGAATGATTGGTTTTGAGTGAAAAATAGATTTGTCATGTTTTCTAAAAAGCTAATTTAGGACAGCAGCCTTAAACAGTATGTTCCGTTGGTTTAAGGTCTGTGAAAGACTGAGATTATTTGAAATTGTTGTAGAGTTTTCCGAGACGGTCGTTTTGGTATAAGATAGAGCTTATAACTCATTACCAGTCAAAAGTTATGCTAGTTTTAGTTTTCGTGTACCGGGAGACGCAAGTCGGCACAATCCGAAATTGTGGCTGATTTTGGGTCGACTCTCGGGGACTTTAGGCTTGGTTAGATAGTTGATACTACTGATTTTCAAAGTTTACAAACTGAGTTTGATGAGTCTAGTAGTGGTTTCAAAAGACGGATTGTCGGGTTAGTACTTTTAAAGTGGTCCAAACGGTTTTACAAAACAAGTGTACAAATCTGTCCTAAAATTTGGAGTCGAGCTGATGGATTTTAAAGTGTGAACTTTGGCTCAAATTTTGGTGAGGTCTTATACAGGTTATAAGTGACCTTGACACCAATTTTCATGTAAAACAGACAAGTCTAGATAGGGTAGATCGGTGTGTACATTCGGGGTGTACTTGCTGATTTTTATTTTGGACACGTAGTTCAATGCTTGTGTTGCGTGAGTTTGAGTGTTCACCATCGGACATGGTGACTTACTCAAGTGCTTAGTCATTGTATAAATGACTTAGCTACTGGTCCAAGTAAGGGTAAAGGATAGTTTGACTTGCGTTGACTTGGCGTCGTATGACGAGTCATTTTCAAGTGTTCAAGTGTTTCAACGAGTAACGTTGGATAAATGGGTAGTATGAATTCATTTGATTCGTGTCAATGTTTTTGAAACGTGTATACTTTGAAAACATTTGAGTCATGTTATATTTGGTATAAATATCGATATTGAGTTCGAGTCTTAACGCGCGCCTTATTGTGATAGGTTACGGTTTTCGTGTTTTCCTCGGGCATCCATATCGTCGGTGATCGTCTCACTACATTGTTTCTACTCAGTTGCTGAGTACCGTGATTGACTTAACGCGTGGCTAAGGGCCACTATATTTCTAAGGATCAAGGAGGAGGAATGTTTAATTTGCGTGTTTGGATTAATTCCTACATGTTATGAAGGTATAGTCACTCCTAGCATTTTAGTTTTGATGTTACTAGTACTTTGATTCTTTTTATTCATGGATTTTGAATTCCTTGGGTGAAACCCACTGAGATTATAGATACTTAGGGCATATTAGGACTTAGGACACTTGCGTGGCGATTTGGTATAGCCTAAGTGTTGCTTGATTGAGGTTAGGTAGCTAAATGGAGTCGTTTTTGTAGTATGGAAATCACCACAGAAACAAACAGGTCATGGCAAAATTTTCTTAAACATATGACCTTGTTTTTATATGAAAAATGGATACCCACGGATGTGATTAGTATGTGTTGAGTTGGATGGAAATGGGAAGTGTCCGGATGAGCCCGAAACGGTCGTTTTACTAAAATAGGTCAAATCTGAATGTTATGCTTAAAACATGGGTAAATTGACTTGGGTAAAAAGGATTAATTTATGATTTTATGACTTTTTACAGTAGCTACAAATATAATAAAACTTCTATTTTTGGTTTCGTGTCAAAATCTTTTACCGGTTGGGATTTATGCTTAATCTACCGTAAGGTACGAAAGACGTTTACAACTTTCTGTTTTGATAGTCTGTCATTAAAAGTGCATTTCCCGTTGATTGAAAATAGTTCTAGGGCTATTCTTTCCCAACTTTTAAATTTAAGAGAAATACCTATACATGTCAAGAAATTTCACCTCCTGTACTATTATAGATTTTTAGATATGACCAAATCTTCTCAGCCTTTTTCAGAAAACCGAATGCAGTCCCTTGTTTTGGTTTTTCAAACCGAGTCTTAAACGTGTTTGGAACCCACACATAAATGCTTGGACCATCATACAAGGTTGATATTAGGTTATTACAGTAGGTTCAAGGTGTTGGGTCAAAATTTTAACTTAAGCTTAGGTCTCGCCATCGCACGCAAGTTACCTAGTCATACTATGTCCTACCACTTCTAAAACGTTATTGCTTCATTGAACGCATTCTTATTACGCGTCACCATTGCATAGGTCCGTGAAGACTTCTTTTTGCTCAGCCCCTTTTACCTTGTGATTACTTACTAAAGGTGAGTTCATAGCCCCTTTTTACTTGAACAATGTTTCTAAATGCGGGGTGAGATTTTACATGGTGGAACACATCCATTTAAAACTGTATACTATCCAGAACTTGTATGCTATTCAGACTTGTATGCTTTCCAACAGTTTTCATTGATATTATTGCTTATAGTTAATAGCCTTAAGTTTCCTCTCTTGATCATGAACCGTTAATTGTCCCGTATGCTTTGCGCTAAGCGCGAATGTTGTGGGTGGATCCATCGGGATTGACAATCCCCGTCCCGATTACCTTGACGCACTTACATTTGTTTATACTTGAGTATTTAGGCTGAATACTCCCTAGAGGAACTTACTTTTAGTTAAGCTTCGGTTCATGAACTAAACAACAATAATATTGGTTTCAGACTATGGTTAATGATCATAACCATTTTCTCTATTTACTTGTTTTACAAATGAATGCTTGTGTTCTACACCTTTATTGCTAAACCTATGAATTTCACTCAACTTTGTGTTGACGATTTTACATGTTTAATCTCAGGTATTATTACTTAGCTTTGCTTGGATGGGAGCCCGCAGGATATTATCGCAGCTTGGAGATTTCTGTGATGCTTTTAAAAGACTGATTTTAGTATAAACTGTCAGAAATTTATTATATCTTTTGGGCAACTTTATGTTATAAATCATGATGAAATAATATATCTTTCCGCATATAAAACTCTGGTACCTATGTTTAAAACTCTGATCATTTATGATGTGATATATATGCTTTTATTACGTCAGCTTTGTGTCAACTGTAATTCATTGTTTCTTGTACTATGACGTGTTACCCCCTCGTTGCCTAGTTGTTCCATGTCAGATTTTGGGGGTCTCACAGATTGGTATCAGAGCGATGGTTATAGGGAACTGAGTCGTTTTTCAAAACTTAGTCTATAACCGAAAGTTCAAATATTTTATTGTTTCTAAGTGTCAAACACAGAATTTGCCATTGCTGTTCGATATCTTCGCGGGTAACTCTCTAATCCTTATTATTTACTTTTAATTATCGTTGTCGTATTTCATCTCTTGATTACATTTTGAAATATTACTTTACACTAATGACGATAATTACTATGTCTTTTTAAAGCCTATGTGCTTCATGAATTATCATTTAATGTTACTGTGATTACATCTGCCTATACTGTATTTCTTGAATTCTTGTTCTTGTGAATTGATCTTATTGCAATGATATTATATCGTTATGACGTTACATACTTGTATTCAGAGCGCGTATGCTGCCGACTTTTCATACTCATTTTTCTAAGTACTATTGCTATTTCATTTATGCGTGATACGACTGACTTTATATGCTCGTTCGGTTTGAACAGTCTGTTTTTCTTGACTCGTTGATACGTGTTGTGCATACTATCGCGATACCATTGTTCGGGATTGAATAAGTGTTGTTTTCGATGAACTTCTGATTTTCATTCTACTACCGTGTGTGTTGCTTTCATTGTTTATTTCCCTTGAAATATCTACTTAGATACGCAGATTTTCTTTCTGACCATTCATAATTGAATGTCTAGTCTATAGGCCATTGTGTAGCTCAATGTGTCTCCCAGAAAGACAGGACATCGTGTGAGTCTCACACCTCGAAGAATTCGTTGAATCAGTGCTGAATAATATTGTGGGTTTTCATAATCTTGATTTACCTTTACGCCATCGTTTTACGCGACACTTGTACATGGATTACATCTTACTTCATTGACCATTCTACGTTTCGATTTCAACTTAGAACATCCGTTGTACCTTGAACACATAATCGTCATTTATTATGTGATGATTGTTTGGAATACGATCCTACTTGTATCCTCCTTTTTCATTGAACCTCCTTGCTCCAGGAATGCCACTTGTTATTGTCCCGTTTATTTCTCGATATATCTTGTGATTTTGGAAATCATGCCACCAAGAGACCTTTCTGCATTGCATCTTGTAGCCGAAGACACGGATGTTATGCGTCGTTTTTTTATGTCTCCGATTATCGCTGGCATTCTTGAACCATTTCTATACTGTGTTTTTTTTACATGACTAATTATACAGTTTACCTTCTTTCGTCTTTATGGAATCCACAAGTCCTATGTGTACATCAATTTTGAGTTATCATGAAATTTGGATTTAATTTCAAACTGTGTCGAAAAATATACTTTGTACAGAAATTTTACAGGAAGTTTAACAGTGTCGAGAAAATATTTTTATAACTTTAGACATAAAAATATATATATTTCTACATGTTGAGACGTCCGTTTAGGACATAAAATTTGACCAATAAACTTTAAAATCGAGCAAGTTACGCTCATTTGAGATTGTAAAATCTAAGAAGTTATTTTTTGAATAATGCTAAAATATCATTTTGTTAACAGATTTAATGCAAGGGCATTTTTGTCCATTTTTATTCCGTTTCAAGTCTCGGGTAAAACTGGAAAGTTGTTCAAAACATTGTTTTACATCGAAATGCATTAGACTTTGAGTCTTAGAATATCGTTTAGTGAGTTAATTGGTCTAGTCAAACCCAAAGGTCAAAACTAATAAAAGTTAAAAACATGGATTGAAGCGTTTTTGAGTTCGTTTGAGCTCGTAAAACTTTAACTAATGATATTTTGCAAACTAAAAACAATGATTGCGTTTGAAAAGAATAGAATAGTAACTTTGAGTTCGGTCATACATGTACCTAGATCTTGAACTTTTGAAATTCGGTAACTTCCTAATATAGAAGCTTTTCGAAGTGATTGTACTATTTTTTAACTGATACCCTACTTTCTTAAAAGTATATTTTTGTCAAATAAATTACGATGTGCACATACGGATTCCTTATTCCTTCTTTTATTTATGACTTATTTGTCATTCCATTGTCTTTCTTTGCTTCTATCGTACCACTGATTTGGACCGAGATTTGAAGATCTTTCTTTCATATCGTTTGTTATCATCTTGACACGTGTCTCCTGACGATTTCGGCTAAACCTCTTGAAACCTAATCACCTTGTAACCATTTTATTGGTTGTCTTGAACTACTCCTTATTTCCCTCTTGTAACCCACTCGCTACTTTATAAACTATTGTCATGTTACCATACAACTCAAACTGGTCTTGTTTGCGAATGATTTTACAAAAGGTTTCATTTGGGCTTTCAAATAGTTGACTGCTATCTTATAAAATTAACTTATATTAATTTTACAATGTATTTTCACAAATTGTTCTAATACGGTCTTATAAAGAACCCTTGTAACTATACGAATTGTCGATTTAAAACAGTTAGCCAGTAACTTATTAGCAAATAGTTTCATAAACTATTTTGATTTCTGTTTTTACAAATGGCATTATATACATATTTTAAATAATATGACCTGTAATACAGGTTTGACGAAGATGAGCATCGCATTGCTAGTCCTAAATTATGCATGGCCTGATCACCTATGCTTAATTTAGAAGGAGCCATGCAAGGCCAAATAGTAGTCGCCTTAAATATTTAACCTAGAATCAACTTTTTAGTTATGTTGCTTAAAATGTTTGATAAAATAAAGTTTTGAAAACTTTTACATTTTATGCGAGTAGCAACAGTTTGCAACATACACATATGAACCATTATCTTTTCTTGAACTAAGTACATGCCTCGAGCACATATTTCCTTACTCAACAACCTTTGTTTTACCTGTTACCTCATCATCCTCATAATACGATTTTCGTTACCATTTGCCTAAATTCTTACCATTGATACCCGACTTGAAAGTTTCAACGTTGCTATGCTCCTACATCGATTGACCATCTCTATCTATTTTGGTAGACCTTCGAAACGTCTCTGGACGCGATTAGTGATTTATGACTGGACGTGAACGATGATTACGTGTAATTGCCATGATATGTGTTAAGATACTATCGTCTTGAAATTTCATTCGTGTGAATCATGTGTTGATTTCGCCTTTCATTGCTAATGTTGTTCATCTTATTGGAACTTCTCTCAATTGACTTCTTAAGAATTTTCTTTGATTCGAAAATTCATTGTGTGGCTTTTCCCTTTCGATCGTATTTCGACCACCGAGAACTTAATAAGCCGTTATTGGTGACGCCAACCGCACTCGTGAATTAATCTTGCTATAATCCTTGTTTCTTATTATTTTTATTATTGACATGACTATCCTACCACGTTTGTTAAGAATTGATACGACTTCCGTCTTATTCCTTTGTATAATTGCTCGCATACAGATTGTTGACCTTTATATGATTCACATTCGTTGCTGTCTTGTCACCTTTTGAAAACCAGAAACTGTTACGTGTTTATCGTTTGATATCTTAAACACTTTCTTAAATTTCTAAAAAAATTATTATTAATTTTTAAGAACATTTTATACATTTTATCAAATGTTTAAATTACCAAAATAACTGTTTCAAGTTAAGTATCGGATCTATATATCCTCTTTGGTAAATTTACCTAATGTTTCAAAAGATATCAAGCTGTATCTTTTAAAGTATTTGATTATATCATACTTTATTGTCAACCTAATGAAATTATTTAAATTAATTTATAATTTCTAACAATGATTCAAAATAACTTGGAAAAAAAATCTGAATTTTCTCTAATGGTGACGATAAACCCGAGTTTTAACGATAATTTAATACAGTCATCCAAAAGTTCTTAAGCCGATAAGGATAACTATCTTGAACTGTTCTACTTTTGCTTTGAAAATCCTGATCAAGAAAAAGATATAGCAACAGCTTACTCCCTAAATATAGATAGTTGTATTTTAAATCACTACACCTTGTGAAATTTTCTTTGAATCAAGGAAATACATAAACTGAGTTTTAAAGTAATACCAAAATCCTAGACAACTGATTGTGACAACTTGTATTTTAAATGATCATATGTTACTCATTTTTCCCTTCTATTTCTCTTGTAAATAGATTCTTACGTTTTAAGATTTTCACGTTTTACAGTTGCACGATTTGCGACCCCTTGTTGATTTACAATCTTGGTTCATTTTATCGCACTTTGCCTGTTTAAGCGATTCTTGTGTTCATTCTTGTTAGTTTATCGCACGTATTTCCAACAACTCTATCTCTCAATGTATCTCCGTATTGAAAGATCGTTATCCTAATCCAAGACTGAAAAGTTATACGAAAAGGAGTTAAGAAACTGAAGCATAGTGAATTCTAACCGTTAAGATTCGTCATGGTACGGAAGTTTACCTGTGAAGCAATGAATTTTGTTCTACACTTTGTACCTCCTCTTGTTTGCATCTTCTACTATTTTCAGGAGAACTCTGGGGACTAGAGTTCCTTTAGGGGGGAAGACTGTGAGAACCCGTACGTTCCCAACATTATTTT